>OZ012685.1:47684579-47704579 GCA_963942565.1 Maea johnstoni | reverse complement strand
GTAGTAGTAGTAGTAGAAGTAGTAGTAGTAGTAGTAGTAGTAGTGGTAGTAGTAGTAGTGGTAGTGGTAGTAGTAGTAGTAGTAGTAGTAGTAGTAGTATGTCATGTTGCCAGTAATAGAGATCTACTTGTCATCCACAAGTGACGTCTTCTTTAGTGTCAAACGGGGGAATTAATTTAGCTTTAGTGATAACCATGCAATTTACGGTAGTTATCACAGCAAACGGAGAAAATTTAGATAGTCAGCAGTCCATAACTGTTGATGTCAGCTCTGTTGGAAAACACCCTGGAGTGAGGGTACTTTTGTGATATTCAATGCATTTGTCATCAGACCACCTTTCAGGCAACTTATACATTGTATTGGTTTGCCTGCATACATATGTATATATACAGGTGAACTTGGATATGACGGACTCAATGGGACCAAGAAAATTAGTCCGTCATATGCAAAATCCGTCATATACATATGACAAATACTTGATATGCATGGGACTGGGACCAAGCATGTTGTCCGTCATATGCAAAAATCCGTCATACAGTGGTCCGTCATATCCAAGTTCACCTGTATATATATATATATATATATATATATATATATATATATATATATATATATATATATATATATATATATATATATATTGTATTGTTTTGTTGTATTGTAATTTATTGACCATTTCTAATGAAACGAAATACATATACACAGAAAATTACAGAACAAACAAAAATACGGAAAAACAAATGTTACAGTAATACAGACATACAAAACACCACATTACGGTGGTATAACAGAACCATAAAATAACCAATAAGACAGTCTGGTCAACAAAACTGATTAAAAGGGAAGAAACCTTAGGGGTTCTTTTCTTAGAGAAAGAGGACAAATGGACACGTGCCAAAAAGTCCACACAGAGCACTTTACAGGCGCGTGATGCGACAGCCACTGCGAATTACCGTAAAGGTGATGCAGAGCGGGCCACACCATGCGACCGTTGAGTGTGGGCATAAATCAAAGTCCAGAAGGGGAGTATATACATATATATATATATATATATATATATATATATATATATATATATATATATATATATATATATATATATATATATATACATACATACATACATACATACATACATACATATATCCTCTTACACCCTGCTGTGAGGGTACTTTAGTGTGTTGAAGGTATTCCCCTTCAGAAAACCTTTCAGACGATACATACTTTGTATATGCTTAATTGAGAAATAAAAGAATTGTAGGCGAAAACTAGTAATGAGTCTAAGAAATTGACACCACAAGCTACCTCAGAGGACACGTGGTAGTTCATTTCTCAATACTACTGGCGCCGCCTATAAGTTCTTGACGGCGTAACTCCTCCGACCAGTGAGTTTCCACTAGTGGTTGTTAAGGAAAATTCGTTTCACTAGTTGAAACAGTGGGGAACATTTCCTTGAATTTCGCTAGTGAAAAATCACTACTCGACAAGTGAAATTTCACTAGAAAAACCTTACATAATTTGCTAGAAAAACAACCACTTTTACCCCTGGCCTCACATTGAAAACTTATCCCTTTAACATATAACATTGCTAAGCGCACCATATCAATGAGGCTCCAGTGTCTGTCACTACTACTACTACTACTACTGCTGCTGTTGCTGCTGCTGATACTGCTGCTGCTGATACTACTACTACTACTACTACTACTACTACTACTACTACTACTACTACTACTACTACTACTACTACTGTGATAAATACTACTAATTTTACTACTACTACTACCAGGGGCGGAACATGGAATCCTAATGTGCGAATCTTTTCAAAATATTTTGTTACCAGTATGCATCTCGCTACTGCTGCTTCTACTACTACTACGTGTACTACCACTACCACTACTTCTGCTGCTGCTACTACTACTACTACTACTACTACTACTACTACTACTACTACTACTACTACTGTGATAAATACTCATAATTTTACTACTACTACTACTACCAGGGGCGGAACATGGAATCCTAATGTGCGAATCTTTTCAAAATATTTTGTTACCAGTATGCATCTCGCTACTGCTGCTTCTACTACTACTACGTGTACTACCACTACCACTACTTCTGCTGCTACTACTACTACTACTACTACTACTACTACTACTACTACTACTACTACTACTACTACTACTACTGTGATAAATACTACTAATTTTACTACTACTACTACCAGGGGCGGAACATGGAATCCTAATGTGCGAATCTTTTCAAAATATTTTGTTACCAGTATGCATCTCGCTACAGCTGCTTCTACTACTACTACGTGTACTACCACTACCACTACTTCTGCTGCTACTACTACTACTACTACTACTACTACTACTACTACTACTACTACTACCACAACAAAGTCGGAACAAAGGCCATGTGCGCGTCCTTCAGTATTACATAAATTAACTCAGTAAACGAAACAGTAAGTTAAACGACCAATGGACACGTATTTATTTTTATGTATATCTTTCAGTATATAAAATCTATCTACCCGTCTGTCTGTGTTTCTCATTAGTACAAAAAGTTTAATGATTGATATGATTGAGTGCGCACACACACATATGATTGTATGTATGTATGTATGTGTGTATGTGCGAATATGTGTGCATTTTCTTATAGAGATAGACAGATGATACCGTTCATTAACTATGTCATGATGCAGTTTTTCGGCGCATCTCTTTAATTAAGTTTTTTTTAAATATCTTAAGGGAAAGCGTGTCGAAATTAGATTCACTATGTTCCTCAGAACATCAGCTTTTTAAATATATAAGGTTTATATGGGTTACAACAAACATGTTACCCGGAAATTGCCATTATCTGTTCGAATGTACTCTTTCATTTTATGAATTGATTGTGGGAGACACCTGGTGGTGGATAGGATAACAAAAAATACCCTTAATCTAGTACAGATAAAATGCTATCTCTCCGTGAATCCTATGCGAAAAATATGCATAATCTGCTGATAGATTATGGATAAATTATGCATAATTTATGGATAATTTATGCCCTAAGGCAAAAATAGTTTATCCATAAATTATGCATAACTTATGCATAACTTATGCGAAAATTATGCATATTCTTCAATTATGCATAACACATAGTTTTTTCGTACGGGCAGTGCCCCATGGGAAATGCCACGGAGCAAGGTATGCATTGGCACTAGGAGGTCGAAGAAAAACAAGACTATGCATACCAATGACTGGTGCATGTTCCTTCTAGAGAACCTAGGACGGTGTTAACCAGTTTATATCTGGGGAACACACGTGACATGTGGAATCTCGATTTTACGACATATTTTCTGCTATATTGTGGCTAAGTTGTGTCCAGCCAGTTTTCATTGGTAGAGGAAACCGGAGTACCCGGCGAAAACCACCGCCTAGCCCCAAGTCACTGGCAACCTTTTCACATACCCGCCGGGATTTGAACCCGGGCAGTGGTGAGAGACAGCTGGCAATACCGCAGACCACTCGGCCATCAGGATAGGCCCTTTCCAGTAGGTTATCCGCATTTGTGATACGGTGGGTCGGCAGTAGCAAGTGTGTGTGTGTGTCGTCTGGCTGAGTGTGCAACTTGTCACTACAAGTGGTTGTCACATGAATTGCTAGATTTGTCAATGTCTTAGCGGGGATGTAGTGTCTGAGCAGTGCGTAGATCAGTACACCATGGGAAATAACAGGATACCACGGAGCAAGACATACATGGGCAGCTAGGAGGGTGTAGAAAACAATGCATACCATTGACTCATGTCCCTTCTAGAGAACCTAGGACGATGTTAGAACCTACTTTCGTCCAAAGCATAATGACACAAAGATATTTGAAAACCATTCAAACTCTGTCATGTTGGCATTCATTCTATAGCTCTTGCTGAGTACTCTCAGGTGAGTACCCATGTGCCAGGGTTTCAGTCGTATTTCAGGTATTTGTATTATTCTATATTGGAAAAATTAGTCACCAGTATCATGAGGGTTAACCAGTGTGTATCTTGAATACACACATGGCCTGACAACTTGGATCATACCTTATCAATGAGAAGTAATATGTGAAAAGTATCTGACCATGGAGAAGGAACAGGAATATTGACTTTTCATTCGTGCATTTCTGAAGATATTTTACATTTTCAGGATCTTAACATGCTTCAGGCTATATTCACCCTCCTCGTATAAATGGGTTAACTATGGTGCCTTGGTGCTGGTGGTTAATTTGGTCATAATAAAGTGATTTTGAAGTTAGTTGAGAAATGACTGCAATCCTGGCATAATAGGGTCATCTAATAGCATTTATGATGTAATATGCTAGAGTATTGTCGTAGTAACTTAATGCTATTGTAATATTAAGTTAATCTACCAAATAGAATTTAGATTGATTTCTGAAGTAAGTACAAACGTGTTTTTTCATACGCGTGTGGGTTTGTAATACTTTGAACTACATATCCCAGAAAAGTACGCGCAGAAATAGAGTGATATCAGTTGAATTGAAATTATAAGGAATATAAGTATAATTCAGTAGGAAAATGTTACACTTAACAAAATTCAAATCTAGAGTTAGAAGAGTAGGATATTTCTCGAGTTGCGTATATCTATTTACATTTTTTTGGCATTATGATTAACTATATATATATATGTATATATATATATATATATATATATTAATATATTATCTCTATATATTCTGGCGATATCCTTCGAATTTTCGTCTGGTGTTCGCAATTATTGCCCTCAAATTGATGATATGTTGTAATTCATCTCCTGATTAGCCAATGAGGTTGGTTTCATTACTTAATTTAAATCAATGCAAATTCTTCCAATTACCATTCGTTTTGCGGAGCACAATGTTACTGAATCGGAATTTCAGAGGTTCCATTGTATGAAACTAAGCACCCTTATATATGGGGACTGCTGACTAGTCCGCAGCTTGAAGCAATCTAACCTCAAGACACAAACGAGGCACGATGTTTATCATAGTAAATCAACCATTGCCTGATGGTAAATAAACAAAATAAAATTCCCCGCAGCTCGGTGCAAGAGAGAAATATATGTGATGATCGTGGGTAAGTGATATCAAATGCCACTTCTCAGCAAACTTCTGGTGGTTAAGGTTCCGGTTTGCTGTCAATGCTTCCATTACTGTTCTTGCTTAGCAATGAACTGTGGGTAGGGGGCACGGTTTGCTGTCAATGCTTCAATTTATGTTCCCGCTTAGCAATGGACTGTGGGTAGAAGTCATAGTCTGCTGTCATTACTTCCACTAATGTTCCTGCTTAGCGATGGACTGTGGGTAAGAGGTACGTTTTGCTATCAATGCTTCCATTAATATTCCTGCTTAGCAATGGACTGTGGGTATGGGTACGATTTGATGTAATTACCTCTATTCAAGCTCCTGCTTAGCAATGGACTATAGGTAAGGGGTACGGCTTGCTATCACTTATGTCATTAAAGTTCCTGATTAGCATTGGACTTTGGGTATTGTTAAGGAATTTATTTTTACACATTTATCCCTAGCAGAAACATAGGTGTAGGTTCAGGTACTGTGGGAGTGTAGAGATGTGCATTAGTTGATATCTATCTCCTTGGGAGATTAATTGACAGGATGCTCATCGAGAACTGAGAACTTACACTGGGAATAGGCAACTCGCTACAGAAAATACTCTCATCTACCAAAGCAGAGATTTTATTCTAAATTATTTCAGTAGTAGTAGTAGAATAAGGCATAGTAATAGTGTTGGGGGTAGAAGTAGTAGTAGTTGTAGCAGTGCTGTTTGTGGTAGTAGTAGTAGTAGTAGTAGTAGTAGTAGTAGTAGTAGTAGTAGTAGTAGTAGTAGTACATGTAGTAGTAGTCATAGCATTAGTGTTGGGGGTTGTCGTAGTAGCAGTAGTAGTAGTGTTGGTAGTTGTAGTAGTAGTAGTGTTGGTAGTAGTAGTAGTAGTAGTAGTAGTAGTAGGAGTAGTAGTAGTAGTAGTAGTAGTAGTAGTGTCGGTAGTAGTAGTAGTAGTAGTAGTAGTAGTAGTAGTAGTAGTAGTAGTAGTAGTAGTAGTAGTGGTAGTAGTAGTAGTAGTGGTGGTAGCAGTAGTAATAAATATTAGTAGTATATAGTGTTGAAGGTGTTGGTAGTAATGGTAACCCAGTATTTGAATGCTAAAATTTCATTCATCATAACTTTTATTCTGGTATATCGAGGCTGAGTACTAGCAAACCCCACAGTTACTTTATGGTCCTAAGAGGGAGGCCGCGTATTTGTTTGCTGAGAAGACTGGTTGAGTAAGGTATTGCTTTAAGGTTATAGTATAGTCCTAAGCGGGGGGCTTAGAAAGTTATTGATTTAAGGTAATACCTGATGTACTAAGGCCACACGTAGAAGCCAGCATTGCTGTTATGGTATGGTCCTTAGTGGGAGACTGGAGATTGGTTCGCTGACTGGTTCAGTAAGTCATTGCTTTTAGTGAACACCGGATGTGCATAAGCCACTAGTAGCACCTAACACCACAGGTTATGTTCCTTGGGGGAGGCTGGGTATTGGTTTGCTGAGAGGACTGGACGCTTAGTGCCTTTAAATACGGCGGCAAGCCGTTCCCTTATTAGCATACTCTGAAATTGGCACCCTCAGCAAGTGGGTTCGACTAGTTGGAAAGATGGCATCATTTCTAGCCAGGTCACGTGGCTAACTTTATCTGCCCTGAAAGAAAGCAGATACCAGAAAACACACACGTTTTACATGTAGTATAAGATTAGCAGGGCTTGCAGTTTTTTTCAATGGAAAGATTCCCATCTAAGTGTCAGGCGCGCCTTCTCTTTCGTGCACTATTTCTTTCAAATTCCTGCACACCATATGCTGCGAACGGCAATCAGTCCTCACAGCGTACTAGTACAAAAGTAGTGCATGCGAGACGAGATATAGGGGCACAAATATGTCCGACCTTCAAGCACATGTGGGGGGAGTATAGTAAAACATTGGCATCTATTGAATCACACCTAATCATTTAGACCTGAGCCGGTTTTCCCATAGGAATGTCTATTGACACGACAATTATCGAAGCCGGCAACTCACGCTGACCTGATTGGTGACGTCATCGACCACGTAGTATTGGCGCCAAATTCAAATACTGTACCAAGCCTTTACACTCGTCTCGTAATTGCATGTACTTTATCCCGGAATCGTGCAGTCATGACACGCTACTGACTGCCTTTCACGGATTTATAAGGGTTTTTAAGTATGGAATAGGAACATTAACTTGTAGTAATGTATTAAATCAGAACTTATCCTTAGAAAAGATTTATTCTATTGGCGTGGATGGCTTATTTATCTAATCAGATTTGGCTCTCTTTTAAGTTGTGTCAGATGTATTAAATGTAAATCTAGCCTGTATATCAAACTACTTAAATATCTGCATCAAGGTAATTTACTTAATATGATAATGTACTTAAGTTATGGTGATGAGAACCATTGTAAGCTAGTTAAATGCACCTGTGCAAGAAGTGAGATTATGTCATTTGAGTAAAAAGTTGTAAATATTGAAATGACATAGAATATGGGCTGACTAAGGACGCTTGGTTATGATATTTTCTACCTGCTACCAATCAGGAGTAGGGTTAAGATGGTGTTTCTTGAATTCCTGGTTTGAACCCCATGTGCTACTTTAATGAAAAAAAATCAGAATTGCTGTAAGACATACAAAGTGATTTCAAACAGTTTACTTCCACAATTGTGGAGTGTGCAACCAGTGATGCCCTGTATTTGGGCCTTGGATACGTGCGCCGGCCATCAGTTTGGGCGCACGGAACCCCACAACCACACTACAACAAGCCCTATTTTTGCAACCGCGGGCGCCCCGTGCAAAACAGCGCGATTTCCCTCCTGAACAGTTAATATAAATACCTATCTCACAACCTCTTGCATTGGGTTATTTCACTGGTTCAGTAAGTTATTGCTTATAGTGAATACCGGATGTGTATAAGCCACCAGTAGCCCCTAACACCGCATGTTACTGTCCTTCGGGGAGGCTGTGTGTTGGTTCGCTGAAAGGACTGGTTCAGTAAGTTATTGCTTTAAGTGAATACCTGATGTGCTTAGGCCACTCGTAGGAGACAACACCGTGGCTGATTGTGTATTCAGGAGAATTAAAGCGCCGCTAGTATCGCCCTTGCGTAGTAATTGCTGTTGACATCCTAAGTGCGTCCGAGAGCCGCTTGCGTTCTTAAAACGATTGCTGCGTTTGCGCTGAGGCTGCAGAAAGCTTCTAAGCCCCCTCTTGAGGGCGATTAATAACAATAGCCCACCAGTTCCTCCTTTGCAGGCATTGATTGCAGCCCAAGGCATCTAATGTGTCTTAAAAGCTCTGCTGTGTTCAAAACATTAAATGGGGAACGTACACCAACGTTTCAGCATTAGCTGGGCAATAGATATACTTTATAGTCACTAAGGGCGGGCGTGCTGCTTACAGGATAGATTTATTGAAGGGAATCTCCCATTATGTATCGAGTGTTGAAGGGGGAATTCTCTATATATTCCTCGCTGGTGAATAGATAGATGATTGCAGAGCTCCTAAACTCTCGCAACGACGGACGGGTTTGTCATTACTTTCTAATGCCAGAAGCGTTCAGAGGTTTGGTTATACTAGGCATGCAAGCTTCGAGGAAATGAGGAGATTATTATTACTGGTGTAGCCTGCCAACTATCCTATCCGGTGACACCAGGTATTACTCAGATTGAGCCCATCAGAAGAATGGACGTGTAGGTTTTTGAATTTTGTGGAATTTTGCTTAACGTCAGTTTTCTCACTATACAAAGGCTATATTATGACCAGCAAGTACAGTGTTAGATGGTGAAGGAATCTGAATCTGAAGGAAACAAGCCTTGCAAGGGGAACACCTTATTGGCTTGCCTAATGTGGTGCAATAAGAGTTGGCATCTCCCAGGGAACCCTAAGCTCGTACTCCACCCTACTTGCCTTATAAACAAAGGGGGATTTGTGGATCTTCTCATTGATACCATGCATCTAAAGGATCCTTTGATCATCGTTGGGTCTGATGGGCCTGCTCTTCCCACACCTCTTTTTCATCTTTCATCTAAAATTAACATGCTTTGTCACTGTTCTTTTACAATGGTAAAGCACCACGCTTTGGTAATATTCTATGACACTAAATGGCTTCTGTGTGCTGATGTGCCTTCCATGCAAGCCGCATACACCCATTCATTCACTGGGGAAAATCATCACTATACCCAAATCAACGGCAACAGAAAACACAGTCTGACACTCTGCTCATTGACTCGAGGTGACTGGCATCTTAAGAGCCAGTAATCCCTGATCACTGAGCCCTTTCTGTGGGTGTCCCTCCTAGCGGTCAATGAAGGAGAGGAATACTTCCTCAATGATACAATGATGATATAGCGGATGGCATTGGTGCTAGATTACAGTAGCCTGACAAAAACTTATCATAAATTTTATAGGTGGTAATGTAGATTATTTCACTGGTATGCAACAAGCGCTCATTTGCAAATTAGCAGCGGAGCAAATTTATTCCTGTATTGTCAAAGAGTTAAAGAAGGGGTAGGTTATATTATACATGCCACATAAGTTAACTTACTGAAACCCTGGGTTATGATCAGGCAATATACTTGGATCCTTTCTTGGCATTTTATTGTTCATTTTACTATATCTACTGTTTGCCGCACATTATGTGGTAAATAGACTCTCTATATCTACATGTATAGTGCTTAACATAGTTTTGCACTATTTCAGATTATATGTATCTTTTATGCCTTGAGCATAATCAATAAATATACATACAATGGCTGTACTCGTGTTTCTAAATACACCTAAATATTTTTCATCAAAAATAACCCCTCTTATGATGCACATACTATTTACACCCCATTAGCTACCATTAGCTACTCACAGCTATGCACAAGTGAGGAGGGTCAATGGGTAGCATCACACCATAATATGTTCCAGTGTCATGAGGATAAGCGAGCAGTTGGCGTGTAATGCATCAGGCCACTCTGCTATATGACCAGTCTGCTGAATGTGCATACAACACTTATAAACATATAATTGATTTAAAAATTAATGTGGCCAACTATGCATCTCAAAAAAGCCATGTTTAGATAAGCATATGCAATTGCTTAAATTTTCTAGATGTTGCTAAAGTATAGGTTGTAGAGCATAAGTATTAAGACTAAGCTGTTACAACAAAGTATGCTTAAACACATGAGGGTCAATTATAGGTAAAGAAGAAATCTTTTTGGAATATTTTGAAAAGATACTGAACCTATCTACTCAATCGTCTAATCGTCCTTTAAGGATATTGGAAATACTCAATGTAACCTACATAGTTAAATGTACTATCTCGAAGACGAAGATGTATGAAACAGCACATTTATTATCAAAATAATCCTGTTTGTGTTAGCCATTAGGAATATCAATCAATTCAATAAATCGTTATTGGAATGCCCTGTAGACAAGGTGTACCCTTTCCACAGTCAATACGAAACGTATGCAAATGACCTCAAACCTAAAAGTCAAACTAAGTCACCAAAATAATTCAATGCCAAAAGCAATACATGGTTGTACCACTTTACAAAGGAGAGCATGAAATATAGTTTGTTTTCAGCATGTTACTGAGGTAGACTTGCTGAGCCTTTGTGTGGCCTGCTTTCATTTGTATAGTAATTAAAGTCGCAGAGGCGGAACACACCAAATCCCTGTTGGTACCAATCCTATAAAGCTACAACCATGGGAGTTGGTGTTGACTAGTCCCCTGATACACCCATCAATGGTTGAGTTAACGTGATTTACTTGTTGGTCCTTTTGGTAGAGTGGACCATGCAATTATCAATACCCTGGACATGTTGCCAACTGATATACTGCCAGGTTATTTGGGATCAGCCAATCAAAAGGCAGAACCGATAATCAGGTTCCACGCCATAGTTAGTTTAACTGTCTCATGCAACAAGTTATTATGCATACAAGGTTTGGCCACTTTGAACATACAATCTAACTCATCAAAACGAGTAATAGGATGCTAAAGCCTATTGATGACTGGAGTTGTTAAACCCTGGAAACAACGATTTTCGTCAGATTCTTTGTAAGATACTGCAATATTTTTTTTTGTATATATCTGGAACTTTGTTAACCTTACATATGAAAAGTGCTATTTTTTGTAACCTCCGGTTACAGTCAATACAGTATGATACATTACATAACAACGATTTAAATATAAGATGTCAATAATACTCATAGCATTCAATGTCTAGTGGTTGGGTCGTCTATCCTTCTAACCCCGCAAGGGCACACCTGATGGTGTGCAATAAGAGTTGGCACCTCCCGGGCATCGCTATGCTGGTGTAGCACCCTGCTCGCCTTATAAAAGAAGGGGGATGTGTGGATCTGTCTATGGATACCGTGCATCTAAAAGGTCCCTTGGTCCTCTTTGGATATGAAGGCTCTGCTCTTACTCTTCCTCTTTCCCCTAGAATAATTATGCTTTGTCATTGTTCTTCAACAATGACAAAGAACCAATTTTTGCTAATATCTTATGGCACTAGCTGACCTTTGTGTGTCGATGTGCCTTTAAATTCATTCATTCATGCTATCCTTCTATTTGGCTTCAATAGCTATTTTGTGTTATCCTGTCACGACAACGACACCTGATAGCTTAAAAGCGTTTACATAGTTTACCTCTAGACATGCATTATTTAGCTCGTGTTTTTACCTGCCATTACTAGGAGGTCTCGGTACAGCACACAGCAACCATTCCATGACACTAGCACTTTAAAGGCCAAACACAGAGACAGAGAGGGTGACATTATACTGCGTTGGGTGACAACATTTCTCCAAGATGTTTATCCATAAATGGAAATGGCTTGACATAAAGACTCATCAGAGTTATCTTTATTGAAATATTTTCTCTTCTATTAGCTGTCACAAGTGGTCAGGATTACTATTGCCTTACTATTGTACTAGATCTTATACATTCTTTGAGGATTATGTAATTACCTGCGGTTGAATTATAATACAATAACACATATGTATTTATAGATGCAATAAAAATCATCTCTTTGAGAAAACGTTATCTTTAAGTAAATCTTCCTATATGCATTATAATGATATACTATATATGTTTTTATAATAGTACTATATACAGTAAATTCTACCGCTTATGACTTGTACTGCCGATCTGTCTCTATCGATCTGATATCTGAGATAGTCCAAGAAATATTGAACTTCTGATTTCTCTCGATCACTGCTATTGCATCCACTGCCTAGTATCTCCTGTTCGCAGATAAAGCGAAAGAGATTCCAATATTTGTTAGCCAGTTTACATCCCAGGTCAGACAAATTTGTGGCCGACGAAGTGTCAATCACCCACAATATTCGGATTGGTAAGGGATAACCCTACCATCGCAAAATGGTCACACATTTGAATGGAACTCGGACTATTCAATACCTGTAGTATAACATCTACACACACACCCGCAGGCATCCAGTATGGCCACAAATTAGTGAGATTATCCTCTTCTAATCCCTGCTAGTGCATCATCTATGATGGTACCGATCTCTCACAATTGGTTATCAGACTCCCAGCCAATGATAATTGCAGGGCGGTTGATCATTCTCATTTGACACTAGCTGGACCTGCCTGGCTTTTCTGATAGTTTTCCAATAATCACATCCCCTAGAGGTGTGATTCCGCGAAGAGTGCGGCACAGGTTCGCAATCCAATAAAAGCACTACGAGACAGAGCAATAAAACATGTTTGAGTTCATATGCAACTGTTCCTCCCTGCTAAGGCTCTAGAGTGGAAGGCACAATGAACAATGATTGGGGCTCTAATATGGGGGTGACCCCTAACACATCCTCACAGAACGTAAACAACCACTTTCACAAATATCCCTTTACTTATTTGGTGGAACGCACAATGGACAATGATTGCGGCTCTAATATGGGGGCGACCCCTAACATATGCAAATGTTCCTCCCAGCTAAGGCTCTAGAGTAGAGCGCACAATGGACAATGATTTCGGCTTTAATATGGGGGCGACCCCTAACATATCCTCACAGAACGAAAACAACCGCTTTCACAAATATCACTTTTGGAAAGAGGATATCTAGAAAGAGCATGTAGATTAACATCTTTGGTGGTAGGCACACTTGACAATGATTGCGGCTGAAATATAGCGCTGATCCTGATAGTACAAAACCAACCACCATTTACAAAATCTTAGCGGAAGAGGATAGCGGCTGGGGCAAGTGAGAAAGTTGCCAGTGACTAGGGGTTAGGCGGTGGTTTTCACCAGGTACTCCCATTTCCTCCCTTAGTTACAACTGGCTATTCACGAAAATCTGAATGCCAAATTCCGAATTTGAAAGAGTATCTTGTGAATAAGCATGTATATTTACTTCTTTGGTGGTAAAGGTATGTCCTTCAGGCGGTTCTATTGAAAATTGACATGAAACCATTTAATGTGTCATTTTGGTTCGATGAATTTCATACCAAATGCATGTCTAATAGAAGGGGTGACCGTATAGCAAACATACTACGTTAAGGTGTATTTGCGGCCATTTACAACAAATACAGTACTTAATCCCAATAATATTCCTTAAAAGATGTCTATTTATTTTGCCCCTCCACAAACAAAAACAGGCTACACCAATAAACCACGAATGTGTACTTAACTATTTTGTTACAGCAGTACTCGGAGCAAAATCTGCACTAAGCAATTATACACTTCTCCCCAACCCCAATGTTTAAAGGACAAACAAGGGATACAGAAACTAGCATATTAACCTTCCCGATGCCACACACCCATATATGCGTGTGTGTTATTCTAACCCAGAGACCCATACGTAAACATGCCAGCGAGATATTCGATTTCATTTAGAGAAAAGCCAGACTCGCCAATTTAAAAGACCCCCTAAATAATTCGAAAATAAGGCATTTCTGACAGAACGTTTTGCACGTCTCAAGGTTCATTTTGATATGTCACAGGGCTATGGGTGATCTAAAATGTTATAAGATCGTCAAACATAACCAATATCTTATTGGATTTAGACCAATAGTACCCTTTACAATTTGGCATTCGACATTTGTGGGAAGATGTACAATTTGTACCACAAGGGTTAAAGAATTACCTAAGTAATGCCAACTAGCACCCGATAACAAGTAAATTCTTGTGGGTCATTCCATTGTACTTATTGACTGCTTTACTGAAAATGTACTCACACACACACAAACACACACATACATACCTACATACACACATATATACATACACACGTACATACATACATACATACATACGGCGATGTTTACCTTAATAAAGATAGGATGTCAGAAAAAATATGTTAAGATATAAGATAACACAGCCAAACCTTTCAGACTGCCATGCGGGCACTCGCACAAAACACCAATGTAAACAAGATTGTACTACATGCATATGACGCAGAGCTCTTTAAGTTATTGTGCGATAACAAAACAAAATGGATGGGTGGATTTAATTGTTGCGGTTTAACAAGTGCATCCCTGGTCCATCTCAACTCTCAAGGATGTCCTTAACGTTTATTCTTCAATCTTTACTTTCGCAAAAATTAATCTTTTTGGGAACATTTACTTATTAGTGCTAGTTAAAGTATTATATCTACCAATAACTCATAGAAGTTGTTTAAGTTTGTACTTGCCATTTTTCTTGGAACTGGAGAAAAGCTGTCGTCCCTGTTGTACATCTGGTTGTAATCCTGGTCCGAGTATTGTCACGTATAGTATATTACTAGTGGTCAAGAAGAGAAGGGCCACTATGGTCAGCTTGATTCCTCGTCCCGCGGAGCGCCAGTAATATGGAAGCATCATCATCGTATCTCGCCGCTCGCTCGCCCGCCACTGGCCGGGTCCGGATGCGGCAGACGACCAGCACCGTGCAATCACTGTGACGACACCATGACGTCACACACCCAGACGACACCTGTATCGTCTCGTTTCCTTTTCACGGAATCACGTGACAGATCATCACTAGCATTACCTAGGTTGTTTTGAGTTTTTTATATCTCCGTCAGTAGGTGAACGGCTGGGGTATCCATTCATGAAGAATGCATGTACGTTTCAGACCTCGCATATTCTCGCCCACTTCTCGCCCTGCTCTCAGCGCAGTAAAACAGCTCTTGGACGGGGACATCCCACAACACAATCCGGCTTCTCCCGCTTTGACCGCCGCCTTCCTCTACTAGTCAAAGCATGCTGCTTGCTTGTAGCAGAGACCTGGATCTACTGTTCCCTGTTTGGAGTAACGCTGCGTGCCAATCGATCAAATATACGTCCAAGCGCATGCGCAAAGGTGTTCGTATCTACAGACGCCTACAGATGTCGATGAGGAGAACCAGGTAGTAACTGAAAAGACAAAAGAGAATACTTGCTTAATGATGGTATCTCAGGAAACGTGTCAACTGCACAACTATTTAGTGCAAAACGCATTATAAAACAGAGCCCGAGAGATGTTATTGGGATATATTGGTCCTAGCGCCCGGTATGTCATTAGATCCATTTAGCATCACGAGGGCCATGTTGTCGAGTGTCTTGTGCATGATATACCATTTAACACGAATACAGTATGCATACAATATAAGATAATACGCTTAGACAAATATCAGGGTGGAATTAAAGCGTGCAGATTTTGCGCGTGACATTGTCGAGTGCCTCGTGTATGATATACCATTTAACTCGAGTACAGTATGCCTATACTTGAAGATAATATGTTAAGAAAAATCCCGGCGGACTAGAAGCGTGCAGAATCCACGCGTGACATGGATTACGGGCCACAGCCGGGTATCAACTGATATACCCTGCTTGCAGCCATGGACTTGTGTATCGCATTATCATATCGTATACAATCATATTGGTTGTGCATTTGCCGTGTATGGTGCTAATCACGTTCATGCGCACACCCACATACAGTGCCAACATTTAATTCCTGTACTAAATGCCTGGACAATCCGGGCAAAATTCACGACCGCACGACCGATTGCCACCCAGTTTCCTGGCATGGATGCATGGATGACCTCATAACATCTCACCATAGCTTCGATACGCAAACAACGTGGGTCATTGATGTGCTTGGCTTAACTTTTGACATCATATCCATGGGTTTTTGTACAACCATGCATGACATACGTCCGGTCGACTGGTGCAGGAATTGAATGTCTGTACTGTAGGTTATTCACACAGGGTTGTGAGAATACGCCTACTCCATGCTATCCCCTAAAATGGCATCCAATAATTGTAGATTAGGTGCTATTTCGATAAAGCTCGTTAGCACTAATTAATCAGAAGGCTGACTCAATAATTAAGGGCCTGCATCGGTACTTCGTTAATATGACAATAAAAGACAATCAGTTAAAAGCGTGTTTAGAAAGATCCTAGTTATAGTTCATCTTGAAGGCAACTAAAAGTTGCCATTTACTCTTAAGTTTTTGATTTTTTTTATTTTCAAAATTGTCCATATGCATTAGAAAAGTACAGATAACATGAGAATAATAAATAATAAGTAACGTCAACAATTCACAGTAACAAATAAAATATGGGTATTGACAAAAGCAATACATCTTATTCTTAAAATAAATGTTGAAGAGATTCCTCTGTTAACAGTATTTGCTGAATCATCTGCAATAATTTGCATTGTGTACAATTCTGATTTAGTTACTCTAGAGTGTAATATTCTAAACTAAATTTATCTCAATTTTGTACATGTTAATATTTGATTTATGATTTAATATAAAGAGTTTTCAAATATTAATTTGCGAAACAGTACAGTTTTCTTTTCCCATTTTTCAATAATATCAGAAAATATCTTGACTTTGTTACTGTTAGAAAGTTTATATTATCTACTTGCTCCTTTTGAGTCAATATTGATAGTTCGATTGAAAAAGTTGTTACTTAAGATAAGCGTGTATGTTAATGAGTGCTTTTCTCGATATTGTGACAAAATTGAACACTCTAAACATCGCATGATCTCGCCGCCTCATCCGCGTATGAAACGTAGATACAAAGCAATTCTCATTTAGTGAGTTGCCGTGAAGGAAGATAGATAGGTTTTTATCAAGAAATGGTAACGTTGATTATAGAAGAATGTACATTCAAAATTCAATTATTTAACATAAAAATGATCCGCTCGCTGAAAATGGCCAGATTTAAAATCTTACTTAGTGTGTGATTCTGACATCATACCCTCATTCGAGTATCTATATAGTTAAATACATTGTTGCAATAATGAAGACACATCCCACCTGAGGTGCACTTTTATCTCTGACCCCTTTTAACATGAGTGTTCTTTTTAGCATTCGCGGACATACCTATAAATCATGTTGGGACTAATAAATGCACAACGTTTGGCTGTAACAAGGAAACTGTCACTTATATAGCCAAGTGGGATATAAATGCAGTTTCAGGAGCATTATCGTCTATATAAGAGTAGCCTTATTGGTCCCATTAGTATCAAAACGACTGGTCACTGCACTATAGCAACAATTTGAACCAGCAAGCTGTTATACTGCTGTTATCAGGCAGCGTTTGGAAAGCTTACTTTAATTAAGATTTGCGGCGTGATCCTTGAAAAGAGAAAATACTCTAATTTGTTCTGTAGTTCATTGCTTGGTTCTATGGATAATGTGTAAGTGACTGTTCGTACTAAGATTAAGTTTATCAACTACATATTCATTTTCACTTGCAGTATGACAGTTTAATGTAGAACTTTTCATACGAATCGCATGCTTTATAGAGATGGAGGACCGCATACCGAGCACAGTACATGTATGTTAAAGTATATTCGTGGTCATTTTTCATTTAATAGGAAACATTAAATTGATTAAACATAATCCCTTACAGATGCTTATTTCCAAAACCAAATGAAGCAGGCTAAACCAACAAACTACGATTTTGGTTCAGAGATGCTCGGAGCAACATTTGCAATAACAATCTCATACTTTTTATAAGCCCCAGCAAACGTGGCAAGAGAAAATCATACATAAAATAAACTGTACCTATTGACCAATTTGCTAATATAAACACACACATATATAAATGTACATATATATATATATATATATATATATATATATATATATATATATATATATATATATATATATATATATATATATATATACTAGTATATATATATATATATATATATATATATATATATATATATATATATATATATATATATATATATATTTATATGTTTATATACATATATAAATATATATATATATAAACATCTATATATATATATATAAATATATATATATATATATATATATATATATATATATATATATATATATATATATATATATATATATATATATATATATATATATATATATATATACATGGAATGTAATTAGAAAGTAAACTGTATGTACGTTAACATCTATCGAACTGCCTACGTGTTGCCTGAGCAGTGACACAGATATCAATAACACATTCAGCTTGATGCATCGAATCAATTTAAGGCTTGAACAACTATCATTGAAATGAGTTTGGGACTCAGTAACAAATACGAACTTTACATTTTCTCAATTCAATCCAATCAGTTGAGTGTTGCCTTAATACCTCATCCGTATACGTACCATGCCACTAACAACCTTCAAATCCTCATCATACTAAACACATGTGATCAGCAAATGTATAAATCAGCAATTTACTATCGTGGCCTGTACCAATCACAGACCAGACTGTCCCATGATATGGTGATAGATAGGTAACATAATCAGGGCTAATGGCAACCTGATTGGAACTGGGAACAAACTGATAGCCAGGCAATTATCCGAACCTTCCACTCTCTCATGGATTTAATACAATTGCTTCGCCTATCTACAAAGGAGAACAGTTACAATTCCCATGGAGCCCGAAACGTAACTAGAGCGTGTCTAACAACAAGTCTCAAGTTTGTAGTTCTGGTTGGAAAGAGTTATTAATGCAGCCAATCAACTGTCTAGATATACTCTTTATCATATATATATATATATATATATATATATATATATATATATATATATATATATATATATATATATATATATATATATATATATATATATATATATATATATATATATATATATATATCTATACATAAATATATATATATATATATATATATATATATATATATATATATATATATATATATATATATATATATATATATATATATATATATATATATATATATATATATATATATATATATATATATATATATATATATATATATATATATATATATATATATATATATATATATATGTATAGATATATAGATATATATATATATATGAACATAAAAAATACACTCCTACATGTATTACTGCATATCTTTGTCCAATTAGTTAAAGTAGTCGAACGCCATAGATATGATAGATAGGCTCTTTGAAAGATGCGATAGATATATCATCTCAATTACATAATCGCCCATACCTCAATAAATTGCAGAAGAGAGAGGATAAATGCACGATACTAGGATTTGACGTCAGACCCACTCTAAATATCGCCGCTGATTGGTCAATTTGTTCGTTATAGTAGACTGTAGTGAGATTCTAATACTGTTTTCCACAACGTTCCTTGTTAGGGGACCATTATTTCTGTATTGGAATCCTTACAATGCTTTTTACAGCGTTCAATGTCAAGACGCCCAATATATCCAGTGGTGCCATCGCAAATATTGTTAGGCAAATCACATTCTCCGCCGCTAGAGGTCGCTATAACATAGCAACAAAATAGCACCACTGCTGGTGACACCACTGCTAGAAATTGTTTTTGCTGGTTAAAACACTATTTGTGCATTACTGTTTGCTAACATGTTGTATATCTGGAAAATAAGATGGCAGGAAGTAATTAAGATGGATTTAGGTGTGTAAATCGCGAGTTCAAGTGAGAATTCCTTGCCTATCACACTGCGTGAGTTAAGTCTGA
>OZ012685.1:47644066-47681879 GCA_963942565.1 Maea johnstoni | reverse complement strand
TCTCTCTCTCTCTCTCTCTCTCTCTCTCATCTCTCTCTCTCTCTCTCTCTCTATATATATATATATATATATATATATATATATATATATATATATATATATATATATATATATATATATATATATATATATATTTATATATATTTATATATATATACATACATATGCATATATATATATATATATATAAATATATATATATATATATATATATATATATATATATATATATATATATATATATATATATATATATATATATATATATATATATATATATATATATATATATATATATATATATATATATAATATATATATATATATATATATATATATATATATATATATATATATATATATATATATATATATATATATATATATATATATATATATATATATATATATATATATATATATATATATATATATATATATATATATATATATATATATATATATATATATATATATATATATATATATATATATATATATATATATATATATATATATATATATATATATATATATATATATACCCGTACACACACATGTGCGTTTTTTGTATAAACTGATTGAAAGGTAAGCCAAGAGCCCCATTGGTGTAAGTAATAAAGTCAACAGACTGATACATACAATATCATTTTTATTAACTTTTAATCATCCTCTCTCTTTTAAGCATGTACAATATGACATGCCATTTAACATGTGGACTATGTTGAACTCGTAATTATACACACCATTCGTATCCCTTGCTTTGCACAGTGCCAACATTTCATTCCTAATGCCTGGGCAGCCCGGGCATTATACACGACCATTTGCCCGAATGCCACCTAGTTTCCTGGCCATGGATTCGTCGATGACCTTACAACTGAACGTAGCTTTGAATTGCGAGCTTGGCTGATCATTGATGTGATTGGCTTATTTTTTGACATGATATCCATCGGCGTTTGTGCAACCATGCTAAAACTTGCAAACGTACGGTCGACTGGTGCAGGAATCAAATATCTGTACTGTAGATATATGCATGAAATTATATTCAACCTGCTCGGAAACAGAGGCTGGTCCCTTAATAGTAGGATTCGATAGCTTATACTGATATTTTATCTAAATACGTGTTTAAATAATGAGTTTTCTGATTAAATGGTATAAGCATCATTAACTAGTTTTCTATAAATACTCTATACGGCTTTGGCAATAATAGCATATAGGACTTAGACGACATGATAACGGATACATTTTATTCGCAATGCTCGGATTCGTCTGACTCGGAGGTTGGTCTCCCCAGACCAGATTCCACTAATATATCCCCACTCATTGCTAGCTGGTGGGTTTTATTTTTCCAATCGGGTTTTCTCCTGCCGTTCTTTTTGATAATTCAATATGCTGTAGATATTGTTAACTTAACGTTTCCGCAATTTGACGATCTGGCCCGCATCAGAGTTTTCCGAACCTCAATTTGCCGATCTAACAGTGCTGCATGTAACAGGGGTCGATCAGTCGCACTCTTTAAAACCTCTGTCGCAAGATAGTGCGACAATACTACAGTTAGACAACCTGTTAGGTTTAGCTATTGGGGATGCCTGTTCTAGGCTGACTTTATCATAATCTTAGAGCTTGCTGAAATACACGACTTAAAAGCATATTAATGGAAGTAATACAGTATCAAAATGGTGTTCCAAACTATTTGCAGACGAGAGTTATGTTACATATGTACTTTGGCCAATAACCTGTAGCCTACAGGGTTTGAATACACTGTTGGTACAGTGTAGACATTTCATTCATGCATCAGTCGACCGGACGTCTGCAATTAATTGGTTGTACACCAGGATAACATGTCAGTTAATAAGCCAAACGCATCAATGACCCTGACGTAGCTTTCGAATCAAAGCTACACTCAGTTGTGAGGTTATCCATGCATCCACGCCAAGGATAATGGATGGCAATCGGACGTGCGGTCATGTTTTATGCTCGGGCATTTGGTGCAGGAATTAAATGCCGACACTGTACTGACGCAGTGCAGATTTCAACAGTTGAAAGGGTGACTGGTCCTCACGTCTCCAGAGATGTGTGGCAATATTCGCTTTAGATGTAAGTGTGAGTCTAATAATTCACAAATCGTCTTCATCGTTCTTACATTTCCATTAAATATTAGCAACATGTTGAGTGTTTTAGGAAATTTGTTCCTCATGAGAGATCACTTGACTTAAACTTTTGTAGATTTCATTCCAGTTTTCCTACTTAGAATTTCAAAACACTCGGTATTAAAACCCTGTATCCTATATTACAAAGAGCGCGCAAAGCATTTAAAAATGGGTTTCCGTTTTTACTCACTAGATGTCGCCTGCATCTTGTGTGGAACAGATGTGCGCGACTCACTGTTATGCGTCATATTTAATAGACAATGACACCATTGATAAAACTTTCTTAGAGTATTCTGTACTTGGACCCAAGTTCCCATCACTGCCAACCTTTATACAAGGGTTATGTTGCTGTTTTAAAATATTCATTATGTCACAAGAAATGGGGCTCATGACAGCGGTCGTTTCAGTCTATTTATGGCTTATCCGAAGCTCCTAGGTCATACTACTTGTCATTAGCAGCTACCTACAGATGAATGAACAGCTAGCTATCCTCAGATGACGAGCATGAACCAAGCAGCTTCAAGTATGCTTTCAGTGGTCCAAAATGGCCGCTGTCAGTAGCACCATTTCTTGTGTGTTAGGATGTGTTTAAACGGCAGTATTCTTCTTGTATAAAGGTTGGCAGTTTCGGGGTCGATTTAAGTAGAGAATACCCTAAGTAACAATATGGGCTGATGTTTTATTCATAGTGTAATCGTCCTTTAAGACAATCTTTAGCCGGCGTATCGAGGTCAAACATGGCAGAGTTACAAAGGGTGTATATCACAATTAGACCAATCACAATGCACATCAAATGGGGATACATGTATAAGGTACAGCCTGCCCTACTTATCCACCGCTTGTAGTCGGGGCGCAGAGCAGGCAACATCGGCTTGATGCCCAATCCATGGACTACGACCAGCATAGAGCCGCTGTCTCAGGCTCTGTGACCGCACTCCAGATGAAAGGGCAAGAACCTTTTAGCGGGTCATGTACAGTGAAACGTCATAGGTATGAACATATTGGGACAAGGGCAACAGCGTTCACATTAGTGTTTATATCTCAATGGTCTTTTCATAATGTAAAATGGGACTGGGAAATTGTGTTAGAATAAGAAGGTGTTCACATCTCCGGGGTGTTCACAATGAGAGGTTTCACTGAAGTTTTAGGTCCCTTTGATTTGATTTAGTAAGGCAACTTCAAAGACTTCCATATAAAGCATGGGTTTATTATCACCATTAGGAAAAGAAGCATACCATTGATAAACATAGTATGATCCTGACGTATCACAGATTTTGCACATTTCATTATTCTCATCTAACAGACCAACTAGTTGATACCGTTGTTACGATCTCATGTTTCAAAACATAGTATGTTAAGACTACTCGTGACAACTAGACAAAGAAGCTGTGAACGCTGCTTCTCATTTGTTTTTACTTTGGAGTTTGTACTTCTTATTTCACCCCGCTAAGTCATGTAACAAAACAAGAAGATACTAATTAATTTATGTTTTAGATTATAGGTGGCGCTGTTAACTATATCCAAAGAATCTTGGCATATCATAACCAAATGTTTCATAATCATGAGCGTACACGCTGAGTAGTCTCTCCACAAGTTGCTGAGGAAGTTTTCTGTAAGCATCTTCCATCAGATCAGCTGTCCTATAGCGGTGTTTCTTAAGAGAAGGATACTCCACCAAATCTCCAACCCCTGCTTTCCGCAGAGTAAACTCGGCGTCCGCTTCTAAGGTTTCAAACTTTCCTATTACGTCATAGTGTATCATGCAAGGCATACAGACAAGATCCACTGGCGCCCAGTGGATATTCATGGGAAGTTGTCGAGATTTATTCGTCTCAGCTAAGTATTCTACAAACTCTTTAAACGTCACATCATTTCCTTTCATTAAGGAACTGAATCTTGGCTTTTTTCGATATCGCGCTATAATTTTCCTACCAAACGTCCTAAAGAAATATAAGTTGTATTTTTCTTGCTTTAAGAACTTATTTCTCCACGCAGACAAAACCCGCTCGAGTGGTTCCCGTGTGAAAGCAAATTTAAAGTAGTTCTTTAAACGATATATAATTTGGTCCGGTGGGTACATACTAAGAGGTTTAAGGTATTCACGTTGGTACTGCCCATGGACTAGGGTATCTGAAAGCTTTGCAGGGTCACTGGAGTTCATTTTCCCTGTCAGGACCAACAGAACCCGTTTCCAGTTTGTACACCCCACTTTTGGCACGACACAGTACACCAGTTTATGTTTGTCATCCACTAAGTAGTTCATAAACACCTGCGGAGCTATTTTAGAGATATTGAGTTCGTTGGTCAGGCCTCTATTAGTGCACACTTTTTCCACGCGTAGTAATCTCTGGAGGTGAACTTCGTCGAGGGTTTGGATGGAAGTAGCCTGTAAAAGAAGAAAAGAAGATATGGGGTAAATTCTTAAAGTTCAATTTAGTCTTCCAAAGCAAGAGATTGATAAATGAGCAGGTGTACCTAAGAGCTAACCCAGCGCAGTATTACAAAAGGCTTCTTTGAGAATTCAAAAAATGATAAGATGGTCATATTTGTTGTAGCCCTATAGATATCCAATTATGATAAGTTACCAACAACAGGCAATGTGTTGGAAGCAGCACAATGTTACCATTTTAGGCTTTGTGACTATAATGCTGCAACAAGCCATTGCGCAATACAGGGACCTCAGCTATCGGGACAGCCCTTCAAATAAATGGAGTTATTTTGTGAGAATTAACGAAATCAAAATGTTACAATTAGCATAATACTACCATTTTAGGCTTTGTGGCCACAATGTTTGCGGTGAAAGACAGCAACAAGCCATTGCACAATACCTGGACCACTCAGCTATCGGGGCAGCCCTTTGAATAAATGGAGTTATATGTTGAGATCAAAGATGAACATCAAAGGTAAAGCTGAGATAGCATTTTGTCTGAAGAAAATCTTACGGGAATGGGGATCAAAGGTTTTAAAAAAGTTTGCAAGAGTAGTTCACTTTGAAAAAGTAGAAGCAAGAACTAGAATGTTAAAGGCTTAGTTGATATGCGAACGCATCAAATGATATTCGCGGCACATAAGAGGTAGATAGATAGATAGACAGATATTTTTGTTCTCTTTGATTGTACACGCCACCCACGCCAAGAGGTTGTTTAAAGTCGCCACAGTCTCTCGCCTTTCACCCCGCAAGTGACACACTTTATTGGCTTGCTCAATTGTGAGCAATATGAGTTTGCAACTCCCGGGGAACCCTAAGCCGGTGTGGCACCCTACTTGCCTTATGAAATAAGGGGACGTGTGAATATGTCTATAAATACCATAAATCTAAAAGATCCCTTGGTCCTCGTTGCATCTGAAGGCCCTGTTCTTTCACCTAGAATTATCATACTTTGTCATTGTTCAAGAACAATGACAAAGATCCACTTTTTGATAAACGTGTATGGCACTAAATGACCTTTATTTGTCGATGTGCCTTTAAAGCCTAAAGCCCGTCTCACACAGACGTGTCAAGCTAGGACTTTTTGCCAAGACCTAGTTAGGACACCCAGGACATCACGACTTTTTTGAAGCCGACAAAGTCCTAGGTGAAAATTGAGGAAATATATGCAAATTAGGATGTCTTGGTGCTGTCGGGGACACGTCGGGGACCCGTCGCGGACAGTGTGAACGATGAACAAGACGTAGTTGATGGACGCATAGGACATCCTGAGTAAGTCCTGTGAGGTGGGGATTTGTCTGCGATGTGTCGGGGACATATCGCGGACAATGTTAGGACAATGCGGACATGTCCCAGACATTATGCAAATTACTATTTTTGTCCCCGATGTATATAGGACATATTCGATGTGTCTGGGATGTGTCGGGGACAAGGCGTGGACATGTCTTGAGCGTCTTGTATCTGTCCCATAAAAAATTTAATCACCGTAACATAGTATAGTATGTTTATTGACTGCATTGACATGCAAAATAATACAGTATACATTAATAAATAAGAAATAAACATGTCGCCAAAAAAAACGTGTATTTACCTGGCCAAATGATCTAGTCAGATTCATATATTTGCAGCTACTTACAACGTAATACCTATTATTATTATTATCATTATTATTATTATTATTATTATTATTATTATTATTGTTATTATCATTATTATTATCATTACTAGCTGCAACCAGTGCACAGCACTGGCTTTAATACACCGCTTCTTAGTTTTATGAGATAAGAACCGCCAACATTAGCAGCCAAAGGAAGATCTCTTTAGGATCTTTCTAACATAATGTCGTGATTTCTGGATGTACAATTACAATTCTAATCTATTTTAAAAGACTATATGACCGCCTTTCTAAATGTATAAAATTTGTTGTCTTAAGGCCCAGTGATAAGTGAGAAATCATCAAATGAAAGCGGATATATTTTGCCGAGAATGTCGGGAAATCAAAATTTGTGTTTAAGGCGTTTTCATTCAATGATCTCTCCGTGATTACTGGGCCTAAAATTACGATTTTAATTCATTTAACAAGAACATATTAGGGACTTTCTAGATATATGAATTATGTTGTCTTAAGCTCAATAATGTATGAATGCAATTTTATGATGTTTTGTTGCTGAGGTGGTAGCCATGGTATATTGTAGGAATTGATCACGGGAGGGGTTCCCAAGGGGGGGGGGGAGCACTTGGGTGACGGGTAATTAGGGGGGTGCATACGCTTGTTATCAAAAATTAAAAAATACCCCTAAAGCACTGATTTCTGGCCAAAAAAGCACCCTTATTTCAATAAAAACGCTGTCTTTTTCCACCAAATAAACACCCCTTCTTTATCAAAACACTGACATTCGATGAACGGGAACACATATTTTAACATGAGGTCTAACGACACTTTTAGAAATCTCAGTTTAATTTTCCTCAAATTTTGTGAAAGGAAAGAACAGAGCACAGGATCTTCAAAACAACTTAAAATCATGGGGTCATCAACTAAGTTTTTTTCACAGATTTTTTTTAAAAATTAATGCACTTTATGTCACAAACATCACTTTCTCCAAAATTGGTGTCTTTCTTTGCTAGATTTATCCCTAAAGAGATACTGACACAGCCTGAAATACTGTTCTGCCTTGTTGAAATTATTTTTCTGCTGTTATATAGGAATCATTGGGCAAAATCAAGGAATTTGAGAAACAAGTTTTTGAACCAAAATTGATATAAGTCAGAATTGCCTAGTTTAATTTTCACCAATTTTTGTCTACACTATTGACGCAATGCTCTTTATAAGAAGACATAAAGAAAATGATAGGTCATCGTGTTAGTTTTCGAACCACAGATGGTCAAAGTTTGTGAAATAGGACTTTTTTGGGGCATTTTTTTATGAAAATGTTAGAAAAGAGTTACTCAATTGTTACCGTGTATACCCATGCTTATATACGATATTGTTGCGCAAGGGATCCCCATTTTATACACATGAATTATCACTCATTATGCCTGAAAACGTGTCAAAACATCAAATTCAATGAATATGGAAATCACTGAAGCCAAAAACAAAAAAACTCGTAGAATAATATTCTTTATAGGCAGGTATAATCTGAATTGGTACATATTCAATAAAAAATCAATTTATTTTCAATTTTTCTAGTGATGTCAGGTAAAATGTAATAAATTATTTTAGTTTGTCCAAAACCCAATAGGTGTCACCGGTAAAGAGTATCGTGAGACCTTAAGATTGTAAAATCCTCCGGCTGTTTAGCGGCAGCAAGTGGCGGCAGCAAACACTGAAGCCCAGTCACTTCGGTAGTCACTCGGGTTCTAGGACAATATCCCCCCGGACAATATCGCCCGGACAATATCCCCCCGGACAATATCCCCCAGGACAAAACCCCCCTGGACAAAATCCCCCCGGACAATATCCCCCCGGATGAACTCTCTAGTAAAACATGTGTTAGTAAAAAAAAATTTTTTTAATCCAGTGTTTTGAATTATCCTAAAACATGTGTTAGTAAAAAATGTTTTTAAAAAATCCAGTGTTTTGAATTATCCTAAAACATGTGTTAGTTAAAAAAAAACTTTTTAAAAATTAAAAAATATTCCAGTATTTTAAATTATTGTAAAACATGTGTATGTAAAAAATTTCTTTTTTTTTCAAAAATTCCAGTGCTTTAAATTATGTTTTAGGATTATCTAAAACACTGAATTTTTTTTTTTACTAACACATGTTTTAGGATAGTTTTAAACACTGGAATACTATTGAAATTTTATTGATTTTTTTTTTTAACTAACACATTTTTTAGGATAATTTAAAACACAGGATTTAAAAAAAAAAAAATTTTTTTTTACTTTTACTTACACATTTTTTAGGATAATTTAAAACAGGAATTTAATAAAATATTTTTTTTTACTAACACATGTTTTAGGATAATTTAAAATATTTTTTTTTACTAACACATGTTTTACTAGAGATATCATCCGGGGGGATATTGTCTGGGGGGATTTTGTCCGGGGGGATATTGGCAGGGTTTTTTTTGTCCGGGGGGGTTTTGTCCTGGGGGGATATTGTCCGGGGGGATATTGTCCTGATACCAGTCACTCTGGCGTCAGAGCCGCGTATAATTTGTGGATTGTAAGGGGTTTTGCACTGCCCCCATACTTCGTACCTGGGTACAAAAAGGTACCCTTCTTTTACAAAATCGCGGGCATGCGGAGGTCTCAAAAGAAAGACCCCTTCTTCCGCGAAATTCGTAACGGGAGTGCACCTCGTTCTGGCCTCGTTGTGGTGTGGGAATTCCCAACCGACGTCACGGGGAATCCCCAATTCACGTGATTAGGCCACGGCAAAAATCGTGTCCTAACACTGTCATCGCACTGTCCCGGGACCATTTCCCTTCAGGACACCTACTTTTGAGCCCCAGACACAGTTAGGACAATGCCGACTGTCCTAGGACAGGTCCCCGATATTGTTAGGACACGTATGGGACAAACATTTTGTCTTGCGTTTTCTGGATGTCCTAGCTCGGAATTGAGACATGTCTCAATTCCGAGCTAGGACACGCAAGACAGGCAATTTGTCGTGAATGACATGCCCTCTGTCGGCGATGCACCTAGGACACTCAGGACAGTGTTAGGACATGACCTAGGACGGTGCTACGATCAGGAATTGAACGAATTTTTTGAACGAAATTCCTGATCGTGGCATGTCCTAACACTGTCCTTACACTGTCCTTGCCTGTGTGAGACGGGCTTTATTCATTCATTTACTCTCACCTTTCTCCTGTGTCTGTGTTCGTCGGGATCCACGTAGTCGTCAGAGGAGCGTCTGGCCGCCGACACACCACCACCAGCAGTCTTACGTAATATGCCTGTCAACGAAAAAGATAGGATGTGTTTGAATAGAAACAAAAGTGGCTGTACTTACTTTAGTTCCGATTTCCGATGTCCACAAGACCTATCTATTTGAGCATATAAAAACTCCCATACATATATACATACATAAAAACTACAGAAATTTAATTCCGGACGTCTGCCAGTGCCTGGTTGTACAAACACCCCTGGATAACATGTCAGAAAAAGAGCCATTAATGACCCAGGAAGCTTGCGATTGAAAAGCTACGTTCAGTTGTGAGATCATCCATGCATCCATACCTAGGAAAATGGGTACCAATCGGACGCGCTGTCGTTTATTACACCAAGGCTGCCAACACATTAGGGCGGAAATCAGATGTAGGCACTGTGCTTACTTCAGAATTCCGATATATTTCTGATAACCACCTGACCTATCTACATAAATAAATACACATACTCCCATGCATGAATACATACATATATAGTATTACCCCAATTTACAATTTTCTTTCAAAATGTTAGAACGTCAACGCCAAATTTCATACCGGCAATGAAATGATAATACCAACCACCATAAACATGGTGTTTTTGTATAATGAAATTTCGAAAAAGTTGGTTATTAAGAAATTTCTGGTTTCTATTTATCCATTTCTCTGATTATGTTTCATGCGACACCATTAGAGGTTGCTACGCGTCTGATAGTTTCATAGGTATGTTTGCTGAAAATGGCTAATTTAAGCAAAACTAATGCAGTGAATGACTTTTTACGAATTTTTGTTATATTCTAACACGTATTTCTTAATCGAAAAATATTCATAGCTTATACAACTACAACATTCTTTCCATTTCTGACTTAGTAGTTAATAGAGCTATTTTTACTCTCAATAATGCATTTAATATTTGGCTTGTTCAGTTAAAACTTGTCTTCCTTCTTTGGAGGCCTTCACCACAACTGAATGACAATAATAAAGGCGGATCAACAGAGTAAGCCCACATACCAGTGTTCTGCTTATCTCATCCATATCAAATGTGTACGCTTTGGTTGCCAAATATGCAAATATCTTGATATTAAAGATATAGTTTTAGTTTTTAATTTCTGAAAGTTGTTGTTCTAGTTGAGTTAGATAATTTCTCTTCGAATGTTTTTCAAATATCTCTCCAAATATTGACGAGTTATATTCTATGGTGTAAGTTGATTCATATGTAAAATCAAATGGGTTATTCTGTACGGCTTTAATTTGAAATGCTAGAAGTTTCACATTGCAGCTCTGCTGGAGGTAATGTGTGCTTCTCTTAATTCCATGGGACCCCTCTTTTAGCGCTCAGACTATATTGCATCAGTTCTGTGACAGCAGCGACAATAGCACTTGTATGTGTGTGTTTCGTCTCGCTGAGTGAGCAACTTGTCACCACAGGTGATTGTCACAAGAATTGCTAGATTTGTCAATGTCTTGCTGGGGATGTAGTTTTCTAACAAATGCGTAGATCAGTGCCCCATGGGAAATGCCACGGAGCAAGATAGGCGTTGGCACAAGGAGGTCGAAGAAAAACAAGACTATGCATATCAATGACTTACTCATATTGCTTCTATATCTTGAGAACCTGGGACGGTGTTAACCCTCCCAATGCTATAGGGCAATTTTCTTTGCTCAAAACATAAGAACATACCCATTTTTGAAAACCGTCTAATCTCAGTCACGTTGGTATTCATTAAATAGCTCCTGCTGAGTACTCTCAAACGTGAACCCATGTGACAGGGTTTAAGTCATTTTTCAAGGTTTTTGCATCTATTTGTATCAGCCAAATTAGCCTCCTTCAGCGTAAGCGTTAACCAGTTTGCATAGATCTCACAACTTTGATCTGAACCTAAACTGTGTTCACACCGAAGACTTGCTCATGTTAGAAGTTAGAAGTGTAGGATATTTCTCGATTTGCGTACATCTACATACATTTTGGCAATTATAATAAATATATATATATGTATATATATATATATATATATATATATATATATATATATATATATATATATATATATATATATATATATATATATACATATGTATACATCATCTGGCATGACCCTTATTTCTTTGAATAAATCCTTCAAATCCCTTGTCTATTCCGTTTGGGGTTCGTGATTACTGTGATCAAATTGATTTTATGTTGAAATATATCTCCTTAATAGCCATTTCGGTTTTATTACATAATCTGAATCAAATGCAAATCTTCCGCTTACCATTTGCGGAGCACAGTTTCACTGAATCAATTTCCCTGATATCTGGCAAGGGTTCCATTGTATGACAATAAGCAGGACCCGTATACATGGAACTGCTGACTAGCCCACAGCCTAAAGCGATCTAGCCTCAAAAAACAAACGAGACTAAATATTTATGGAAATAAATCAACCACTGACTGATGGTAAATAAACGAAAAAATCCCTGCAGCTTGGTTCGAGACAATAACATGTGTGTCATGATTGTGGGTAAGGGATACGAAATGCCACTTCTCAGCAAGTTCTTGTGGGTAAAGGGCACAGTTTGCTCTCAATTCTTTCATTAATGACCCAGTTTAGGAATGGACTGTTGGTAGGGGGCATGCTTCGCTGTCAATGCTTTCATTAATGTTCCTGCTTGCCAATGGTCTTTGGTTAGATGGCACGATGTGCTGTCAATGCTTCCATTAATATTCCTGCTTAGCAATGGACTGTGGGTAGGGGGCACAGTTTGCTGTCAATACTTCCATTACTGTTCCTGCTTAGAAATAAATTGTGGGTAGGGGGCACAGTTTGCTGTCAATGCTTCCATTACTGTTCCTGCTTAGCAATGGACTTCGGGTAGGGGGCACAGTTTGCTGTCAATACTTCCATTACTGTTCCTGCTTAGCAATGGCTTGTGGGTAGCCTGGGGGCACGGTTTTTTGTCAATGCTTCCATTAATGTTCCTAATTAGCAATGGACCATAGGTAGGTGGCACAATTTGATGTCAATACTTCAATTTATGTTCCCACTCAGAAATGGACTGTTGATAGAGGACACGGTTTGCTGTCAATGTTTCCATTGATGTTCCTGCTTAGCAATGGACTGTGGGTAGGGGGCACGGTTTGCTGTCAATGCTTCCATTAATGTTCTCGCTTAGCAATGGACTGTGGGTAGAGAATACGGTTTGCTGTCAATGCTTCCATTAATATTACGGTTTAGCAATAAACTGTTGATAGGTGACACGGTTCGCTGTCAATGTTTCCATTGATGTTCCTGCTTAGCAATGGACTGTGGGCATTTTTCAAGGAATTAGATGCAGGAGGACATCAGGGTATTGACACATTTATCCATAGTAGAATTATAGGTGAAGGCTCATATAGGTCAGGTGATGTGGGAGAGCAGAGATTTGTTTTAGTAGATATCTATCTCCCTGGGGAGAATTGGTTCATCTCCTTAAACTGGGAATAGGCAACTCACTACAGAAAATACTCGCACATACCAAAGCAGGGATTTTATACTGAATTCTGTCTGTAGTAGTAGTAGTAGTAGTAGTAGTAGTAGTAGTAGTAGTAGTAGTAGAAGAAGAATTAATAGTAGTAGTGGTGAGGTTGGTGGTAGTAGTAGTAGTAGTAGTAGTAGTAGTAGTAGTAGTAGTAGTAGTAGTAGTAGAATTAATAGTGGTAGTAGTGTTGGTGGTAGTAGTAGTAGTAGTAGTAGTAGTAGTAGTAGTGGTGGTGGTGGTGAGGGTGATGGTAGTAATGGAAACCCAGGATTTACTACCTAACGCCGCAGGTATGTTATGGTCTTAAGAGGGAGGCTGGGTGTTGGTTCGCTGAGAGGACTGGTTTAGTAAGTTATTGCTTTAATGTAATACGTGTACCTGTTGTGAAAAGACCACACGTAGAAGCCAGCATTGCTGTTATGTTATGGTCCTTAGCGGGAGGCTGGGTGTTGGTTCGCTGACTGGTTCAGTAAGTTATTGCTGTAAGGTAATACCGGATGTGCATAAGCCACAAGTAGCAACTCACCCCACATGTTATGTTCCTTTGGGGAGGCTGGATGTTCGTTTGCTGAGAGGACTGGTTCAGTAAGTTATTGCTTTAAGTGAATAGCTGATGTGCTTAGGCCACTCGTAGGAGACAACACCGTGGCTGATTGTGTATTCAGGAGAATTAAAGCGCCGCTAGTATCGCCCTTGCGTAGTAATTGCTGTTGACGTCCTAAGTGCGTCCGAGAGCCGCTTGCGTTCTTAAAACGATTGCTGCGTTTGCGCTGAGGCTGCAGAAAGCTTCTAAGCCCCCTCTTGAGGACGATTAATAACAATAGCCCACCAGTTCCCCCTTTGCAGGCATTGATTGCAGCCCAAGGCATCTAATGTGTCTTAAAAGCTCCGCTGTGTTCAAAACATTAAATGGGAAATGTACACCAACGTTTCAGCATTAGCTGGGCAATAGATATACTTTATAGTCACTAAGGGCGGACGTGCAGCTTACAGCATAGATTTATTGTGGGGAATCTCCCATTATGTATCGAGTGTTGAAGGGGGAATTCTCTATATATTCGTCGCTGGTGAATAGATAGATTATGGCAGAGCTCCTAAACTCTCGCAACGATGGACAGGTTAGCCATTAGTTTCTTATGCCAGAAGCATTCAGAGGTTGGATCCTACTAGTCCTGTAGCTTGGAGGAAATGAGGAGATTATTAATATAGGTGTACCCTGGCACTTATCGTTTGACACCAGGTATCGCTCAGATAGAGCCCATCAGATTAAGTAAGAATACAAGGCCTATGGACATGTAGGATTTGATATTTTGATTATTGTTATTTTTCTTGCTATGAAAAGGCTATATTGTGACCAGCCAGTACAGTGCTAGATGGTGGAGGAATTCAAATCTGGTGAAAATAAACCTGTAAGAGGCAGACCCTATTGGCTTGCTTATTGGTGTACAATAGGAGTTGGCACCCCCCGCGACACCCTACTTGTTGGATCTGAATGCTCTACTACTACCCTGGGGGCCGTTTCTCGTACGATCGTAAAATACGGACATTGTTGAAATCCGTATTTTATGATATTTCCGTTTCTTGGAAGCACTGTTTGTTCCGTATGATACGACAGGTCCGTTTCTTCAAGCCCGTCGTATCGTACCATACGGCAAAAATCGTTGATTTTCAACGACACCTGCAGAGGTGTCGTAGAAATACGATTTCTCCGGTTTCTCTGACATTTTACGTAATTTAACCGCTATAGATAACTCTTTTGAGACTAAAATCTATAATGCAAGACGGACCAAGTGAGAAATAGCAAATAAAAAACTTAATTTTCACTACAGTTTTTGGGGAGAGAAAATAGAGATTTATTTTTTTCAGACAAATCTAGAGAGAGGTTAAATAAAACTTTATTTTTCCCGACCATGTGAAAAAGAACACACCAAAAAAACATTTTCACGGCCGTTCATTGGAGAAAATTAATCTTTATTTTTTACCTGAACACTAGAGAAAAGATAGATAAAACTTTATTTTTCACGATCATCTGAAAGCAAAAATAAAAAACAACAAATTAATTTTCACAACCTACGGAAGCCTATCAGGAACATTGAATTTATTTTCAAAATTCCTTAGAAAACCAAAAATCTCAAAAAATCAAAAAAATCTAGAACCGTTTATGAGGACCAAAAAAAAAATCTTCCCTTAAAAATATAAAAATCTCAAAACAATCTCACTCCAGGCGCAAATACCCCAAAAACAAACAAAAAAACTACCCTTCTTTTACAAAATCGCGGACATGCGGAGGTCTTAAAAAAGACCCCTTCTTCCGCGAAATACGTATCGCAGGTGCGGCCCCCCTCTGTACCTGAGTGCCCCCCCCCCCCCCCCGGGAGTAAGATGGACCAAGTGAGAAAGAGCAAATAAAAAAATAAAAGATTTCACTACAGTTTTTGGGGAGAGGAAATAGAAATTTATATTTTCCAGATCACTCTAGAGAGAGATTAAATAAAAAACTTTATTTTTTTACAACCATCTCAAAGCGAAAATAAAAAACAACTTTATTTTCAAAACCTGCGGACGCCTTTTAGGACCACTGAAAAATATTTTTCATTTATTTTTTTCCTTAGAAATCCGAAAATCTCAAAGAATAAAAAAAAAATAATAATAATTCTAAGACGCTTAGGAGGTCCACGGAATTTCAAAAAATCTTCCATTAGAAATCCAAAATTCTCAAAAGACATCTCACTCCTGTCGCAAATACAAAGAAATACAAAAAAATCACTCCAGGCGCAAGCAAATACAAAAATCTCTCCCTCCAGTCTTTAATAGATCTACGTATGACGACTTGCAAATTACTTTTTATTTTCTCATTTTCCCCCATTCAAATATCAAAAAAATAACGTATCCAAAAGAAGAAAAAAACAATCGTTACTTCAAGATCCTCGTTCACATTTTTGAGATTTTGAGATCTAAGGAAAAAAATATAAATAAGAAATAATTTTTCAGTGGTCTTTATAGGCTTCCGTAACAACCGTTTTGGGGGAGAGAGAAAATAAAACTTCTTTCCCTACCGCTCCAGAGGGAGGGTAAATTAAACTATTTATCCTGCCTCTACAGAAGGACTATATATAACATCTAACATTTATCTACCTGTCTGTCTGTCTGTACTCTATCTATCTAGCGATCTATGTGTTTTATTTACCCACCCCAACAGACAGTCGTGAAACTAAAAAGTTTTTTTTAAATTTCCCCCCCCCCCCCCCCCCCCCCCCCCAACGAAAAGAAAAAGGGTAGTGAACATTAAAAGTCTTTTATTTTCTCACCCTAAAAAAAAGGCCGTTAAAATAAAAAAAAGTTTTTATTTTCTCTTTCATATGGTCGGTAAAAAATAGTTTTATTTTCTCTCCCCCCCAAAATGGTCGTGAAAATAAAGTGTTTTTTAAATTTTCTTTCCCCAAGAAACGGTCTTGAAAATAAAAGTTTTTTTTCAATATCTCTTTCATATGGTCAGTAAAAATTGTCTATGTCCTCTCCCCAAAAAACTTTCTTGAAAATAAAGAAGATTTTTTATATTTTCTATTCCCAAAACACGGTCGTGAAAATAAAAAGTTTTGTATTATCTTTTTCGCATGGTCGGGAAAAAATAAAGTTTTATTCTCTTTCTCCCCAAACCAGTCGTGAAAAAAAAAGTTATTTATTTGCTATTTCACACTTGGTCCACCGAAATGTAAATATATATATATATATATATATATATATATATATATATATATATATATATATATATATATATATATATATATATATATATACATATATATATATATATATATATATATATATATATATATATATATATATATATATATGTATATGTATACACACATACATACGTATGTACATACATACATACAAACATACATACATAACATACATACATACATACATACTTATTGGAGTAAGACATACTATTCCTCTACAATGTCAGAGGTAATTTTGAGGGCAAATGTGCCGTTTAATCACTTGATATCTTCTCCGTATGATACGGAGAATGTCTCAAGACGGAAAATATACGGAACTTTGGAGAAACGCATTTTCCGAGTTCCGTTTATCGTCCGTAATCAGCTTTTTTCCGTATATTACGGAGTCGTATTTTACGATTGTACGAGAAACGGCCCCCTGCCTCTCTTTAATCTTTCATCTAGAATGACTATGCTTTGTCATTGTTCTTCAACAATGACAAAATAATATTTTTTGGTAATATCTTATGGCACAGACTGAATGGTTTTTGTTTGCTGATATGCCTTTAACGCCACATTTACTTATTCATTCATTGGGTAAAACCATCATTATCCCCATATCAACGGCAACAGCGTACACTGCCTGACACTGTGCTCAGTGACCTGAGGGTACTGTCACCTTAAGAGCCAGTAACCCCAGTTCACTGAGCACTTTCTGTGGGTGTCCTTCCTAGTGGCCAGTGGGGGAGAGGGATACTTTCCTCAATGATATAATGGGGATTATGGATGGCAGTGGACCGGAGTCTGACAGAGGCTTATTATTTATTATATTGCGATTTAATGCGCCAACATTGCATATCATTGAGAACTAGCAGGGCATAATCATTATCATTTTCTGCCCACGCATGATACTGGAAACAATATGTCACTCTCTGTGTCCCAACTGAACGAGTGGGAAATATGCAAGCTGTAGGGCGACATTGCAGGTGGTTATGTAAAATATTTTACTGACATGCAACATGCACTCATTTGGATTGGAAATTAGCAGTGAAGCATACCGGTATTCATTATTAATATTTATTAACTGACTGAAACCCTCGGTTATGACCAGGCGATGTAAATTGATCATGCTTTCTGCTCATTATGTGGTACTTAGACTCTCATTAATTATTGTGCTCAACCTTTTTTGTTTTATTTCATATTTTATGTATTTTTATGCCTTGTGCATAGTCAATAAATATACATACAATGGCTTTACTATACATGTTACTCTAAATACACCTAAATATGACTCATAAAAACAGCACTAGTTATGATTCACATACTATGTACACCTCTTACCTTACTTGTCATCTTCCAAAGGGGACCAGCACAGCTACAGCTCAGACATTTGATTCATGCACCAGTCGACCGGACGTCTGCCAGTGTCCGTTTGGTAAAATGTCAAAAAATAAGCTTAGCTCACAAATGACACACGTAGCTTGCAAATCAATGCTACGTTCAGTTATCTATGCATCCATGCCCAGGTAACTGGGCGGCAATCAGGCACGCGGTCGTGTAATATGCAAAGGCTGCCCATGCATTCAGTGCAGCAATTAAATATCGGCACTATATATTGTCTTTTTTCCTTTGTATAGCAATAAATATCGCAGAGACGGAACACACCAAATCCTCGTCGGAACCAATACTGTAAAGCTACTACCATGGGAGTGGTTGACTAGCCCACTGATACACCCATCAATGGTTGAGTTAAAGTGATTTACTTGTTGGTCATCTCGGTAGAGTGGACAATGCAATTATCAATACCCTGGACATGTTGTCAGTTGATATGCTGCCAGGTAATTTTGCTGCAGCCAATCAAAAGGCAGAACCGATAATCAGGTTCCACGCCATCCATAGTTCAACTGTGTCCTGCCATATGTTATTATGCAGCATATAAGGTTTGGCCACTTTGAACATACAATGTATCTCATCAAAACGAGAAATAAGATACGAACGCCTATTGGAGTCGGTAAAACCAAGAGAGAAGGATTTTCGTTAAATATTTTGTAAGATATTGCAATTAATTTCTATATATGCCTGGAACTTTGTAAACTTCACATATGAAAAGTGGTATGTTTGTATCCTCCAGGTACATTCAGTAAAGTACATTACATTATATAAAATGACTTAGATATAAGATGTCAACAGTACAAAAATACCCATAGCGTTGAATGTCTAATTGTTGGGTCGTTAATCCTTCCATTTGGCTTCAATAGCTCGTTTTGTGTTGTCCTGCCAGAAGCTACACAAAAATCCCACGATACCACGATCACTACACACAATGGCTTAGTGGTGTTTACATACTGTAGTTTCCATACAGTAATTTCCCTCTATAAAGACATACAATATTTAACAAGTGTTTTACTTGTCATTACAAGGAGTTCTTGCCACAGCACACAGAAACCAGTCTATTAAACTAGCACTTTTAAGGCCAAACAAGGAGAAAGAAAGGGGAACACTAGACTGCATTGTGTGACAATCTTTCTACAGGAAATCTATCAATGAATAAAAATAGCTGAACGTAAATGCGCTATTTATGCACATCGGTGGTGCTTTCCATCGAGCACTAAAGTTTCCTCCACCATTTACAACTGCCTAGTCATGACTAGTGACGAAAAACGAATTTCTAAATTCCTTGATCTGCAAGATGGTCACACATTTGTATGGAACTCGTACTATATAATAGCTGCAATATAACTCCTAAACCCATTCCCCCCTCAGGCCACCCATTAGTAATATTCTCATCTTCTAATCCCTGCTAGTGCATCACCTATGATGGTACCGAGCTCTCACAATTGCTTATCAAACTCCCAGGCAATGATAATTGCAGCGCGGTTGATCATTCTCATTTGACACTCGCTGGACCTGCCTGGCTTTTCTGATAGTTTTCCAATAATCACATCCCCTAGAGGTGTGATTCCGTGAAGAGCGTGGCACAGGTTCGCAATCCAATAAAAGCACTACGAGACAGCGCAATAAAACATGTTTGAGTTCATATGCAACTGTTTCTCCCAGCTAAGGCCCTAGAGTGGAACGCACAATGAACAACGATTGGGGCTCTAATATGGGGGTGACCCCTAACACATCCTCTCAGGACGTAAACAACCACTTTCACAAATACTAGTACCCCTTGACTTATTTGGTGGAACGCACAATGGACAATGATTGCGGCTCTAATATGGGGGCGACCCCTAACATGTGTAATTGTTTCTCCCAGCTAAGGCTGTAGAGTGGAACGCACAATGGACAATAATTCCGGCTCTAATATGGCGGCGACCCCTAACATATCCTCACAGAACGAAAACAACCACTTTCACAAATATCCCTTCTCGAAAAGGATCTGTAGAATGAGCATGTAGATTGACTTATTTTGTGGTTCCAAGGCACAATGAACAATTATTGCGGCTCTAATATAGGGGTGACCCCTATTATATCCTGACAGTACAAAACCAACCGCCATTTACAATTATCCCTCCCCGAAAGAGGATCGCGGCTGGGGCAAGTGAGAAAGTTGCCAGTGACTTGGGGTTAGGCGGTGGTTTTCACCAGGTACTCCCATTTCCTCCCTCAGTTACAACTGGCTATTTACGACTTAGCCGTAATATGGTAGAAAAAGTGAGGAAAATCAGAATACCAAATTCCGAATTTGAAAGAGTATCTTTAGAATAAGCATGTATATTGACTTCTTTGGTGGTGAAGGTATGTCCTTCAGGCGGTTCTATTTAAAATTGACATGAAACCATTTAATGTGTAATTTTGGTTCGATGAATTTCATACCAAATGCATGTCTAATAGAAGGGGTGACTGCATAGTAAGCATACTACGTTAAGGTGTATTTGCGGCCATTTACAACAAATACAGTACTTAATCCCAATGATATTCCTAAAAGATGTGTATTTATTTTGCCCCTCCACAAACAAAAACAGGCTACACCAATAAACCACGAATGTGTACTTAACAATTTTGGTACAGCAGTACTCGGAGCAAAATCTGCACTAAGCAATTATACACTTCACCCAAACCCCAATGTTTAAAGGACAAACAAGGGAGACAGAAACTCGCATGTAATTATGCGTTTGTGTTAATCTAACCCAGAGACCTATACGTATACATGCCAGCGAGATATTCGATTTCATTTAGAGAAAAGCCAGACTCGCCAATCTAAAAGACTCCCTAAATAACTCGAAAATAAGGCATTTCCCATAACGTTTTGCTCGTCTCAAGGTTCATTTTGATATGTCACAGGGCTATATATGGGTGATCTAAAATGTTACAAGATCGTCAGACATAACCGATATGTTACTGGATTTAGACCAATAGTACCCTTTACAATTTGGCATTCGACATTTGTGGGAAAATTTACAATTTGTACCAAAAGGGTTAAAGAATTACTTAAGTAATGCCAACTAGCACCCGATAACAAGTAACTTCTTGTGGGTCATTCCATTGTACTTATTGACTGCTTTGCTACATACAGACATACATACATACGGCAATGTTTACCTTAATAAAGATAGGATGTCAGAAAAAATACGCAAAGATATAAGATAACACAACCAAACCTTTGAGACTGCCATGAAGGCACTCGCACAAAATATCAATATAAACAAGATTATACTACATGCATATGATGCAGAGCTCTTTAAGTTATTGTGCGATAACTAAACAAAATGGATGGGTGGATTTAATTGTTGCGGTTTAACAAGTGTATCCCTGGTCCATCTCAACTCTCAAGGATGTCTTTAACGTTTATTCTTCAATCTTTACTTTCGCAAAAATTAATCTTTTTGGGATCATTTACTTATCAGTGCAAGTTATTAGTATTATATCTACCAATAGCTCATAAAAGTTGTTAAAGTTTGTACTTACCATTATTCTTGGAACTTGAGAAAAGCTGTCGTCCCTGTTGTACATCGGGTTGTAATCCAGGTCCGAGTATTGCCACGTATAGTATATCACTAGTGGTCAAGAAGAGAAGAGCCACTACGGTCAGTTTGATTCCCCGTCCCGCGGAGCGCCAGTAATATGGAAGCAGCACCATCGTATCTCGCCGCTCGCTCGCCCGCCACTGGCCGGGTCCGGGTCCGGGAGACGACCAGCCACGCGCAATCACTGTGACGACACCATGACGTCACACACCCAGACGACACCTCTATTTTCCCGTTTCCTTTTCACGGAGTCACGTGACAGATCATCCCTAGCATTACCTAGGTTGTTTTGAGTTTTTATATCTCCGTCAGTAGGTGAACGGCTGGGGTATCCACATATGAAGAATGCATGTACGTTTCAGATCTCGCATATTCTCGCCCAATTCTCGCCAAGCGCTCAGCGCAGTGAAACGGCGCTTAGAGGGAAACATCCCACAACACAATCCGGATTCTCCCGCTCTGACCGCGGCCTGCCTCTACTAGTCAAAGCATGCTGCTTGCTTGTAGCAGAGACCTGGATCTACTGTTCCCTGTCTGGAGTAACGCTGCGTGCCAATCAATCTCACATACGTCCAGGCGCATGCGCAGTGGTGTCTGCATCTACAGACGCCTACAGATGTCGATGAGGAGAACCAGGTTATTACTGAAAGACAAAAGAGAATACTTGCTTAATGATGGTATCTCAGGAAACGTGTCAATTGCACAACTCTTTGGTACGTAGTCAGAACGTATAATGAAACAGGGCGCGAGAGATGTTATTGGGATATATTGGTCCTCGCGCCCAGTATGTCATTTTATCCATTTAGCATCACGAGGGCCATGTTGTCAAGTGTCTCGTGCATGATATACCATTTAACACGAATACAGTATGCATAAAATATAAGATAATACGCTTAGCAAATATCAGGGTGGCCTCGAAGCGTGCAGATTTCGCACCTGACATGGAATACGGGCCACAGCGGGGTATCAACTGATATACCCTGCTTGCAGTCATGGGCGTGCTCTATTTTCTTCAGCCCGGTCTTTAATGACCCGAGTGCAGCACAAATTATACAACAGGTGTTGAAAAACCGCAACCGTCACACTGCGCGCCGCACACTCGGCTTAGTGTGATTGTATGGTAATTGTCCTCTGCTCCATCTCCCTCGTATCTAGCTCTCGGATAAGGTAAAAAGCTGTACATTTATTTTCACTTTGGATGGATGCATCGTATAGAAGAAACTTTTCTACCATCAAATGAACTATTGAATAAAAGGAGCTTTACTTGCTTAATATACAGTTGGTATAAAAGTTGACCAGCAAGAAATCAGACAAACAGTGCAATTTCTGGAAGCGGATGTGCGACAAATGGTTAACAATTGTTAATAGGTGGTATCAAAAAAACTCAGACTTGATATTAATTATAAAGAGCTGAACCAGAGGATGGGTTAATGTATGTCTAATTGATTAGGCAGTAAATATGAATTACATCATATAGTGCATAACATTACTTTGTTTCATTACTCGCCTATGAAAGAACGTAATATTGACATTTCGTGTATATCGGTGATCATAGTATCATATCGTATACAATCATATTTGTTGTGCCTTTGACGTGTATAGTCCATGAGCCGAGCCCGGATTTTTTTGGAAAAACGTGTGTAACAACTGCTTTTATTATACCTCACTGGAAGATCGTAAGCCGTGATTGGCTGACTTAACAGTTAACAATCATCATGTTGCCCGAATGGCGTTATGTTAACCGTTGTCAAGCAGAAGTGGAAGTAGAGCGTTGGCGACGCCTCGCATGCACGTGCGCCTTGCTTGTTGGCTGACGTCATTGTTTGTCACGTCATCACTGCACGTGCAAATTGCGCGGCAAATCAACAAAACACATGGTGAACGGATCGCTACGTCGCAACATGGAATTCTTAATAGAATAGATTCTACGTTGAATAAGGAACTGCTGCACAGTATAACTAAGGGTGAAGAATGGTAAGGCCCGGAGGGTAATGATTCAATCTTATTTAATTGGTATTTAAGCATGAATGTTCTCAATTGGGGGTCCATACGACGGGATACTTCGGTTAGCTGTTAGGCAGAATTCATTTGATTATCGATAGGGTCAGCGTATTGTTTTTCATTGATATTTTACCAAATTGAGCTTTGTTCGGTATAATAAAACAAATATAACATCCCACTGGGGATACCATGATGGAATGTCTCCCTCGGGAGGATGGTTTTCCCTCGGGCTTCGCCCTCGGGAAAACCATCCTCCCTCGGGAGACATTCCATCATGGTATCCCCAGCGGGATGTCATATTTGTATAATGTAATAATCACGGTTTATGTAATATCAACCGCTTGCGTAATAAAAAATCAACTGCTTATGTAATAACAACCGCTTGCGTAATAAGAAATTAACCGCTTGTGTTATACAACCGCTTGCGTAATAAAAAATTAACCGCTTATGTAGCACCAACTGCTTTATGTAATAAACAAAATCTGCTTATGTAATAATAAACCAAATATTGAAAGAAAATAAGTTTTGTTATGGGTGTGCAATGCACAAATAAAGGACCTGCCGTTTCTAACTGCATACATGTATTAGTATCATGGAAGCAGGCACAGACGGAAAGGAGTTGTAGGTAAGCTTGTATTTATTTTATTTGATACGGGGTATTTAATTTAGTTTTGCCTTAGAAGACCAAACACAAGTGGAATGGAAACCAGCCGGTCAACCTGAACATGCTAGCCTCAACCAGTGTCAACTAATAGTCGCTAATAGGTGCTCTGGGCACCCCCAGCAGGTGGTGGAGATAAGGTTTCTCTGTAATGTAATCGATGCAAGAGCCCTGATTGGTCCTTGTTCCCACGTGACCTCGCCCTGCCGCCTTATCTGGTAGTTCTGGCATGAGGCCAGCATGTAACTATATGGCATATAGTAATTGGTCTCTCGTTACATATCCATTCTTTTCTTAATCAAAGGTTTTGCTCAACATACCTGACCCTGTTGACAAATGATTGGCTAAAATTCTTGCCTGTATTTACTCTTCTGTGTTTCTGATTTTAAATATATTTTTCTTTTTCTACAGTGAATTTGGCCCTACTGCGTGGGGCATTGCTGTGTTAGTTATTCATCCATGACATAGAATAACTAACACAGCAATGCCCCACGGAGTAGGGCCAAATTCATTGTAGGAAAAGAAAAATATATTTAAAATCAGAAACACAGAAGAGTAAATACAGGCAAGAATTTTAGCCAATCATTTGTCAACAGGGTCAGGGGTGGTCCTGATCCCAGATCAATGATGATGATGATGAATGACACTGAATGTGGATGATGATGATGATGTGGATGATGCATGTATTATGATACTGGTTAATACATGATAGAGGTGATTTAAGGAATGCAGGAAAAATAAGTTGTAAGTTGTTGTGTGTGTTTTTTTTTCTATTGGTCACGGATGACTGGTAAATGGATATCATCGTTCAGTTCTCATTGTGAACATTTGATGTTCAACGGGGGGGGGGGGGGGGGGATGTTCCAGCAAAACAGGTATGAAAATCTGGTACTGATAGATGTTTAATTCACAACTCAAAATAATGGTAATTAGTTGTGTTTTTATCAATTATTCATGGATGACTGGTTGAATATTACATAAGCCGTGATTATTACATAAGCAGTTGTTACAGTCGTTTAACTGTTTTGTGTTATAACATAAGCAGTCAATTTCTTATTACGCAAGCGGTTGTATTACATAAGCTGTAGTTATTACATAAGCAGTTGTTACAAACGTGCCGAGAGGGGGGAGGAAGGTTTCTTGGTACCAAATAAAAGAGCAGCATCCCCCATTTCATTTTCTACTTGTTGGCAGCCTTATCGCTTGCACGTTAAGTTTGTACAGAGGCCTGAAGTTGTGTGTATATAAAAACATTAGAAATCTGTAGTAGATACGAATTATGGGGTGGGGGTAACAAAATCTGCTCTAAAATATGACATATACAACAGACTGCAACAAATGACCCCTCTTTAGAATTGTATAAAGACAGGCTTTTGTATGCATCTGTATTTCAAAAACAATTTGACCTTGAACTCAAGTTGAAGGTCGAATTGGGGTCATTTTGAGGTCAAGGTGAAAATTGGTGAGGCAAAAACCATTGAAAAAAGGTTATTTTTTCTTGTTCCAGGATAAAAATAGTAAGTACTACCACTATTTTGTTCTTAAAACTTGCGCACAAAGAATACATTTTTATTTTTATTAAAAAAAGATGAAGAATATGTGTTTTCGAGTCAGAAACAAACAAATATGGAGCTTCATAGAAGCGCTCATTTAGGTGTTCGCCATTAAATGTTCTTTGCTGTCTTACATAGTCCACTGTGGTAGACGACATTGTTAAATTGAGTAGTTTGATAAATGCTAAGCATGCTATGTACCAAAATTGTCAGAGGCAGAAACACTTTTTTATCCAGAAGTATTACATGTAGAGTTGCAGGAATACCATCTCTAGGATGTGGGTCAAAGGTCAAAGGTCATCAAGTGCAATGGGCCTAATAAGTAAGACTTTGCGGTTAATTTCAGACTCATCCGTCCTCCTATTTCATTGCTTCATCAATGAAAATGTTTGCACAAGGTGGAGTGACATTCAATTGCATAATATTAAAGAACCTTATTCCCCATTTCATTTTCTACTTGTTGGCAGCCCTATTGCTTGCACGTTAAGTTTGTACAGAGGCCTGAAGTTATGTGCATATAAAAACATTAGAAATCTGTAGTAAATACGAATTGTGGGGTGGGGGTAACAAAATCTGCTCTAAAATATGACATATACAACAGACTGCAACAAATGACCCCTAGTTGGATTAGTATAGAGATATCTTAACTTTGTTATTGTTGTAAAGTTAACATAATATACTTGCTCATTTTGAGTCAGTATTGATAAATCAATTGAAATTGTTGTCACTTAGATAAGCGTGTATGTTGATGAGTGGGTTCCTCGATATCGGTGCCCAAATCCAACACTGTAAACATTTCATAACCTCGCCCCACCCGCGTATGAAATTTACGTAGATACAATGTAGTTCTTATTTGATGAGTAGCTGTGATGGAAGGTAGATAGGTTTTGCCAAGAAATTAATTATCAAAGTTAACAAAATAAATTAGATAACTTTGGCAATGGCAGAATGCACATTGGGAAATATACTACTCTACTTAATATGAAAATGATCCTCGGGCTAAATATGGCAAGATTTTAAACCTCATATAGTGTGTGAGGTTGACGTCATACCCCATCCGAGTAATTATTTAGTTAAGGTGCTTCAGTAGGGGCTTAAAGAGTGTTAACCGACTTCCCTAGAATACAGCCTGTATCAGGCTGTATGCCCATCATATCAGAGGGTCTATATAATGCATAGGTACAGAGCACGAAGACACCCAACTTGTATGAAAACCATAACATTAAACTGCTGGATAGTGCAAAACAAACGAAAATATTGATCAAAATAAAGGGAAAATTACAACATACAAACGTTTAGATTTGACGACCAAATTATGCAACAGTAAGGTTTTTGAAGTCGAATATGGGTTTGTTTGCAATCATACCCACAGGCATACCGCAAAATAAACTCATATCATGCTGCCATGCTGCCATGCTGCCAACAATTTATGCCTGAAATGATCATGTGCACCAAAATACTCACTCGGTCGACATTTGCATTCTCGCTGGACGGGTTTCATGGCCCCACACTCGAGTTAGCAACTGTCTCATTAATAACGATTGTGGTATGCCTGTGCGCAGTAATACAAGGTACATATAACGCCCATTAAACTAGAATTTCGAGTTGTTGTTTATCATAAATTCGCAAAACGGCATACTCGTGAATTAAATTGGTACTGCCATTTAGTGGTGTTACGGCAAATCACTGGACCTTGTTTTCTATGCAGTAAACCAAGGGTTGGTTCTTGTATAGCGGAGAATGGTAGTTATTGATTGCTAGTGGTGTGTCTGTCTGTTATGCGCACATCGCAGACAGTTTCTGTAGTATTTCATTTTCAACCACTCAAAATTCCTTTGCTGTAATTTATTTGGATACATAGAAAATATGCATATATTTATATAGAAATTAAGATTGAAATTGCCTGTGACCAAAATAAACCTAATTACAGTCGTGCATTAATAGGGCTTGCAAAGGAGACGTTCTTTGATTTTTTATTGGTTTTCGACCAACAGTTCACGTCTGGCTATTTTTGAAATAACTCGGAACACAGGAGAATGCCTTAATTAACCAGGTCAATGTTTGGGATCACAGGCATGAATGTGGTCAAGGTTGAAAAAACGTGCCCTTGCTTGAGATTGGGGTGTCTGCGGTCAGGACGGGTGCACCCCATCTGCAGCCGATTGAAGAGACCAGTGGCGCCGCTATGCTGTACTGAAGGACCTTAAACACATTCTCGGAATCATGACGGGACATCCCATATTTATCAACACTAAACTCAGGTGCACTTATATCTCTGACCCCTTTTAACATAAGTGATTCATTTTCCTCTCATGTTGGGACCAATAAATGCAAAGCGTTTGGCTATGACAAGGGAACTGTCACTTATATAGCCAAGTGGGACATGAATGCAGTTTCAGGAGCATTATTGTCTATATAAGAGTGGCCTTATTGGCTTTTATGGGGGTCTCATCAACGTCAAGAGGACTGTTGACTGAAATGTACATGTAGCAACATCTTGGACCAGGGTGCTGCTGTATTGCAGTTATAATTACCAGGCAGCTTTTCTAAAGCTTACTTTAAATTAGCATTCAAAGGAACACAATGCGGTGTGATCCTTTAAAAGAGAAAATATTTCGAACTTGATTTGTTCACTTTTTTCACATTTCTGATATAATTTTATTCAAATGACAACATAGATAGATAAACAGTATATATGAGTTGCATTCGCTTTCACCAAGGTTCTAATTTGTTCTGTACTTCAATGCTGGGTCCTATGTATTATGCATTAGTGATTATTCTTACTTTGATTTGGTTCATCAACTGCATACTTCGGTTTACTTACAGCTTGACAGTTCTATTAGGAATCGACATGAAAACATTTAATCTATACGTTTGGTTTTATGATATTCATAACAATCGCAAAACAAGCATAGTAAGTTAGAGCATATTTGCGGCCATTTTCCGTTTAATCTAAACACATAGAATTAATTGAACATAATACCTTACAGATGTTTTTTTCATTTTGCCTCTCCAAAACCAAATACAGGCTAAACCAACAAACTGCGATTCTGTACTCAGCTATTTTGGTTCAGCAGTGCTTGGAGCGAAATATGGAATAACAATCTCACACTTCATCCAAGCCCCAGTATCTATACTGCAAACGTAACAAGAAAAATCCTATTTAAATAAACAACTTCTGCCCACTGAGACCAGAAAGCAAGTCACTTGCTTTTGGATATTCCATCGTACTTATTGACCCATTTGCTAGTATATCATTTAAATGAGTTTGGGACTCAGTAACAAATACGAACTTTCCATTTTCTTTCAATTCAATCCAATCAGTTGAGTGTTGCCTTAATACCTCATCCGTATACGTACCATGCCACTAACAACCTTCAAATCCTCATCATACTAAACACATGTGATCAGCAAATGTATAAATCAGCAATTTACTATCGTGGCCCGTACCAATCACAGACAGAACTGTCCCATGATATGGTGATAGATAGGTAACATAATCAGGGCTAATGGCAACCTGATTAGAACTGGGAACAAACTGATAGCCAGGCAATTACCCGAACCCTCCCCTCTCTCATGGATTCTAATACTAACGCTTCGCGTATCTACGAGGGAGAACAGTTTACATTCCCAGGGGAGCCAGGAACGTAACTAGAACGTGCCTAACAACACGTCTCCAAGTCTCAAGCTTTTAGTCAATATTGGAAAGAGTTATCAATCAATGCAGATAATCAAACTTCGAGGTACTTTTTATGTTATCTATATATCTATATCTATATATCTATATCTATCTATCTATCTATCTATCTATATATATATATATATATATATATATATATATATATATATATATATATATATATATATATATATATATATATATATATATATGTGTGTGTGTGTGTATATATTTATATATATATATATATATATATATATATATATATATATATATATATATATATATATATATATATATATATATATATATATGTATATATATATATATATATACATATATATATATACATATATATATATACATATATATATATATACATATATATATATATATATATATATATATATATATATATATATATATATATATATATATATATATATATATATATATATATATATATATATATATATATATATATATATATATATATATGAACTATCTTTCCTGAAAGGTAATCCTATGCAATAATTCAGGAAACTACAATTACAACACGTCAGACCTATGCACCTACGTTTACTAAGGTGCAAACTATATTCAAACTGTACGGCAACTGCAAATCCTTGAGAAAAGGTCGCCAACTCCATTGACATAAGTCTTCGTCGGAAACCGATCTTCATTCTTTCAATACAACATTATTGCATACACCATAAAGGTAGAACATTCTATAAACCGAATACCTTTAACATCCCTATACACGTTTCCAATTAAAAAGTACACTCCTACATCTAATACTGGATCCTGTTTTTGTCCAATTAGTTAAAGTAGGCAGACGCCATAACTTTGATAGATAGGATCTTTTAAAGAAGCGATAGATTAATCATCTTTATTACATAATCGCCCATTACTCATCACAAAATTGCAGAAGAGAGAGAGGATACGTGCATGGCACTAGGTTTCATCATCGGCTTCACTCTAAATATCGCCGCTGATTGGTCAATTTACTTGTTGTACTGGACGATTGAGAACCTAACAAAGCTTCGTACAGCAGTCATTTTAGGAGACCATCATAATTTCTGTATTAGGACAAACCACATTCACCGCTGCTATAGGTCGCTTTACCATAGCAACAAAATAGCGGTAACTGCTAGAAGTTGATTTTTGGTATTAAAAACATTATTTGCGCATAATCTTGTTTGTTAAGACTGAATACAGTCATTAGCGGTTAGGATTCCTTAACACACACACCAGAAAAATTTTGCTGCCCTTTTCCAAAACCCCAGTCTTATTATTATTTGCGCATAATCTGCCAACATGGGATTTATAAGGAAAATGAAATGACAAGATGTAATTAAAAGGTAAGTATACCGCGAGTTCATTTGAGAACTCTATGTTGTTCGCTGTCTGTGAGGGTTTTCTTGGATGCTCGTAGCAAGAACTTCGAACTTGCTGTGCTTATCGTAATACAAAATATGTGGGTAGAGAGAAACTGGAGATAAATTCATTATTCTTTTTGTGAAAATGGTACACGGCCGATGTTTGTGTTCAGCCAGCAGGTATTGCATGAGGTCTGATGGCCTTGTGCGATACTTGCTGGCTTCTCGCAGAAATCTTGCCGTATACCATTTTCACAAGAAGGATAACTATCAATCATACCCTCTCTGACGGTGTTCAATAAATCACGCTGGACCCACGTCGGCATAGGACTTGCGATAGGGTAGCAAGTCGTCCGTAGGACATGTATAGATTCACCATTCTGCCACTCGCCAAGTTGGCAAAATACTAGGTGTATAGGGAAAAGTGTCAGATCTAAATTCGTCGTTATAACGGTTTATGGTAGCGAGTTTATTGATGAAACTGAGCGGCCAAAAAATCAAGTCATGCGTGCGATTGAAACATTGTCTAAAGATCATATGTGGGAAAATTTTTGGCATATTTTCGCGCCCGTGTACTTCTAGCTAATATGTCGAAAAAGGGGAACGACTTTACGGTAATTCCGCGCATAGCGAAACAGCGAAATATGTATAGGACGTACACCTACGGCATACTATTATACTACGGAGATGCCTCATTCTGAGAATATCGCTAAACTGGCCATAAGTTCTTAAATCATGGTACGTGTGTGTTATGAATTGTTCAATTGATATTGTGCACGTACGTTGGCATACCCGTCAGCATTCAACAATCCAAAATCAGGATATTTCACTTATCAGGCGGTTTACTATACTGCGACGTCTTTTGGTTTCATTTTGTTTAGTTCCAATTCTTGGAGGGGCCAGGTTAGTACTTTTGCTTAAGGAGCGGGCCTTTAGAGTTGGTAATCGTGGAAACATATGTTAATAGGATAACTTTAATTTTAGCAGATCACAATTGCTGCATGATAATATACACACAGTTTTCAAAAACACGCAGATAGCTTTGGAACTGAAAATGTCTTCATCAACAACATTTACATTGTGTGATCTTTCCAGACATTGTGTGATATTTCCAGATCAAATACTTACTATGTTCAGCATATTATGAAATTCTTGGCTCTTGGCTAGAAAATAAATTTATTCTTGAGGAATGGTGGATGATTTTTGAAAGTTGGCAAATCAGTAGCTAATCTGAAGATTTCTGACCAAGTTATATAATTCATACCTGTTAACATTCAACCATCCAAAATCAGGAGATTTTATGCGGTTCCAATCCTGGCCACCAGGGGTCAGATTAGTTTATTAGTTTAGGAGTGGGCTATTATATTTTACAGGTGTTGGCAAATTGATAACCATACAAGTATGATTATGAAATAACTTTAATTTTATGTAGCAGATCACACTTGCAGCATGATGACAAATTCCCAGTTATGAGAAACACACGGAGATTGCTTTTGAACTGAATACATCATAATAGTCCATGACCCAGAGGTGGTCAGCATCATATTGGGGGGCGGGGGGTGCAAATTCTGGTTAATGTTTTTGAATTCCCCATATTCTCACCTTTATGGTGTTTCAGTAACAAATATTTTCCAAATCAGACCTTCTTTCCCAGGTGAACTTAGCTTTAAATATTTACACGATCACTAATTTGCTTTTACTCACTACCCATATTCCTCATATTTCATAACTATTACATCTCTATCAATTCCCCTTGAGATATGGATCCGTGCGCCGGCCTACATATTTTGGCGCACAGATCCATTCCTCTACCATACCTGCCTAACCTCTGCGCTGTGTTGCGCCCAGCGCCACTAGCTTCATACTACTTTCCATTCCTTTCATTTCCACTCCTATCACCTTGTATCGGACTTTCTCTGGACCCACGTCGGCATAGGACTTGCGATAGGGTAGCAAGTCGTCCGTAGGACATGTATAGATTCACCATTCTGCCACTCGCCAAGTTGGCAAAATACTAGGTGTATAGGGAAAAGTGTCAGAACTAAATTCGTCGTTATAACGGTTTATGGTAGCGAGTTTATTGATGAAACTGAGCGGCCAAAATATCAAGTCATGCGTGCGATTGAAACATTATCTAAAGATCATATGTGGGAAAATTTTTGGCATATTTTCGCGCCCGTGTACTTTTAGCTAATATGTCGAAAAAGGGGAACGACTTTACGGTAATTCCGCGCATAGCGAAACAGCGAAATATGTATAGGACGTACACCTACGGCATACTATTATACTACGGAGATGCCTCATTCTGAGAATATCGCTAAACTGGCCATAAGTTCTTAAATCATGGTACGAGTGTGTTATGAATTGTTCAATTGATATTGTGCACGTACGTTGGCATACCCGTCAGCATTCAACAATCCAAAATCAGGATATTTCACTTATCAGGCGGTTTACTATACTGCGACGTCTTTTGGTTTCATTTTGTTTAGTTCCAATTCTGGGAGGGGCCAGGTTAGTACTTTTGCTTAAGGAGCGGGCCTTTAGAGTTGGTAATCATGGAAACATATGTTAATAGGATAACTTTAATTTTAGCAGATCACAATTGCTGCATGATAATATACACACAGTTTTCAAAAACACGCAGATAGCTTTGGAACTGAAAATGTCTTCATCAACAACATTTACATTGTGTGATCTTTCCAGACATTGTGTGATCTTTCAAGATCAAATACTTACTATGTTCAGCATATTATGAAATTCTTGGCTCTTGGCTAGAAAATAAATTTATTCTTGAGGAATGGTGGATGATTTTTGAAAGTTGGCAAACCAGTAGCTAATCTGAAGATTTCTGACCAAATTATATAATTCATACCTGTTAACATTCAACCATCCAAAATCAGGAGATTTTATGCGGTTCCAATCCTGGCCACCAGGGGTCAGATTAGTTTATTAGTTTAGGAGTGGGCTATTATATTTTACAGGTGTTGGCAAATTGATAACCATACAAGTATGATTATGAAATAACTTTAATTTTATGTAGCAGATCACACTTGCAGCATGATGACAAATTCCCAGTTATGAGAAACACACAGAGATTGCTTTTGAACTGAATACATCATAATAGTCCATGACCCAGAGGTGGTCAGTATCATATTGGGGGGGGGGGGTGCAAATTCTGGTTAATGTTTTTGAATTCCCCATATTCTCACCTTTATGGTATTTCAGTAACAAATATTTTCCAAATCAGACCTTTTTTCCCAGGTGAACTTAGCTTTAAATACTTACACGATCACTAATTTGCTTTTACTCACTACCCATATTCCTCATATTTCATAACTATTACATCTCTATCAATTCCCCTTGAGATATGGATCCGCGCGCCGGCCTACATATTTTGGCGCACGGATCCATTCCTCTACCATACCTGCCTAACCTCTGCGCTGTGTTGCGCCCAGCGCCACTAGCTTCATACTACTTTCCATTCCTTTCATTTCCACTCCTATCACCTTGTATCGGACTTTCTCTGGATTTGATATCTTCAGAGGTAAGTGGATGTCACTTCCTAATTCACCCAACCTGCAGCACCAACCGCCTACACGTAAAGGTAGCACTAATAGGCAGCTGGTGGCTAATTTGACCATTAGAAAATTATGCAAAAAATGAAAACTGACAGAAACCCTGCCACATGGGTACTCATCTGAGTACCCAGCGAGAAATATCCAATGAATACCAACATGACAGGGTTTAGATGATTTTCCAAAATCTTTGTGTCCTTGTATTTTAGACGAAAGTAGCCTCAGCATTGGAAGGGCTAAGGCAACAGACAGTGGGTCATCTACTAGAATTACAAATCAATCTATTCTCTTTTCAAAGCCTTCTCTATGCCTTCTTTATGTAAAAAGGATCTGATCTAAGGGAAGCCGTTTTCAAAATGATCGGTGACTGCAACATCATTGGAAGAAGGACCTGTTTAAAAGAATATACCATATCAAATACACTATTTTTTCTTGATCTATTATGGTGACAGTTAACTGTTATGACTTCTTATCTTAACATACGTGTGTGTTGCCTGGTGGGAATTAGGTCTTTGGAAACAAAGTACTTAAACTTATCCTGATGTGAACATCTTGTGTTGCTATACAATACAGATATTTAATTCCTGCACCGGTCGACCGGACGTCTGCCAGTGCCTGGTTGTATAAATACACACGGAAAACGTCAACAAAATAAGCCAAACAGATCAATGCCCCACGTGGATTACGAGATAATGCTATGTACAGTCATGAAGTTATCCACTCATCCATGCCCAGGAAACTTGGTGGCAACCGGGCGTGGGATCATGTATCATGCATGGTATGCCAACTCATTTAGTGCAGGAATTAAATGTCGGCACTGTATATACACAAGCCATACTCACACTTCAGAACATCTAAAGTTTCCATAATAAGCGAAAACGTAAAGCTTTTTTAGGATTTTTCTGGTCTAGTAAATACAATGCACTCACTTCGCCACCATAGGCTTTTCCTGTACATTATGTACCTGCATATGTTTCACCTATCACTTGCAACCTTAATCCTTGTTCACATAAGCCTCTACAACGTTATACTTTTAGATACTTAATATACAGGCAACTCTGCTTAATCCGGACTGATGTGGACCCTAAATTTCTGTCCGGATTAGGCAAAATCCGGATTATGCGTATAGGAATTATCTGTATAGGAAGGGACTAGGACCTTCTAATCTGTCCGTTTTAGACGAAAATCCGGATTACACATGTCCGGATTAAGCGGAGTTGCATATGGTGCATTGTTGGCTTGACTCTGTTATTCTCTTCCTTTCTTATATGACAATTCAGTCTCCACAAAGCATATGTTGCCTGAAAGGTCTTCTGATGAGAACTACATGGAGAATCACAAAATCTATCCAAGCAGGGCTTTAGATTTCTGGGGTAAAGATCTAAAAATAAACATGCATAATGTTTTCAAACGAAACTCATTTCCACAATTATGACCGGGGACCTTTACATATCACAGATTTGGAAGAAAGATCAATGCGGATGAAGATTATCACAATCTTTTTATATACATAATACTCACTCTGTTCATATTTTTATAAATGTTGGCTTTTTTCGGAAATTTGTTGGAAAAGTACATTTTTCAAGTTTCAAATCCCATGACTTTGGAACAAACTGAAATTTGGATAAACTTAAATAGACCGCTCTCAAGACACCTCAATATAATCTGCTAATACCTTATGCCCAAAATACAAGTTTGGACCGACCATATTTTGATGAAATTCATTATAGGGAAAATGGCTTAAAAGGTCTCTTATTTTGCCATGTGATGGACTAGAGATATTAAAATATTGTCTGATTCGAAGATAAAGGTGTAGGTTTTAACATGTGGGCTCGATCAAGTTGAAGTTAGCATCTAAGACAAAAAATAAATTTTATAGTAGCAATATGTATCTTACATATTCGGAAAGCTAGAATTCTGAAGTTTCTGGATCTTTAGTCAGATTTACTGTATTCCCATTTACGAAAAAGTTATGAACATTTTACTGCAGGGTGTTTGTTTGTTTGTTCAACGCCTTTCTGACAATAACATTTAACAAAATGTTAAAACCACCATATTTTCTTGTAAAACCATCTTATGATCTTCAACATTGCTTTAGATGATACAATTCTACCTTGAAAGACTGTGTCAAGAGATATAGTATTGAATATTATGTTTTGGGGTGTTTTTGATGAATTTTAAAATACAGTGATATGTGATTCCGTAACATGTGATTCCGTAACAGGAAAATAGCATTTTTTTAATTTTTGAAAATGTTCAGATTGGGTCATTACCATGAAACTTCATAGAAAAAAGCATTTTAACACTAATTTAACTATGAGGGGCACACTTTTGAAAAATAAATTTTCAAACAGTGTTTTTGTGGGGATTAAAGTTGGTGATTCCGTAACGTTACGGAATCACATATTTGATAAATTGACTGGTTCAAGCCTATAGATGTCTTGAACATTCTTTAAATGGACTAGTTTGTTATCTTAACTTTAAGTTTAGTATTAACTGATAGTTTCCATATTTAGAATGAGACGTTGTGCACAGTATTTTGAAAAAAAAGTATATGTCCATTAAAAGAGTAGTAGTTTCAATATGGCTTCAAAACGCTTTGGACAAGGACTAAGCTGTACATGGAAATCAGATGAAGTTCTTTATAAACAAGTAACTCACATACAATTTTGAGAAAGGTACAATTATTCAAAATGTGTCATAGCACCAAACTACCTTTTTTAAAACATTCACACAGTTTTAAAGCAGAGTATAATTAAGCTGGCCAGCAGGGCATCTCAGCCTCATTTGGACACCCACTCCCTTAAAAATCACCCATCAGGACACCCAAATAATTTTGTGAGTAACCCTTTAAAAGGACATTTTCAAATATATATATGAATTGTTTTCACTCTAGTTTAAATTTAGTGACTTTTTATAAGGCATTTATTTCAAAAAGTACATGCATGTTCATGGTTATGATGGGCCATATCAACCTATTCAAACTGTTACGTACAGAATTTTAGAATATTGAATTCAATATTTTCCCTCAAATTCAGGAAAACTTGCTCCCTCATTTGGCTGTCTAATCCTATAGTAATATCATTCTTGAACCCTATTTGTTCAAGACTTTTGTAAAATAGATTTTAGAGAATTTATATCTGTGGTGGACAAGAAAGCTCTTCGACAGAGATTCTAGATACCTTCACAGAAACAGAGATTCTCCTTCAAGTAAAGAAGAAAACTGAAGTTTAGCATATGGTCAATGTAGCCCAGATTCCGAAGTCTCTATTTATGCATATATTTTAAAACTTGACCACCCGCATTAAATTTTAGAGGAATTT
>OZ012685.1:47604066-47639066 GCA_963942565.1 Maea johnstoni | reverse complement strand
CAATAAAACCATGACCATTGCCACCAGTTATCATCACCATTACCCGTAGCACCACCACCACCACCACAGCCTCAATCAACGACATCATCACCAACACCACTGTTATCATCTTTAACACCACCACCAACACCACCACCATCACTGTTACGATTATCAGCACCATCAACATTACCACTACAGCCAACACCCTCATCAACATTACCACTGTTATCACCATCACCATCACAATTATCAGCACCATTCACACCTAAGACATTACCAACACCATCACCATTATCAGAAATCTCCCCATGCTTATCAACGCCACCACAACCACCACTCCCATCATCACTATCAACACCAGCACCATGACACAACTACTCCCATCACCTGCGGCTTGGGCGATCAGATGACCTATTAATCCTTATGCTGCTGGTGGCCAATATGACCAATATAAAATGATACAGCAACCCGAAAAATGTCTAAAAAATCATGGCACATTGGTATCCATCTCAGAGTACTCATCGAGAAATGGTTTTCAAAAAAAACTTTCCGTCCTTGTGCTCTGGACGAAAGTAGCCTTAGCATTGGAAGTGTTAAACCCCTTCAGCACAGCATTTACCAACATAATCGTCGCAACCGCTCCCATCACCTGCGGCTTGGGCGTTTAAATGACCTATTAAACTCCCTTAGCTCAGCATTTCCTAACAGAGTCGTATGGTGCAGTCTTTATTTTTCTAAAACACTAACTATAGCTGTGTACTGTCAAGTCCCATTGCATTGGAAATAAAGTCTGGATCTATGGCATAACTTGTCAATTGCCTTGAGTTAACCACTATAGATGTCTGATATGCTATGAAGTCTACGTGTATTGCCGCTTATGGACCTGTTTGTCCTTCTCGGTATATTTCTTGTTCTTTTTTCCCTTTTTTAGTCTGTTTTTATTGTGGATTATTATCTAGATGTATATGTACCTTTCTAGACGAAGGTCTTGGTCAATCGATATACTACTACTACTACTACTACTACTACTACTACTACTACTACTACTACTACTACTACTACTACTACTACTACTACTACTACTACTACGCTACATTTACGCATTGTGTGATTCATACATCAACAGACTATTCAAAAATAAGAAGTATGTTTGATTTTGATGGACATTTTTCCTTAAACCTTTTTCCAAAATGAAAATTGGCAGAAATCACCCTAAAGGCCAGGTACTTTAAAGTGGCCTTTCCTCAACACTATACTACATGTATATCTAGTGTCATCACGTGACTAATATAGCAAGGGAACACTATGCATATTTAATGGGCACCAATAGAGTACCAATGCAGTTTCCATGTTTCCTTTTCTTCATCACTGAAGAGGTCCATTAGAGGATGTGGTGGGGGCGTTAAGGTGTGGACCTCATATCCGGGCAAGGAAGCAATGCACTCGGAAGTTGTGAAGGAGGAATTTCTGCCTGTTTAATAGTGCTGAAGGCGATAGGGGCTCTGGGAATGCAAAATTGGAACGAAGGGTCGATACCGGTGAAAGACCAACACTTCTTTCCACTAAACGTAGAAGCTCGGTAAAGGCTACAGCGCCAGCATTTAATTGCTGTACTAAATGTGTGGGGAGCCCGGGCATAATACACGACCATACGTCCGATTGCTCTGGGAATGCAAAATTGGAGGGCCAGGTCGATACCGGCGGAAGACCAACACTTCTTTCCACTAAACATGTTGGCCCGCTAAAGTCTACAGTGCTAACATTTAATTTCTGCACTAAATCCGTGGGCAGCCCGAGTATGATACATGACCGCACACCCGATTGCCACCCAGTTTCCTGGGTATGGATGCATAGATGACCTAATGAAGTATAGTGCCGACATTTAATTTAGAAAGCTTGGTAAGTGCAAAATGTCAGAGTCGCACAAGCCGAGATCGGAAGGTTAGTAAATATGACTTCGGAAATTTTACAACAATGTATTCTATCCTAAGATGAACCATTCGATTTGGCGAGACTGCCTTAGTGGACTCATTGGCCGACATCTTGAATAGCAAAAAACCGGATGTGGTTGGTTGGCCAACCCGTATTGGTTTGAATGATATGTATCCACTTTATTACGTAATACCAATTACTGACAGAAAGAAAAGTGAACAGTCGGCGGTAAGAATTATTAACTATTTAGGGAGGCAAGGAGGTGTTTCATTTTCTCTCGAGTAGGCTAAGATACAGTACAGGCATCAAATTCCTGCACCAGTGGACCGGACAGCCAGTGTCCGGTAGTACATACACCCATGGATACCATGCCATAAAAAGCCAAGGAATTTCCCAAGTATCTTCCGAAACAAAGCTACGTTCATTTGAGAGATGATACTTTATTTAATCATCCATGTTCAGGAAACTGTGTGGCAAATCGGGCGTGCGGTCAAGTATTATGCGCAGGATGCTCTAGCATTTAATGCATGAATTAAATGTCAGCACTGTAGCGTGAGCTGATCTTCACTCGTGACACACTTTGACAATTTACTCTGATCGTTTACGTGCCCGCCATTAAATGAGGGATTAAATGGCGTTTACGTAGAATTGATGTCCCTTAATGTTACAAGATGTTTTGCTCGAGTTGCAGGGTAATATCATCACGTTTGCACTCTAGTAATAGAACACAATACTTTCTCTTAATGGTGTTTACATCTACGTGTAGTCTCACATTAGAGAAGGAAGCGTGTCTCTATAGAGCTGGTTATCTCTCACACTTGGGAGTTTCCCTTACAGCACGCACTAAGAGCATATTACAGTGCAGGGAGGAGTCCATTTAACTTGGCAGTGCTTGGGCGCTTACAGCGCTTTAATACAGCGCTTGAGGCAAATTACACGCATTCCTACAAACATGATGCATGATCTTTATGGCAAAATGATCATCTACGTTAGCCCCTGATATTGGCACGTACATACACTCATACATATCTATCTATCTCACTATCTACCTGTCCATCTACATGTCTATATGAATATGTATGTATATGTGTGTGTGTGTGTGTGTATATATATATATATATATATATATATATATATATATATATGTATATATATATATATATATATATATATATATATATATATATATATATATATATATATATATATATATATATATATATATATATATATATATATGTAATCATACGCTGCGGTTTACAATCATGCAATGTGATCAACTGTCGTAGTACTTAAGACCTAACTTACATTCATGAAACCTAGCTTGGTATGGAAATACTGTATAAACGTACAATCCAACCGCTTCTTTGTCTTCTGATGAGTTAAATCAACCTTACAATCCCCTAATCAGTAGTTGATGCATTGCCCCTGGGTTAATCTCATTCCGGATGAGTAATACTTGGCCTTACAATAGAGACCTCTGAGGCATACAAACCTCCACTCCTCTTTCTACTCGCTAGAGATAGTGTTCTGTACCTACTTGTTCTCCTGCTACGCTGCTGGACGCTCTGAATAATTCACATCATCAACACAGACGTATTCCTTATAGAATTCCATTCGGTATCTATCCATGGTAAGTCCTTATTTCGCCGCCAAACAATGTCCACCAGCAGTATAGCTAAATTATTCCACCAGATGTGTGTGTTTGTAGAGCATCATGTATGCTATTGATTGAGAGCCTGACTTGGAAATGGTGACTGTAGGAAATAAGATCTCGGTATTACCCCACAACTCAACTCTCGCCATGATCTCGCTGCTTTTATCTCCCGCTGCGAGAAGTGGGTCTCATTCTTCTATGGAGAACTACTGGTATAAATGTGCCTGCTGTGTAATATATTGCCTACTATTCCAGCCAGGGTCATCAAACTTCTTATTTGCAGCTTTCTATGGAGAACTACTGGTATAAATCCGACTGGTGTATGATATATTGCCTACTATTCCGGCCAGGGTCTGCTGGGTGTGTTTGATGTGTGTTAGTCACGCAGGGCAGAGAGGGCGCTGGGTTTGTGGGTGTGTCTATTATGCAAATTGCTGACAGCGCCGCCTATCATGCGTGATCGAAACCATAACTATAACTTTCATACAGGAGTATGTGTGTAACTGTTGTGTTAATGAATTGATGCGCCAGGAGTAATCCAAGTGTGTATATATGCGAGCACGTATGTATGTATGTATGTATGTATGTATGTATGTATGTATGTATGTATGTATGTATGTATGTATGTATGTAAATATCTATGTATACACATATTGGATGCTTGTATGTATATATGAATGTGTGTGTATATGTATACATGAATGCATATACATGTATATATATATATATATATATATATATATATATATATATATATATATATATATATATATATATATATATATATATATATATATATATATATATGTATATATGTATATATTTATATATAATAATATATATATATATATAATAATATATATATATATATATATGTGTGTGTGTGTGTGTGTGCGGATATGTATGTATGTATGACTGCATGTATATATGTACGCATGTGTGTATGTATGTATGCACAATTGTATGTACGCGCGTAGGAAAGAAACGTATGCATGTGTGTATGTATGAATGTATGTATGTATCTTTCTATCTATGTATGTGTGCATTTAAAGATGTGTGTAAGAATGTAGCTATTTCTATATCTAGATCCCATATCCCAGAGTTCACCCTTTAGTTTAGAAATCTGCTGGCCCAGGAGAAAATAAAAACAAAAGGACATATCATTCAGAGTCACAACCGACTAGCATGTATGGATATTGTACATACATATTTCGATTTTGGGAATTTGTCCATTTCTTGAACTTGTACCATAATGTGTTAATTAGTGGAGTTGGTGTGTTGGGGATGCACGATGATGCCGTTCTAATGCTGCCTAGAGTTTAATATGATTGGCGAGATAATCCTAATCCTAATCCATTGCCCTGGGTAATCCCCATACAGAGAGTGATAACTCTCTAGGCTCAGATACATGCCTCCATACATAACCAGGATTTCCTACAGAGATGTCAACAAGTCAAAGGTAGTGACTTAAGTCTTTATTTGTCTGTGACGGTGGAGCAAAATATATCTAGCTTAAAGTATAATCGCAAAGCTTCCTGGTGTATACGGACTTGTGCAATAGAATAACCATTGTTATATATATATATATATATATATATATATATATATATATATATATATATATATATATATATATATATATATATATATATATATATATATATATATATATATATATATATATATGTGTGTGTGGAGACCATCTATTCTTTTATCTTTATACTTTCATGAAAAGTATATACACATATAATAGTAATTTCATCTACAAATCAAAAATGTTAAAAAGCCAACGGGTAAGATAGATTAAGAGCAAGCAGGACTTAAATATTGCAATTTAAGGTTTTATCAGATATACTAGGACACTACAAAAATCACCAATACTTTGCACCGGAAGTTTGTGAATCTGCTGCAAAACACTCCATACAGCTCCTGTTTGCTATATCCACATCCTAAAGAAATACCCATATCAAATCACTCATGCATGATAAAGTCAAGAATTGCTCTCTTTTTATTTATTTATCCATCGCAAATAATGTGTCTTGCTCTCGTGCTGAATCAAGTAAAATAGGTGATAAAACCAAATTAGTTTCCAAGAAATCGATATAGGCATATGAGCATGAGCCTTGTAGAGCTATGGTACCATTGGCTAGGGTGATACCCCTATGGTCGAGTAGTCTTAGGCATTTTTCATCGTCTCTCATCATTGACGAAATTGGTAGTTTTTCTTCCATAATACACACATTTGATTCCTGCACGAGTCAACCTTTTTCGAAAAAAGTCTAGAAGTACATTAAATAATTCAGTTATGGATTAGTTATCCTTTTTCATATAAGTTCTGAATTTATATAAAAGAATATTTCCTTATTTTTTTAAAGGCAATGCATTGTATGATTTTATTCATGCGAAACAATTCGCCTGAAATGCTGAAGAATCCCCACTAGTGTATTAGCAAGTTATATTCACGACATGTCCCCTTTGGCATTAAGGCAAGATTAGGTTTCTATGAGCCTAGGGCCAGACTGAGCGCCGCACCTAAGCTAGGCATCACTCTCCTACTAGCCCTGGCAGATCCGCTCCTCCTACGTCATCCTTTCATCACGCTATTAACTCTTATGCTGCTGGTGGCTAGTTTTGCCAATACAAAATGAAGGATGCAAAACCCCCGAAAAATGACTGAAATCCCTGGCATATGGGTACTTTCCTAAGAGCACTCAGTGAGGGCTTTCTAATGAATACCGACATGACAGGGTTAGGATGCTTATCAAAAATCTTTGCAATCCTTGTTCTTTGGACGAATGTAGCCTCAGTCTACAGAGTGATGCAAACAACTGAAAATGACTGAGAAACCCTGGCACATGGTACTCATCGGAGAGTACTCAGTGACAGCTTTCCAATGAATACCAACATGCCATGGTTTGGATGGTTATCAAAAATATTTGTGCTTTGGACGAAAGTAGCCTTTGCATTGGAGGGGTTAATCCTACCTCGTCTTTTATGATCCCCCAAACCCCTTGTTGCGCCGACACATCAAAGACAGCCATTATCGCTACCAAGTCCGGGCTACTACCACGCACCATAGATATCTCATCAGCCACAGTTAGACCCAGCCTAGCGTAGTCTACCTCGCACCATAGATCTCTCATCAGACACAGCTAGACCCAGCCTTAAAGCGTGGTCTACCTCGCACCATAGATCTCTCATCAGCCACAGCTAGACCCAGCCTAGCCTAGTTATAAGGCGATTTCCCCATAATGCATGCTGTATATCAAACCATTTGACTTAGTATCGTCGCGATGGAGGCATAGCTCACTCCATAGCGCATGCTGTACATTTTGTACCACCCCTAATGGATTAGCATGGAGTGGCTAAGTGACTGTCTATGGTCAGCCCTAATGGGTTAATTACAGTTAATGACAGTGACCACAACAAATTTCTTTCATCTGATGGTGATTAACACTTATGCTGGTGGTTGCTAATTTGACCATTACAAAATGATGCGAAAATTTGAAAAATGATTTGAATATGGGTACTCGTCTGAGAGTACTCAGCGAGAGTTATCCAATGAAAACCAACACGACAGGATTTGTTATTTTCAAATAATGTTTGCGTTCTTGTTCCCTGGACGAATGTTGTCTCAGCATTTGAATGGTCAAAGATCCAGAATGAAATATTGAAATTGTAATGCACCATTTTTTCAGAGTGATTTATTCACCTAGGGATAGAGGACCAAGGACCAATATTACTACCCCCAGGGATAGTGGATCGAAGCTGTACATTATGACTGGTGCGTATTCCCAATCTCCTCTCATCAGCCCCTTTAGAACATTCTAATAGATTCGGGGGAGGGGGTGTTTTGATAATAGGAAAATGATCCATGTACTTTGAAATTCCCCTGTCTCATGACTGCGTAGATCCCGATTAAATCAGGCGTTGTGAAAGAGAATTTATGTCTCCCTAATTGGAAGAGAAACACTCGTGTTGCGCTCAAAACATCAATAATGCAAAAGACCAATTTACTCGGAAGTGTTCTCAATGTATCAGGAAATTCATGAATTCAGGAGAGTTTTCTTAAGAGGGCTTAGATGGCGGAACTTTAAGATAATACAACACTTTTTGTGAAGTAGGGGATTCGCTGTGGCTAAGTGATATAAAGATGCCTGAGACAACAGTACAGGCTTTTATTTCCTGCACTAAATGAGCGGGCAGAATATGCATGATACATGTTTGGCTCCCATTTTCCTGGATATGGGTGCAACAACAGGCCACTGACGTCACAGTTGGACGTAGCTTAGATACATAGCTACATAGATCATTAATATACCTGGCTAATTCGTAATCTGTTGGGCGGTTGCATAGCTAGACGTTGTAACGCATTCGGTTGACTGGTGCAGGAATAAAATGTTTTCACTGTAACAAGTTTATTCTTTCTAGTTCAGACACAAGTTGGTCCAGTCACCATAGAAATGTGGCAAAGTTATGAACGGCGTTATGTGAAGCCTTTGTAGCTGAAGAAACTTTTTTTAGAAAAGGAAATTTCTTTCCAATTCAAGTTTTTTCCAGTCGTTTGACCTATTGTATGCTGCTAGAGGCAACGTGAATTCTAACGAACAAACAAATACATTTGTACCACAGTTGCTTGCCTTCCACCAATCAGAGGCCTCGAAAAGTGTAGGGTTATCGAACATAACCCACACTTTTCAAGCCTTTGTTCTCTAAGCTGCCTAAAACCAAAGGTGTTACCCAAGGGTATACTTTTCTCGGCCTGTGATTGGTGGAAGGCAGTCAACTGTGGTACAAGCCACATAGACTCCTCAGAAGCTGTGGTGTATGGGATACCCTTGGGGTTACTCGGCTCTGCCTCGTAACACCTTGGGTATATCCCATACACCTCAGCTTCCTTGGGGTCTATCTATCACAAAACACACACTATATGAGGATTCAACGGAATTAGAACCCAGCTATGTACTCCTGGAAGATTATGCATATTTTTACTACATCATTCGAAATGAATGGATAATTTAATTAGGGAAGTACCTGTTAGTTAGTTTCCATAAATACACATGAAAGGTGTATTTTTTCAAAAGAACAAGCAAGATATACTTCGCATCCAAATATAGGATATATAGTCATTTAGGTTTGCTAATATAATGCAGTTGTTTTATGACTATAAGTCAAAATCTTGTGTAGCAATATACATAGGTCTGCAAGCACTTCTGTGGGAAGTTAGAACTGGAGAAGCATTGTATAGAGTTGAAATCTCCATTGCAGACTGAACATTTAATGGGTTACATAGGATTTTATACTAGCCTGTACCTCTGCCTTTGGGAACCAGGATTGGTTGATTCTAAATATGGTAGGGTTCTGACAAGTAATATAAATATATCGATTGGTTGGTCAGAATTTGTAGGATGGTACCTTCTTTGTAATTAATAATATCAGTATGCAATTGAGGAGTGTGGGTCTGAATTCTTGGAAATTACTAATGAACTTAGTGGGTGGTGAAAGCATAGATAGGGTCCACCTGGAAGTTGTAATTAAGATAACTATACAGGATGTGTTTAAGTTATGATAGTTATGAGTAGGGGGATTGCCTAGGATTTCAAGTGCAGGTGCCCATCATGGTAAGAGATGTTGTTTCATGGGGCAGATGAGTAACCTGTTTACTTCTTGGGGGTTAGAGGGTGCTTTTGGACTAGGGAATCACATACTGAATGTAGGAACTTAATCTAAAGGAATTTTCTTACATAATAATTTTCTCTTACTTAAAGAAGGTCAGTCCCTGACCTTAATATTCATCATGATGGTGTTATAAGAAAGCTATTGATGAGTACTCGCAGATGGGTACATATGCCCCAGGGTTTCAGTCATTTCTAAGGTTTTTACATCATTTTGTATTGACAAAATTAGGCACAAGCAGCATAAGAGTTAAGAGAGTATAGAATTTGGCACAATATATTCTCTTGTAGATTTTAGACGACTCGCCTTCATTTAACTTTTCACGATAGACGATTTTTAAGAGTTAGTTTTTTTGAAGTGGCAATATATTTGGAACTTGCTGTGCCCAAAAGAAAATTAGTGAGAGGGCAAATAATAAAGTCTCGCGAAATCTCGCGGGATGGGATTACGGACGTTGCGTCACGGTAATCTCGTTACGGTCGTTCATACACTGAACGCCCCTTGCGGTGGAGCGAGACATGACTGAGGCACACCGAGGTATTTCGAGTTGTCATTCATTTCATTTAGCCTGTAATTGGCATCTTATCGGCTGCGGCTGCGGTCCCTGTGGAATGCGAAGCTTCCATCTGCACGCGTAGATTTCGCCCCGTGGGCGCGTACATTTCATGAGAGATATGAAAACGAGGCCTGAAGTTATGTTGCCTTCCCCGCCACAATACCCAGTGCTTAAGCTGACCTCGTATAAAAAGGACAGAAGACCTGTTATTGCATTTACGTATTCCATAGAGCGTACACGTAAGGCTATTTTCGTTTTAATTCAATTACTCGAGGCAAGATGTTATTTTAACAGTCTGGCCAGAAAATGCAAAAGTCGTTTTTAGAACCACCGTGAGGACACCGTCAACATCGCAGCCAGGATTACGTCTTAAAGGAGAAAAAAATGAGTGATGCACAGTGAAAGTAATTTCTCCAACTTATATCGGAATTAAGGAGACAAGTCTAATATTTACCCAGACAAGATTTGAATAGTAATACAGTGCTAGAAAAAGTGTAAAGCATAACAAAGACCTTGGAGTAAGTGCAAACAATAACACTTGGCATGACATTTACTTCGTTAAATTAACTAAAGACGTGATTCAACGTCATACAGTTCTCTTCTTACCATAGATTTCACAGAATTAACAGCTTAACAGGATTTTAATGTTTTTCTATTGACAAACGTAGGGCTATGCTTTCTAACCCCCCCAAAAAAGTATTCTTTATATATATATATATATATATATATATATATATATATATATATATATATATATATATATATATATATATATATATATATATATATATATATATGTATATATATATACTAGTATATATATATATATATATATATATATATATATATATATATATATATATATATAGATTTCGAACGTAGCAGTGGCTAAAGTGTTGTAAATCAACTTATCGGCTTGGATGCCTAACCGCTACTGACGCTATGACGTCAGTCTTCACGTGCGCGTTTCTCTCATGAGCCAATCAAAATACGGGTTACAACGCCGCTCTTAGGCGACGGTGTTTATGGCGCCAAGTGTCTCTTACGCCCTCTATTATCCAATAGTGGATACTAAAATATAGCGGTTTCGTCTATATTGAGACTCATCAGAGGCTAGGATGAAATTGGGACTATGGTCGCATGTGACATAAACTGTCATGTTAGACCATTGTCGGACGGATTTCATATAGATGGAATCCTCTCATGAGAGATGGCTAGAATCTTTGGGTTCCCGCGTACGTGGTACGATAAGAATGATTAAAGGGTCCTGATCGGACCCCGGACGGTCAATACATTACCCCCAAAATTATTGAAAATAAAATGAAACGGGGCAGTGGGGGTTCTAATATTGATCCTCCCTTTTCTAATAGGGAGTGCACGGATGAGCACAACGATGTTTTAGTGTGGACCATAGAAGGTCCATTTTATTATACGAAGTGAGAGATTGGGATAATATTGTGTAGAGTAATAAATTATAAAAAGAGGGTAAAAACATATATTAGAAGGTGGGACATGTGGTGTTGGACCTATGTCCCCAGTGTAGTGTAACACCCAAGCGATTATAAGAAATCTGCCGCTGTCCCCCGGAAACGGGTAGACTGTGTACTTGCATTCTTAGATGTGAATGCATCGAACGAATACTTGTAGTGTAACAGTAAAGTATATTATAATAAAGTGTATAGAAGGAAGAATAGCTAATAAAATTTCATTGGATATAATATAATATCATTTAATAAGATTGTAAAATGTGCAGAATAAATTTCCTCTTATGGTGTAGTGTATGTTGTAATACAGGTTGTTCCGGATATAAGATGTGAGCTAAGTTGGCAATAAAGTATATACTTATAAATATATTGTGTTTATTGTGTATGTTGGTATGGCTTGGTGGCTTTATTTTGTTTGTTTTTATTATTGAAAACATTAAGGCCTTCTGGGATCTTGCTTCGTAGGCGACTGATCCAGGCTTGTTCTATCTCTAGTCTTCTAGAGAGTGATAGGTCACTATCTGGGTGTCCTCTTGTGAATTGTAATACAAAAACCTCCAAGTCTCTTATACCTCTATGTCCCGCTTCATTATAGTGTCTTCCTACGCTGTGTACTAGTGTATTGTTTTGTTGTATATTTCTAAAGTGTTCACAGAGTCTAGAATATAGGCCTCTTTTGGTCTGACCTACGTATGTCTTAGTACATACTTTGCATTTGATAGCATAGATCAGATTGTTGCTTTTACAATTACATTTGCGAATTGTAGTGTAAAAAGTATTTGTAATGGGGCAGTGGATCCTACCCCCGAGATTTATAGTGGCGCAGTATCTGCAATTTCTCTTAGTACACGCTCGTTCGTCTGGATCATCACCAGGTTTCTTGGTTTTGGGGGCTATAGGCACATCCCAGGGATTAGTAGTTTTAGCTCTAATAATAATATCTCGGAGGTTTTTGGGTCTACGGTAACCCTTCATGATTCTATAATCTAGTAAACCTCTTGTCGCACTTGACCTGTCTAATAAATCTATATTGTTAGAAATGACTTGGTCTAGAATGTTTCCACTAGGGTGGAAAGTGGTGATGAGGAAAAATCTTTTCTCATCCTCTGCGTCCGTTTGATCAGACGTATTGTATTGGAGTAATTTGCCTCTATCTAGTTTGTAGGCCTTACCAAACGCCTCCTGTAGTAGCTTCTTCGGGTAGCCTGCTCTATGAAAGTAGTCTACCATTTTTCTTGATTCTGTCACAAAATCACTATTGCGACTACATATTCTTCGGACGCGAAGAAATTGACTGTAGGGAATGCTATCCTTACAGTTGGGAGGATGGCATGATTGATAACTAAGATAGTTATGTGCGTCCGTTGGCTTGGTGTATAGGCCAGTGTGTATCTGACCTTCTGGGGAAAGGTTTATTGTAACATCCAGGAAGTTGACTGAGTGATGTGAGCTCTCAGCCTCGAATTTAATAGAGGGAAGACAATTGTTAAGATAATGGATGAAATCATCCAGTTGGTCTTTTCCATGAACCCATATGACAAAGATGTCATCGATGAACCTGACCCATATGTATGGTTGTTTGTGATATGTATATACATATACATCTTCGAACCAACCCATAAATGTGTTGGCGAATGATGGGGCTACTTTGGTTCCCATAGCGGTGCCACCTACCTGTAGGTAGTGTCTATCTGCAAAGTCAAAATTATTCATAGTTAATACCATCTTGAGTAGATCCATAAGGGAATCATTAGACGGATTGTGTAGTCTATTCCTCGATCTGTGGAGAGCTAGACGGGCTGATTCCAAACCCTCATAATTTGGAATGTTGGTGTATAGTCCAGCCACATCTAGGGTGACTAGGATTATTCGTTCGATGCATTCACATCTAAGAATGCAAGTACACAGTCTACCCGTTTCCGGGGGACAGCGGCAGATTTCTTATAATCGCTTGGGTGTTACACTACACTGGGGACATAGGTCCAACACCACATGTCCCACCTTCTAATATATGTTTTTACCCTCTTTTTATAATTTATTACTCTACACAATATTATCCCAATCTCTCACTTCGTATAATAAAATGGACCTTCTATGGTCCACACTAAAACATCGTTGTGCTCATCCGTGCACTCCCTATTAGAAAAGGGAGGATCAATATTAGAACCCCCACTGCCCCGTTTCATTTTATATATATATATATATATATATATATATATAACATAATAGATAACAAGTATGACCATATGTCTTTTTTGCAAAAATCATGTAATATTTGTGCTCTAGCTTCTTATGAAGATATAAGCCATATTGTTATGTCTTGCTCTTCCAAATCTGAGATGAGAAATTATATGTATAAATAACTAAATGAAGCAAGTGGGTGCAGTGATATATGCTAATCCAAACACACCCTTGAAAAAATACTTGGGGTCAACCCCATTGGTGTTCCATTCTGTGATATGATACCAGTATGGTGTGTTGCTATGTTTTGGACCAACAACTAATATTTCTCAGCAAATGATACTGTATTATATTACCAAATCATTTTTACTTGTTCTTTTTGTTATATTTTTGTTATATTGTTTTCATTCACAATAGATCTGAGTAGGAGCAACATGATGTAGGCTTTAGCGTATGTAAACATTTCAAACTGACCCTACATTCACAAACAAGCCACATAAAATTCAAAATTGGAGTTCAGAATCGTTTAAAGTGCAGCATGGTGTAAATCTCTTAAGGTCACACGGTTCTCTGATGGAACCGCTGCAGCGTAATCGTATTATCAGTATTATCCTTCATATTGTTCACATAGAACGTGAGCTTCCCGTGCGCTATGATTAAAGTCACTGAAATTTGCGCTACCCAGGCAGGATAAATAGACCTGCGGCAAGTCAGAGAGCCTCCACAACAGCACAGCGGTCTTACGCATTGTGTTGTACTGTATTGTTTACTGACCACAACGACATGACATGTGAGTACAGAATGATGCAAATACATATTAAAGAATAACATCAGTGTAACTTGAAAACTCGAAAGAAATGAACTATAACAGATTTACATCAATTATAACTGCAAAGAATGCGGCACATAGTGTATCAATATTTTTTACGAGAGAGTAGTATCACTAACTCCATTCAGGACAATAAATGAATATTCTTTTCTAGACACATAAAGTCTCTTGCCATACAGCAACACAAATTGATTTGCGACAAAAACGGAGGCTTCCCCAGTAACCGAGTGGTCTAAGGCATTGCCAAACAATATTACCTACGCAATTATTGGGACTGCCCCAATGACCGGGTGGTCTACATATTAAATCGGTCTTAAGCATTGTCATATAGCAACACAAATAGATATGTGGCAATAACAGGGTCTACCCCAGCAGCCGAGTGTTCTAAGGCATTGCCAACCTGCAATGGTTCCTACGCAATTCGTGGGACTGTCCCAATGGAAAGGTGGTCTATATATTAAATAGCACATACAATTTTAGCTGCATCTCACCACTGCCAAAGGTTCGAATTCTGCTCGAAGTCTGTGAGGAAATATCGTGATAATTTGGTGGTTTAAATCAGGAACCCCTCTTTTCTACACTATTAACAACTAGACTGTCACGATTGCAACCATCCACATTTTAGGTAATGCATGAATTAACACATGCTGCAAACCGTCTACCACCTTATTCAGTTGCTGACAGATGAACACGGTCATTCTATATAGGTTCACCTGATTGTAGTAGGCAAGTGCCTAACATATCGATCAGCTGCAAACTTACGTTATTACGGACGAGGACACATGTATAACACACGTCGATTGTGTACTATTTGAATACCATGTACATTTTTGCATTGAATATATACACTATGAATGCTTAAAAAGCAGCAATAAAAACAGAAAATTATGGAAGATCTGAACTATGGATATTGCTTATTTCAGTTTTGATGTATTTGAATAGTGCTTAATTAATAAGCACAATATATATATATATATATATATATATATATATATATATATATATATATATATATATATATATATATATATATATATTCCACTTTGGATATATCATATGGATAAAGTTAATTTCATTTTTGATAAAAATGAATATAGTTTATTTAATATGGGATTAATTTCAGTACGGCTTATTACTTGTTGGATAACGAGGATACTTTTTCATTTGAAAGATGTTTACCTTATATTGGATATATACGAACAATGCTTATTCAATATTTGATGGATAAGGAGATTATGTAATCGTTTTTAGATAAATACGGGTATTGCTTACTTCACATATAATAAATCCTGATTTTGCTTACCTTGACCTTATAAGGATGTTGATCTTGCCAGTGTTTTGTATTCCGACGAGTTAAAAGTAGTTGTCCATGTATGCGTCCATGGAAGTGCCCACAGTCAGTCTCGAGATCACGCGTATGTCCCCAGTCCTGAGTGCACACATAGGTCCTAAATCCTTCAGTGTACACATAGGTCCTGAGTCCTGTGTGGACACGCAGGTCCAGAGTCCTAAGTTGTCAGCAGACACGTTTGATGTCCAGGCTGACAGAATACCTGCAGGAGTCAGGCCCAAGAGTTCAAGCAGCCAATGAATTTATGGCTTCTTATATTGCTATCTGCTAAGTCTCCACATCAAACTGCCGCTAGTGGCCCGCTATGGCACAAACCCTCTAGTCCCTCACATTCACACTGTTAATGTGCACAGAGCGGCGGCGAAATCTGGGATAATCCAACGTATGATTGATCGTTGTCCCATGCCTGACGCCTCTCTTATCCACTCTTAATTAAGACGCATGCTCACTGCTCGCGTGTAGGGTATTGGTTTTGCCTATTGGCAAGGGCAATTCGGGAACCGTCGACGAACTTCCAATGTGAGAACTGCCGAGGAGATATTATATCTCGTGCGATACGGGAAGTGACGTCGAGTGATGAGAATAATGGCCAATAATTACACGGGGTTGGGTAAGACTAAGAGTTGCCCTAGTCTTAAGAGGGAATATCTCATCATTGTCAGTGACTGATATCTGATTGTAGTTTCCCCAAAGAAAGAGAGTTACTGAGTGTAGTGATAGCGTATACCAAAATGATGGTACATTCACCGTATACTGCAAACTGGGGAGGTTCACTGGAGTCTATGTTTTGCGAATCTGATGATGGAAGCATTGACTGTAGATGCGTAAAAGTAGATGTATATAGTGAGGGTTAATGTATATTGCGATGTCAAATTGTCAATATCTAAATCTGTGCGTAAGTGTGAAATAGGGCAAATCTTATATTACATTTTACACTTAGTTCCAAAATGAGAATTTCAGAAAGCTATTCAAAATGAATTACAAATCTTTTCAATGAGACACCTAAGCATATAATAGCCTATTGCACGCTTCCAGACACCACGTCAAATTATCGGTGGGTAATCTTTTTTCAGATTGGTTTTGTCACATTGAAACCCGCGAAATAACCCCAGGGTCCAGTATGGATCAGCGGTTTCACCTTTCTGTGGAGATCTGACTAATCCCAGGATTGGTATTTTGTACATGATTGCCGTCTTGGGAGCCATTAGGGAGGGAATCTCTGCTAATGGCCTCCACCCATTGTAAGGCTTGGTATCATTAGGATGGACACTTGTAGTTTTCCTTTGCCGCTCCGCTAGGATTTGACACTTAAGGCGTTGGGATCATTAGTTTGATCATCTGTGTAGCATACAGACCGATGCTAGTAATTACTAGCTTAGTCAGTGAAAGCGCCCTTTCCAATTGCAAAGACATATCCGTGTAAAACAAACTACACAGAACCAAAAGTTTCCACTTTATGTTAATACTTTTCTAGTATCTTTGAAGCAATTTCCTTACATTTTGGTTTGAAAAGAAAGCTATCACTTACCAACATCTTCAGGTAAAAGTGGACGGAAAGAACATTTAAAAAGTTGAATTTGCTGACCAATTATAGAAAAAAAGCTTTTATGTCCGCATATCGTTGAATCATATTCGAATCAGTTGACGAATTGAACATCCATTCCTTCTTTCCTTCCTTTTCATGGGTCATTACTTAGTGTATAATTCTATCGACACTGGAATAACTAGCAGACCACCCGCATACCAATTCAATATGCTTTGTGAATGCAATATCAGCGCATTTATTATCATTTCCATTTGGAGTTACTACTTTTCAATAGAAGTAAAGGCTCTGACTCACTGAAGATATGTAGCTCGTATTTTTCATTATGGAGACCACATAGTGAAACCTGTTGACGACAGTCGACTTGTAATCCGTAGGCGTATTATCCGGTCTCTAATATAGATCCATCTAATATGACAGTGCCTGAAGCTCCGTGTTCATGAGCATCTACATGAAGATAAGCCTGGTTTATTAAGTTTGCTGATGTTCGACTGACTATCTCCTTCTGTCATACAACGTCTTCCTCCACTTCTCATTATAGAACTGCAGATAAGCAGAAAGTCATTTATTTGAAGGAGATGAGGATATGATAATTTACTCGTTTCGAAGAGCGTACCTGATAGCCTTTTGGTGGTGGTAATAAATCAGTAGAACAAACCAGAAAGCAATAAGTACACACACAAACGAACACACACACACACATATCTATATACAAATATATATATATATATATATATATATATATATATATATATATATATATATATATATATATATATATATATATATATGTTAGTCATAATTATGTGTCAGGTAGGGCAAGTTTTCCAATAGTTTTACTCTTTTCATCAGGAAAGGAAAGAATCTCTTTCATTCCAATACATCAAAGCAGAGATTCATTAAATTAGAGCTGATTTAGATGAAAAATACACCTGATGTTGATCAAAAGCAATCGGTAATTACGGGGATTTATTTTTGATTATCAAAGCTTTTAGAGGTACAAGTTCAACGCCTGGCTCTGAATCGACATATGTTGTTGCCCATCAATCCCCCAATGAAGCCATAACATGAGTGGGTCTTAGCACCTACTAATTGCTTGAGATGACTACACTTAATCTCATTGGAGGATTTTCCAACGTTGCTAATTGTTTATCACAGGCATTGGCCATTAAGGCATTATTCAGAGCAATGGACATACCATAAACTACAGACACTATAAAGGGCCATAATTAGTTTATCGAAGCAGCTTGCGCTTTAAGCATCCTCTAATGGCAACATAAAACTTCTTTAATCGAAGTTATCCTGTCAGCCATGTAGGAAAGTGCATTAAGAAAACCCTTTCAAGGATTTACTTCTCGTCAATTCTTGCAAGCTCTTTGTTTCAGTTTTACCTTTATATGAACATGCTCCATATGTTACCAAGAACCATTTCCAAGGCGTGTATATGAGAAACCTATATATATATATATATATATATATATATATATATATATATATATATATATATATATATATATATATATATATATATATATATATATATACTGTAGAACACGAAATTCACGCGTGTCCCAAGTATAGCGAATTTGGGAGTTTTGCGTCATAGCGTATCTTTATATTAGCGTCTCTTTACCGTAGCCGCAGCCGCTGACAGCGCCATCTGTCGCAAAAAAGACAAACTAATTTGAGCAGAGAATGCTTCTAGTTTGATTGAGCATTCTCTCAAAATGGGGCGCCCGTATTTATAAACAAAGGCTTAAACAAAGGAAATGGGCCTATGAACCCTATCCATGGTGGCACAACAAAGGGGCCATATCAGGTTGTATTAAGTGTAATCTTCGGAAAATAAACAATCAAAACAGATCACAATGATTTTTCTTTGCTCTTTTAACATGTCTTTTGCTTCCTAAAGCCAGAAAAACACAAAAAAAGAATGGTTCAAGAGGGGCTACGTATGCTTCATGTTTGTACTAGTGGCGCCATCTAGCGGTCACCACGAAAAAGAAAATGGCGTCTCCTGAATGTTCGTCGAATGCCTCTGCTAAAGGCATGCTAAAGGTGCCATTTGTTGTTGTTTTTTTTGTTTTTAGATGGAATGTTTATTAATTCAATGGAATCATGAGCTAGTCCACAAGCCCAGAAACCGTATCTTCTATTAGATTTACTAGTGGCGCTATCTAGCGGCCACCACTAAAACGAAAATAACGGCTGCACACGAAAGCTCCAATTCTTGCTTCAAAGGGGACCGTCTCATTGACGTCAGCGCCACCAGTGGCTAAAAAGAAAGACAAAAGTAAAGCGTTTTTATTTATAGCGAAGCGGCACCAGACGCTAAGTACGCTATATATAAACACACGCGGAAATTTCGTGTTCTACAGTATATATATATATAGCCAAATCACCCATGTCCAATCATCCCTTCCTTTTGTTCACTTTGCAATATTTAATTTTATTTGATTTAGTATACCAATACCCATATCTACAGCAAACACAGTTAACAAATAATAAGGAATGGATAACGCTAATAATGGATTTTCCTGACTCTAAATTCATCACATTCAGCAAATAATACAATGCATCCTAAGGCTTGTTTGTTTAGATGTTCGAAATTACACGTGCAAGTCTGTAGAAATCGAGAAAAATGCCATCATTTAGCTAAAACATGGTACAGGAAGTGATGATAGGTTAGAAATGAATCCTGAACACGAATATGTTATTGTCATGCATATATTCATGATTATGTTGTTCACTTAGATATTGAAGAAAATTCAAAGGCAGTGCAAGCCACCGCTGAAAAGTATATAGTTAGTGGCGCACACTGCGTTCGTTATCCAATATTTTCCAAACGATTACTATCTATAAAGCATACTTTATGACCAACATATACCATAAGAAGTTCCTATATCCATGTGAAGTATAGCGTAAAACCTGATTCATTGGAAAGGGATTCGTTTATAAACCGGTATTTATAGGTATTTCAATCATCATCTATGACGATAATGACTATGCAGCTGGACATTTAGCACTCCTCGTGAGGAAATTGTGATTGGATTGTAGCAAAACAGTATATAGATGCGTCTCTAGCAGAACCCTGCAATGTCACTGATGGTTTTTAGTATTCCATTAACAATTGATAACACAAATGTATTTAGATAATGAAACTGTTCTCCCAGTTTAGACCAAACTTCTAGAGACCCAGCGATATACATTGTAATGATTTCCTTGTCAAATATGTATAGACCCAATGGTTTTCAATCAAGATCTTTACATATGCGAGAAACCAGGCGGAAACTCCCAAGGTTCATTGATTAAACCCACTCTTCACCATAGTTGCTGAAAGGCCGAAAATGAATATTATTTAGGGCACACATACAATGTCAGAAATTCTCATTTGATTGGTGATGTAATGCAAAATATTGTGATGCGTAAACAGATTGTGACGTGGTATATTTATTCATCATCAGCTCCACTCTGATACTCGTAGGCGATTGGTCGATTTCTTTGTTGTACTAGATTATATTGGTGTTCTAACAAAGCATTTCATTATTTGTCAATTTTAGGACCCGGATATTGATAATGAGCACCATTTTCATGGCAACTAGAGGTGCGATATCATGTTTACAGGTATCAGCCTCGTTTTGGATCCGAACAGTCAAGCAAAATATCTGCACACTTAGCATGCTAAGGTAAGTTTCAAGTATAAATCGGTTGTAAGATTACTGTTTGGAGAATTTTTCTTTTTATGGAGAAATATTTAGAAGGGCTTAGCTCATTAAAACAGGATTTAAAACAGTGTATGGTTGTCCTTAACCCATCCTGTGTAATTTCCTGCTAAACGCGAGTGAAGAGTACTAACTGAGCAATCTATAGTCATTTATAGCAAACTCACATGAAATTGCCTCATCTATTTCTACCGCCACTACGTTGCTCAACACAAGGTGCAGGCTTTTAGCGAGAGGAAGAATGAATAAAAGCCTGCTACAGGCGCCGTTGAAGATTGCAATGCATTACGTGATGGATGGCTAAAGAGGCAATCTGGATATGACAAAAAAGGAATACTTCAAGTACTGCGGCGAAAACATTCATCGTATATATATATATATATATATATATATATATATATATATATATATATATATATATATATATATATATATATGCCTGCCTTCCACCAATCACAGGCCTCGAAAAGTGTAGGTTATCTGGCATAATCCACACTACTACTGAAACACAAAGGTGTTACCCAAGGGTATTGAGCAAGAGTGTACAGCTTTTCCCGGCCTGTTATTGGTGGAAGGCATTCAACTGTGGTACCAGCTCCGTATAGACCCCTGGGAATATGTGGTGTTTGTGATACCCTTAGGGTGACCCGTCTTCGCCTCGTAACAACTCGGGTATATCACATACACCACAGCTTCCTTGGGGTCTATCTATCACATAAATGCACATGTTATACATTCGCACCATCTACGCTTACAGGCAATCTTTAAATTAGTTGTTCTATTAGAGCACCTGGTAAAATCACCTGCTACAATACAATCTTGTAAATATACCTACCTGATTCAACACCTGCCTTATGTTATACTTAATTATGCTGTAATGGCGAGTCGTTGCGAATGTAATCAAGTGCCTGCAGGTGTATGCCTTTGATCATAGTGATAATGGTATCATATCAGTATGACGGATCTCTTTAATTAGGTGTGTAATGTGAAACGCGGTGAAAGAAGATCTTTGAAGCTGTAGTTTATCAGTATCAGTATTCAATCAATAACAGAAATCTGAAGATGTATATGATTAGAAAACTCTGAAAAACCTTGTTGTATTGCCTGGCAAAACAACAAAGCATCGAGGTTGTATAGGCTCAGTACGACAATAAGGATCAGCACACAAATGTTTTTTTTTGTAATGAAGCAATGAATGAATGAATTGAAAACTGCTTTTTTACTACTATTACTACTACATATACCACTACTAATACTACTACTACAACGTTTTCAGTATGTGCTTTGCAGACCCGTCTCATCTGATGATGCACACACATATGCGCCCATAACGACCTTTAATGTTGATTGACCTCCACATGACACTCAAGATGCATCTATTCAGCAGATTTTCCAGGATCTCTTCCTGCCTTGCCTCTAGATACACCCGATATGAGGAGATTGCCAATCCATTACACTGTTCATGTTGCGAATAGAAGCTCATCATTTTACTTTTTGCCCCAAATCACAATAAACTATAAGTGTGCAAGTGCGACAAGGGAAATAACTTTCATAATCGCAGAAATTAGATAATTTGCGACCAGTAGAAAAAAAATACAAAATGAAATTATAACTTCCAAATAAAATAAAACTCAAATACAGCAAAATAAGTTTTAAAAATGGCCACAACATAGTAGGTTATAAACTTGCTATTTTCAACGTTTTATTTTCTGCTGTATGTAAGTTATTTATTATGTGATAAATGAAAGTTTTGATGTTTTTCATTTTCCGCATTTTTTCGCTGTTCGAAAGATTTTATTCTCTGCTGTTTATTTATTTTTTTTTTCACGCCTTGGATTTTTTTTTCTGTCACACTTGTGTTACGTGCCAAAAGTAATAAGAAAGTGTTACTAGTCAAAAGTAACAAGAAAGACAGAATGATAAGAGTTCTAGAAGGTTCACAGAATTGTCAATCACACATTCTCCAACTAATGAAGTATGCCACACTTAGTTCAAGAACATTCCAGAACAGACCAACAACTAAACCCCTTTGAGTGCTAAAACTTTAGAATGTTCCAGAATACATAATCAAGACACTGTAATAACTAAATATGACAACGGTCCCCAATAACAACGGAAATGAAACATTTAATTATCAATTGGACATAACACTTGCAACATCATATTAGGGACTTATTTCAGAAAAATAATTTTGAATACACTGGCACCCGGTATTCTAGTGGCTTTGAGAGGTATTGCATCGATATTGGATGAAACATGGTGCGCTAGTTGCTTTGAGAGGGGGTGGGGCTCTCCATGTCCTCCATAGGTTTGTGGTGAGAAGGTGGCCTGGAAGTGGGAGTTGGGCAATGGCAACATCTCAGAATACTTGACAATCAGAGCTGGCCAACCTTCCTCCAGTACTGACATTTAATTGCTACACCAGCCAAACGGACGTCTTTCAGTGCCTGATTGTTTAGACACCAGTAGATAACATGCAAAAAAATAGGTCAAGCACAACAGTGACCCGCAAAGCTTGCGAATCAAAGCTATATTCAGTTGTGGTTTTATCAATGCATACATGCCCAGGAAACTCGGTGGCAATCAGGGTTGCGGACGCGTATTATGTCCTGGCTGCCCAAGCATTTAGTTCAGGAATTAATGTTGGCAGTGTAATATATCACAAAAGAATGCGAACGATATGCACCATTCTCTGAATGTGAAAGCACCAGTGGCTGCTCCGTATTATTGGCATAGACTGCTCGCCCTAGGCCTTCAGTGCTGATGTGTTATGAATACTCCCTAAAGGCCACTATATCATCGCAATAATCCTATAGCAGACAAAGAAATGGAGGTAAAAATAATAATTTACCACAATGCAAACATATTGATATTGATTCCGGCTAAAATTGATTACAAAAGACATGTGCTTAACAATTTGCACCTCTGTGGCCCAAAGAACAAAGTAAGCCGTCTGCCATTATTACTATTATTATTATTATTATTATTATTATTATTATTATTATTATTATTATTATTATAATTGTTATTTATCCCCATCACCATCATCATGATCATGGTTATCTTTGCCATAGGGTAACACTATCTATGTGAACACTATCTTAAACTTTCCATACACATCTCACCCTGGGCCTATTATCACACTGCAAAATCGTCTTTGGAAAAATATGGGAATAGCTCGCCTAGGATGAGATTCAAATCGTAGGAAATACGAGTGGCATTCGCGAGAGAGGAACTCGATCCATTACCGCCATATGAGACGTCTAATTTAAAATCAATCTTTGTAATTTCATTGCTCCACCGAATCCAGCGTCCTTGACATTCTCGAGTTTCTTTGAGCAAGGAAAGGAATTCCAATTTGGATGATTTTCTGACGCGGATATCCGCGACAAGGCACGACAGTCAGGGAAAAACAGGCTGTGGTGGAGTCTGCATAATAGCACTTACCCTATCACTTTATACTTCTACAGTACAGACACTTGATTCTTGCAACAGTCCACCGGACGTCTGCCAATGCCTGGTTGTTCAAACTCCTTAGATAACATGTCAAAAAAATAAGCCAAGCTACGTTCAGTCGTGTGGTCATCCATGCATCCATGCCCTGGAAACTGGGTGGCAAACCGGCGTGTGGTCGTGCGTTATGCCTGAGCTGCCCAATCATTTAGTGCGGGAATTCAATGTCGGCACTGTATTTGCACAATGAAAAAACAGGCCGTGGCGGAGTCTACATAATAGCACTAACCCTATCACTGTATCTGTCTCCCACTTCTACTGCTGCAATGGAAAAATCAATAAGACTATTTCAGTTTTATTTGAACTATTTCCTGCCTTGTAACGAACAATGGGAATATCGCCTGTACGTTACATTTTCCTATTAAAGTTGACTCTTGAGGACAAGCATAACCAGCAGATAGGTCATGCATGGTTTTACATAATGAACTGAGACCATAACTAGGTGATACCGAATTGAATTGGATGGATTAGGTTGTTTACAGCAAAAAATGTTCTAACCATTGGACTATAAACAGTGCCGGCAAATAATTCCTGCTCTAAATGCATGGAATTGGAATATCTAAATGCATGGGCAGCCCGGGCATTGTATATGTCTGCACGCCCGATCACCCATTTTTTGTGGGCTGATGGACTTAAATCCAGCAACAGTCGACTGGACGTCTGCCAGTGTCTGGTTGTACAAACACCCATTGGTGACATGTCAACAAAAATAAGCCAAGCACAGATATGACCTAGGTACATGTAGCTTTGTGAATCAAAGCTACGTTAAGTTGTGAGGTCATCCACGTATCTTTGCCAGGAAACTGGGTGGCGATCGGGTGTGCGGCTGTGTATTGTACTCAAATGAATGCAAAAGACATGTGCCTGCCCACGCATTTAGTGCAGGGATTAAATATCGACAGTATAACTCCATATTAGATATCAGACTTTTCGTCTCGAGGGGAGTTCATGTTAGATTCATTAAACAGTATCAGAATTTACCCTATGGGTAATGTAAACAACATCACAGCTTTATCACATGACTCCAAAATCAATTGAAATTATTGTACGACTGGAAAATCAGATCTCAGTTGTTTTCTTTTGGGATGAATACATTTATTATATTCATCCCATAGGCAAACAGCAAAGACAGGAAGAGATTTCCCAGTCGTCGTTTGATATTTCTATTATGCAGACCAGCAAGTAATCCATCGCTCAATTAGGCGACTTGGGGCAAGTTAGTGTAGTGCCGTTGTGGGCCATTTAAGCATCACTTAGCTAATTGAACCAGAATAATATAGCATTTACGATGCAAGAATACAATTGTAATTGCTTGGTTTATTGACTCAAACCACTTAAGCGTCAGTGCTGCACTTTTGGTTTAATTGTTATAATTGTTATGTAGGAACTGATGGTAAATGGTTTGTAATATGATATCATTGCTGGCCATGATCATGTCAATGAGAAGAAATTTTCCTCTCTGTACGAATAGTCTCTGTGAGACTTTCAGTTGCCATGTTAGGCACCAATACATGGCAATTTTGCGTTACCCGTGCAAAAAGTGTCATGCATAAAAATTTGTGTCATGAAAATTCCATGCATTAAAATATCATTTCCATACATGAAAATGATATTTCCGGGCATGAAAATGATATGTCCATGCATGGAAATTATATTTCCACACATGAAAATGATATCTCCATGCATGAAAACGCATAGAAATGAGAGTATTGCCCCCAATATTTCCTGGGATAATTGCAAAACTGTCATGTTCATGCATGGATGAATCAAGTAAGTTTAATTGATTTGCTAGACTGATTGTTTTCATATATTATCTATCGAGTTTGTACAACAAGGCATTGGCAGACAACCAGTCGACTGGTGCAGGAATTACATGTCTGTACTGTGGCAGAAAATATGGCGATATACAAAATTCAAAATGGGTAGAAATGTGTCTCCGAATTTATCTTATCAGGCATAAGACACATTTTGATTGAAAGAACAGATGGTGATATAAAAAAATCCAAATTGGAAGAACTGTGTCTCCGGAACTAATTTCTATTTTGTTTCTGTCGCACAGAGGAATATCCTGGAGGCTTAAGAGAGCAGTCAGCATAAGAGACTGTATATTGATTGTCCCTGCTGTCCCAGAGACAGCTGTTCCAAACACGCTACACAACACACCAATTATCTGCAGGTTCTCCACTGACATGTTCAATCACTGCTAGGAAATGCTGTCGCCTGAAAATCTTCAAGGAAATCACTGCATCCAGTCTACTAAGTTTAGCTTGACAAATTGTTTGATGTCTAGACTGCGATGACATTTAGCGATTGAGTAAGTCCAGACTTAAGAAATACAAAAACGAGTGCTTGAAGGAGCAAGTGGTGAAAATCTACTTGACCGAGTAGATGATGGGATGAAATATAACCTATGACTTCATTCGTTTTAACAATAATAAGGGAAGATATCTCGAAACAGAACAATTGGCGGACGTCCGGTCGACTGGTGCAGGAATTAAATGTCTGTACTGTGCACTGTATATTGCCAAAGCTCTATTACACAAGTTGTGCATTGAAACATGGTACTTTTGGAAATCATTCCTAATTCAATTGGCTCCTCTGATGTACGCTATAGGCCTACTTGCAGGACATATTCTATAATATAATATAATCTGAAACTTTGGCTGTTGAGATCTTAGTATAGCTTTTGGCAACTGGTTTTATTCTACTCTCCCGGTGGCTTCATATCAATAATCAATCTCCTATATTATTCATCATGAATTGCCTCGCTAGGGAATAGCACATTTCTTTAGTATACTACACGCACTGACTGGTGAAGTCCCGCTGAAGCATACCATCTACCTAGCAGGCATTTTCTATACGCCTCAACTTGATGGCGGTATGCAATTAACTAATGCATTTCATAGCAATCTCAGCATTGCCTTCAGTTACATTATGCGACGATCCTCGATAAAATTATAATGCGATGATCTAGTCTTAAGCCTATGGCAGTGATAAGTAGAAAGCAGGTAACACCAACATCCACCCCTAGACCCACCGCATAACCCAATGAGGGTAGAGAGGAGTACTGTGCACACATTGTTTGGCCATATATCAGATCTCATATAGTCCGTCACCTTTGTCCATTGTGTTTGAAATGTACTTTAGCAAATAATCTGTTAGCCTGGTGTTAGAAATGTCTCAAGCATGAACAAATCGTGGCATGAAAAGTTCATGTATGAAAATTTTATTTTCGTGCATGGAAATGACATTTTGATGTCATTTTCATGCATAGAACTTTCATTTCCATGCATGGAAATGTATATTTAGTAAGTAGAAGTCATGACAACTAGGGTCATGCTTTGCTTTATATAGCATGGAATACAGTCAAACGCTTCTATCAGCAAATGATTAGGTACAGTGCCGACTTCTAATTCCTGCAGTAAAGCAGTCCGGGCATAATTGACGACTGCACGCCCAATTGCCCCCCAGTTTCCTGGGTCTCATGCGACTGAAGGCCATTCATACACAGAATACACAGCTACGTGGGTCGTTTATGCTTCTGGCTTATTATTTCTAATGTGTTATCCGTGGACGTTAGTACAACCAGTCGCTTTCAGATGTTCGGGCGACTGATGCAGGAATTAAATGCTTTCTATGTTCACCGTTTGCAAGATGTCGTGTCCAGTCTACCAGTTAACAAGGTGAAGGATTCCTAAATCAGCCAATTTTGGAATTCTAAAATAAATCACAAAAGAATTACTTTTGTAAGAGTAACTGGATACAGTGATGGATTGGCTGCCAAGAGAAGGTAATCGATGGGTAAACTATTTGGAAAATAGTTGTCAGAGGGAAACAAGAATTGATGTTCTCAAAACCCTTTGTGAACTGCGCGCTATTTATGCGGATGTGGACAAGCTGTACTCACTTTCAATCTTGTATAGAGAATATACACGGTGAATTGTCTATTGCATGCTTTCTTATGAACTACCTCAAAAAAAGGGTATCACTGCATTTTGTTCGTCCACCGTTACAAATGAGTGTTATGGAATTTCTTTTTTTTTCGTCACTTTTTCTCCCATACTGTGACTAAGTCGTAACTACCCGATTGTAACTGGTGGAGGAAATATCACTAACTACAACATTGAACTTAAGCTCACAGAAGTACAAAAACTCTTCAATGTACGGATGCTTAGAAACATCACTTCAATAGGCAGGATAAAAGTGGAAAAAGCTTAGCCCTATCCAAAATAACCCATGTATTATTGTTTCTGCCATCACCTTGTCCAGAATGCATGAAAAAACTTGACAAAATGTTTACTAATTTTATTTGGAGGGGAAGAGGACATGCAGTCAATAAAAACATTTTACTTGCCCCAAACGAAATGGGTGGTCAATACATGATAAGGGTTAAAGACTTTGACCAGGGACTTTTACTAATATGGCTAAGAAAGTATATCAAAAGTATAGAGCCATGGCATGCAATATCCACACATCTATGTATAGATTGACTATTCTGTGTTGGACCCAAAGAAATAACAACATTAATGTCAAATTGTCATAACCATTTTTGGAAAGACCTATGTAAGGCAGCATATATGGTTGCATGTCTTTTTCAACCCCAATGGAAATTATAAAGGCCCCCCTTTGGGGGGAATTTCTTAATAAATATACCTACACAATATAATTGGTTCAAATATGGTATTGTAGAGGTAGGGTATCTTTTCAGAACAGGGTCTTTATGGAAAGAAATGAACTGAATATTAGAGCTCAAGGCATTGTTCCATTTATCACATACTTGGGTATGAAAGAGGCAATTCCAAAAGGTTGCATGAAAACTGTAGAGGAGAACCTACAGAATACCCAAAACATGACTTTACTAAAGTTTCAGGAAATAGTTTTAGCAGACCAAAAAGGATGCAGAACTATTAGGGATTTCATACAAATCAAAACAATACAAACAAATTGGAATAATAAATGGACCAATGCCCTCTCCGAAGATATTACAGATCCCGAATGGACATACGTATACAAATCTCTTTGGAAACAAAGAATTTCTCCTAACGTGATATATTTCCAGAATCAGGTTATCACAAGAACTTTGATGACCAACAATAAAAAATATTGCAATTTAAAATCCTTGAAAATGGCTTATGCTCATACTGTAAAGAAGCGGCTGAAACTATTCAACATTTGCTGTACAACTGTTCACTGGTTAGAACTATATGCAAAGATAAGAATTACAACAAAATTAGGATTGAAAATAAGTTTATTCTTTTTGGCATCAACAACACAGACTATCTTACACAGACACTAGTAAAGGTTACAAAACATGTAATATACAAGAGCAAGTTCAACAACAAGATCCCGGATCTAAAACAAATCTTATTTGCTTGGAAAAATTGTAAGGACAATGAGGGGTTTATAGCAATGTGTAACAATACGGTAAAAACTTTCTTGGGGAAGTTGTCCCCTTAATACAAACCACTCAAGGATCTCTAAATACCAATAAGAGTCTGTTGCACAATATTCTAAACCCTATATAGTATACCAACTTTGATATTGTATTTGTATTATTATCATGCAAACTCATTTAATTGGAATGAAAATTATAAAAAAAAAATGGTAGAAGAAACCAGAGTACTCACCTAACCTCAAGTCACTAGCGATTTTTTCAAATGCCCTGAACGAGATTCGAAAAATATGTATAATGATATTTTCTAACGTATCATCTTTACACAATATTACACACTCATTGGGAAAACCTGAAATTAATTTTAGCGTGCTTAAAAGTGCCACATTGTCCTCCTATTCCACTTATCTTGTACCAAAGAGAACAAACTTGATAACACAGTAAGATCGACTTTCCGTCTATCCTTAAGAATAAGCGTAATCCGTTGTGGCAAGAGTGTCCAAAAAAATCAGTTGTGATTACATTGTATGCCACACGAGAGACAGTTCCCTGCAAGACAATACAAAAGGTGACAGAAGCAATTACGTACGAGCTCAAAGCAATTTTCATCAGCAAATTGCTCTAAGTAACTTATTTAGCATCATGTTTTATCTAAACCAAAGAAGGGCCTACTTTAACACATGTGATTCATGGTTATGTTTGCGTTTCTTTTTTTTTGTCTGCTTGTTTGTTTGTTTGTTCTTCGTTTGGGGAGTAACCTCTCAAAGTCTGTTAAGCAATACGCATCGTAATGTGTTTCCATACCCCAGTGGTAACAGTACCTATATATACAGGTAACAGCTGTGGACCTCCATAAGGAGCAGGAGTACTATACAAAGGACACTCGATCGAGAGAGAGAGAGAGGGAGAGAGAGAGAGAGAGAGAGAGAGAGAGAGAGAGAGAGAGAGAGAGAGAGAATTCGAATGGCCGTTATGGGTCGTATCATAGAATAAGTGGGCAGAATGCATATGTATACTTACGAAGACTCCCTCAATAGTCTGGGTTTTTTTTGTCTTTGTTAGGAGCATTGTACATAATTTCTAAAAATATACTAGACACTTGAACCATAGTGGTTTAACAAGAATGAACTAAAATATTAAACATAGGATGCATACATGTACTTCTCATCAAACTATACTAAACTATTGAATCCTTTTCATTAATTGAGAACTAGGTAGCAAATCATGGATGCATGCATTTTATCAAGATGGACTAAAATATTAAACCCTGGAGGCACACTTTCTATTCGAATGGATCAAAATATTAAACCTGGAGGCATAGTTTCTTTATTATAGCAGACTAATATATATCAAACCCTGGTGGCATACTTTTTATCATGGACTAGAATATCAAACCCTGGTTGCATACATTTGATTAAAATGGACTATATTAATTAAACCCTTGAGGCATACTTTTGTTATTAAAGATGGACTAAGATATCAAACCCAGGCTGCAAGAAAAAGGGCTTAATATTAGACCTGCCTGGAAGCTGTTTATCGAAATAGACTAAATGTCGAGTCCAAAGAGATATAGCATGTGATAAATCCTAAAAGCCTGCAGAAATCCTGCAATTAAAATGCAAATGCTTTTGGCTGCCTAGGGTATTGTATTTATAATAGGGTCGATAAAACTGATTTGATCATAATCCAGGGATCCTGCCCCAAAGACGAGTGATCTGATAGGTAGCCACTGATTGTTTGCTGCCTCTCAGCACTGTCAGTGTGGTTCAAATTCAGTTCATGGAACATAAAATTTTACAATAACTTGTAGATTTACATCCTTACATCAATATGACGTCACCCTTTGAAATGAAATCAGACTTGCATTGGTTATCCACCCATGTGCCAGATTTAAAACACTGTCTTTCGATTGGCTGATCACATCCTTGGCGGGTTGGCTAACCTTCTATGGCTGGAACAATTGAAGTTCTACGCAAGCATGTTATGTAATACATAATATTTTGCCATGTGGTCTAAGGCGTTGCCACTGACTGCTTCCCGTTTCTAACCACTATCCAGGTTCAAAAGGAAGGAAGTTTGCATTTTGCATTTTGCATTTGCTTTCAACAGCTTAGGTCATATCGCAATGAGATAGAAACCCGGAACCAGGAAGAAATTCACTTCCCATTACGAATAGCTCCAAGGGGTCTTTCAGTTAATTCAGGGGGCCCAAGAGAGAGTCGAACCTGCAAACTCACGCTTGGAAGCCATGTGAAGTAGTCCAGGTTCAAACCCCATCCGGGGTATTTGAGAAAGTTGCAAGTGACTTGCTGTTAGGTAATGGTTTACGCTGGGTAATCCAGTTTCCGCCATCTATTTCAACTGGTTAGTCACGACATAGCCGCAATTAAATATGGAAGAAAAAGTGACGAAACCCAAAACTACAAATTCCAAATTGTATTTTAAGGGGAACAACAGATACAATCACAGTTTCTATTTCTACCAGGTGCCTAGAAAGCCATTCTGGATGGAGGTAAAGGTTCTACAAGGAATTTTTCAGATTCTACCCCTCTAACTGCACGAGGACACTAAAAATAGATGGACGAGCACTTGAGAACAAAATGCCAGAAAGAAATAAGCATGTGAGCCACGTAACATGTCCCTAACCCACAATTACTGCACCCTACCAATACATGAGATATGGGCAGAGTGCAGAGAAGTCATTGCGTGAGCAATAAAGTTGCTGAGTAGGGGTATTCTAGTCTCAAATAAGTGGTATTAGGCAACTCCTTTATTTACCGGAACACGGTGACATACTTTTGGTTGTCTCCTTTCCGAGTTATATATTGATGTTAACTTCGCTCAGGAGTTAAGTAGATGTGTTGTGGGAGTAAAGGACAACACGAGGAGCAAGGTTTCCTTATAGAGTTTTTTTTGCAGAAATAGTATGACTGTCGCAGTAGAAAATCAAACTCGTGAAAACTGCTACAATGAATAAACAAAAAAGGATGCCAGGTGGGCCTTAAAGGAGTTCTAAGTTGAAAATTGCAGGAAATTCCATGAAATACAGAAACCAGTACAACTTTGACATAACAGATAAAAAACATATATAAGTTTACTAACATACCTCCTTGCATGTGTATTTTCACAAAACTGTAAACATATTCACCCTACTAACTCCCTTAATCGTAAAAATACTAAGTGCTGGTCACGCCAATTGTGACCGGACCAGTCCCGCAACCACATTTGATGACCCTAAACAATGTAAGATAACCTGACCAACTGCAGGCGTCCCTCCAGTGGTCAAGTAGTCACTAAAAGATGGCAGCACTAAACATTAACAATACGAGTATTTAACCATATACAAGCCCATAGTCGCTGTATCAAATGATACATCCTTTCAAAGAATATTCCTTAATAAACTCGTTTCATGATATCGCAGGCTTTTGAAACAAAAAATAATTGGATCCCTGCTTACTATAAAACATGTGATTGGTACCTAACAGGAGCAAGGGATGTTAGGAAAGTCGTTGTTGGGGCTGTTTTTTTCTAATATCACATATAAGTGGTTGATTTGTTTTATAAAAGAATGGAAGTGCACTTTGTATTACACAACATTTAGGAGTAACGCAAAGAGGTTTCATTCCAAAAGTTGAGGTAAATATAAGATGTGTTGAATGTAAAAGCTGTCGTAACTTACGTTCCAGAGCAAATCTTCACACCTGTCACGCTGTTACACATTTTCAATTCGTTAAAACAGTTTGTGACATTCTGTAGCAACAAAAATCTTTTTGGCTCATAAATATTGAAGGTTTTGAATTGCGGTCCTGCTTGGTGGACATGTCTGATGCCTGTGAAATGTCATTACGTGGTAAGATTCTCCAGATACTGCAGTTACCAAAAACATTACACGTAGCTAGACACAATCTGAACTTAATGTGGCAGAGAAAATGACGACAAATGTTCTTCCATAATCCATTTTCGTTATAAAGTTGTAGAAAAGTATGTTATCTATGTGTAAGATTTGCTATTGATCGTAATTGGTCTAGAGATGCTATTAAGATTCGCGGCCATCAATCTAGAACAATCTGCCTGTCAGGGAGTTAATGCCCGCCTGATGGATGAGTCTTATTTTACCTCATGCACTCACTCTAGTCTTCGGCAGGCCTCGTGAAATGATGGAGAGCTTTAACCCTTGTGCTGTTGGTGGCTAATTTGGCCAGTACAGAATTGTGCAAAAAAAACTAAAAAATGACTGAACCCTGGCATATGGGTACTCACTCGTCTTATGCTGTTAACAGCAACGTAAAAGCCCGTTCCCTACTAATTATCATGTGCACTGTGACGCAACCACTTAGCCATCGGGGCTGGCCCCCAATCAGACGTCGGCGGCTCGCACTACGTACACTTGTGATCAATAGTTGATTTATCTGCGGGATCACCACCCTGTGACTTCTTTCTCTGGCTGTTCACTCCAATATGTTATCGATATTTCATGCTAGGAAGCTGCGTGTGTGTGTTCTCAATGCTCGGGTCAAATGTCTTGGCCGTGGACTATTTGTACACTATGACATGGTTCTTGTCTTGCTAGAAACGGCAGACAGAGCAGCAGCGGGTACTCTCTATATGCAAGCTCCATATCCACAAATTAACCCTTCCAATGCTATTGCTACTTTCATCCAAAGCACAGTAACGCAATGACTTTTGAAAACCATCTAAACCCTGTCATATTGGTATTCATTGGATAGCTCTCACTAAGTACTCTCATATTGTTACCCATTTGCCAGGGTTTCAGTCATTCTTCAGATTTTTGCATAGTTTTGTATTGGCCAAATTAGCCACCAGCAGCATAAGAGTTAGTGCAAACTCCATATCGACATATTATGTACACCATATCACTCCGCCTGCCCTGCTGCCGAACAGACAATACGTTTAGACAGCAACCTTGTCAATTTAAACTATATGTCACATGGGATATGGTCAGGATGTTTTTTAAATGCCAGTATCGGTCCTAACATGTCATAAGTTTAGGATAAGCAAGAGGGAAATCCTGACTGCAAGAGCTCAGACGCGATCGTCTGAAGTGAGAATCACATTACCGTTCAAATCCGAGTGCATGCAACATTCAAAGATGCCCAGAACCCATTAAGAAAGATGTTTGTATAATTAAGAGTCTTTATACACTTCACTGAACGATGACATT
>OZ012685.1:47599408-47603866 GCA_963942565.1 Maea johnstoni | reverse complement strand
GCCGGAAAGATAAGATTATATCATCTCCGTCCTGCTGTACAATCACAGTATCGATGTTCATATCATGGTACAGTTCAGACATTCAATTCCTGCACCAGTCTGCCGTACCTTTGCCAGTGTCTGGTTGTATTAACACCCATGGATAACAAAAATAAGCCAAGCAAATCAATGACCCACGTTAAGCTTGCAAATCAAAGCTACCTTCAGTTTCGAGGTCATCCCTGCATCCATGCCTAGAAAACCCGGTGGCACATATGCAAAAGTACATTTTTTGACTTTCAGATTCCATTAGTCTTGAACAAAAGGAAAATTGGAAGAAGTGTACTACTTATCCCTTTAAAATACCTTCAGCTACAACTATAAATTTTAAGCAAATCTGTTAATATTTCATGCCCAATATGCATGTTCGAAGCAACCAAATTTAGGTGAAATTGATCGGTTCTCTGCTGCACATCAGTATTATTCTCATATTGTTCACATGGAAGATGAGCTGCACGTGCGCTATGATTAAAGTCCCTGACATCTGAGCTGCCCAAGCAGGATAAATAGACCTTCGTCAAGTCAGCATCCACTCAGGAAATCAGTCAATACTCTTTTTTAGATACCTACATATACCAGGGTTAACATTTACCCAAATCGGGTGCAGCTCATTTACAACTTATCATACGGCAACACAAACTAATATCTGGCACTAATGGGGACTGCCCCAGCAGTCGAGTGGTCTAAGGCATTGCCAACACGCAATGATTCCTATGCAATTCATGGGACTGCCCCAATGGCAAGGAGGTCTGAATATTGAATGTCATAAGCATTGTCATACAGCAACACAAAATGATATTTGGCCATAACGGGGACTGCCCCAGCAGCCGAGTGGTCTAAGGCATTGCAAGCACGCAATACATTTTACGCAATTCGAGGGACTCCCCAAATGCAAAGTGGTCTAAATATTGAATATGTCTTAAGCATTGTCATACAGTAACACAATAAGTTGTGGCAACAACTGAGACCGCCACAGCACCCAAACAATATTTCATACGCAATTCTTGCAACTGTGCTAATAGGGCAAGGTGGTCTAAATATCAAATCTGTCTTAAGCATTTTCATACAGCAACGCATCTAGATGTGTGGTAATAACAATAAATGATTAGTAATTGCCACCAAGCAATGTTTTTACTGCACAATTCGTGGGACTGCCCCAATGGCAAGGTGGTCTAAATAGTAGATCGCACAACGACTTTTAACTGTTTCTCCCCACTGTCAAAGGTTCGTATCTGGCTCGAATGTGCTAGGAAAATGTTGTTACTTGTGGAAACTCGATGTTTTTTCTCTAGGAACTCCTCTTTTCTCAGCTATTAACAACTACAATGTAGATTGTCAAGATTGCAAAATAACCAAATTCCAGGTAATGCATGAATCAATTCAGTGGCAGACACATGCATACACTCTCCATAGGTTTTCTTGTTTGTAGTAGGCAAGTGCCTAACATATCGATCAGCTGCAGCTTTACGCCATTAAGGACGAGGACACACATGTATAACACACGTCACCCTCTGCACTATTTGAATACCATGTGAATTCTGAAATTGAATATATACGTATATGAATGATCAAAAAGAACTCATAAAAATAGAAAATAATGAAAAATCTGAACTATGGATAATCCTCATAATTTTTCATTCGAGTATTGATTACTTCATATCGGATATACACTATTTCTGCTTATTCCATATTTGATGGATATGAAGATCATTAATTTTTCATTGGACGAATAAGGACATTGTTTATCCCACATATGATATATCTTGATTTTTCTTACCTTGATCATGGAAAGATATTGGTATTGTCAGTGTTTCAAATTCCCACGATTGCTCATTTGAGTTAAACGGAGAGAGCTGTCTATGTAGGTGTCCATGGAGGTGCCCGCAGTCAGTCCCTAGACCATACGTATGTCCAGAGTGCTGGGTGCACGCATAGGTCCTAAATCCTGAGTGTACACGCAGGTCCACAGTCCTACGTGAGTGAGCCCCGAGATCACACGTGTGTCCAGAGTCCTGGGTGCACGCATAGGTCCTTAATCCCGAGATTACACGTATGTCCTAAATAATGAGTGTACTCGTAGGTCCACTGTCCTAAGTTGTCAGCAGACACGTTTGGTGACCAGGCTGACAGAACGCCTGCAGGAGTCAGGCCTAAGAGTTCGAGCAGCCAATGAATTTATGGACGGTTATATTGCTATCTGCTAAGTCTCCACATCAAACTGCCGCTAATGGCCCACTATGGCACAAACCCTCTAGTCCCTCACACTCACACTGTTATTGTGCACAGGGCGGCGGCAAATCTGGGATAATCCAACGTATGATTGATCGTGGTCCCATGCCTGACGCCTCTCTTATCCACTCTTAATTAAGACGCATGCTCACTGCTCGCGTATAGAGTATTGGTAGAGCCTATTGGCAATGGCAATGCGGGAACCGTCGACGAACTTCCAATGGGGAAACTGCCGAGGAGGTACTCTGGGCGCGTGCGATACGGGAAGTGATGTCGAGTGATGAGAATAACGGTAAATAATTACGCAAAGTTGGGTAAGCGTTAGTCATAAGAGGGAATATCTCATCATGGTCAGTGGCTGTTATCTGACTGGAGTTCTCCCAAAGGAGGAGAGTTACTTAGTGTAAAGATAGCGTATACCATAATTTCGGTACATTCACCGTATACTGCAAACTGAAAAGGTTTGCTGGAGTCTACATGTATGTGTTGCGAATCTGTGAAATATGTGATGGAAGCATTGGCTGTAGATGCGTAAAAGTATGTGTATATAGTGAGGGTTAATGTATATTGCGATGTCAAATTTTCAATATCTAAATCTGTACGTAAGTGTAAAATAGGGCAATCCTTATTTTACATTTTACATTAAGTTCCAAAATCAAAATTTCTGAAAGCTATTCCAAAATGTATTACAAATGTTTTCAATGAGACATCTAAGCATATAATAGACTATTGCACGCTTGGGACATCACGTCAAATTATCGGTGGGTAATCATTTTTCAGATTCGTTTTGTCACATTGAAACCCACGAAATAACCCCAGGGTCCAGTATGGATCAGCGGTTTCACCTTTCTATGTAGAACTGACTAATCCCAGGATTGGTATTTCGTACACGATTGCCGTCTTGGGAGCCATTAGGGAGGGAATCTCTGCTAATGGTCTCCACCCATTGTAAGGCTTGGTATCATTAGGATGGACACTTGTAGTTTTCCTTTGCCGCTCCGCTAGGATTAGACACTTTAGGCGTTGGGATCATTAGTTTGATCATCTGTGTAGCATGCAGACCGCTGCATTACTAGCTTAGGCAGTTAAAAAGCCCTTTCCACTTGCAAAGACATATCTGTGTAAAACTACATAGAACCAAAAGTTTCCACTTTATGTTAATACTTTTCAGGTATCTTTGAAGCAATTTCCTTACATTTTGGTTTGAAAAGAAAGCTATCACTTACCAACATCTGCAGGTAAAAGTGGACGGAAAGAACATTTAAAAAGTTGAATTTGCTTACCAATTATAGAAAAAAAGCTTTTATGTCCGAATATCGTTGAATCATGTTCGAATCAGTTGACGATTTGAACATCCATTCCTTCTTTCCTTCCTTTTCATAGGTCATTCTATCAACCCTGGAATAACTAGCAGACTACCCGCATACCAATTCAATATGCTTTGTGAATGCATTATCAGCGCATTTATTATCATTTCCATTTGGAGTTACTACTTTTCAATAGAAGTAAAGGCTCTGACTCACTGAAGATATGTAGCTCGTATTTTTCATTATGGAGACCACATAGTGAAACCTGTTGACGACAGTCGACTTGTAATCCGTAGGCGTATTATCCGGTCTCTAATATAGATCCATCTAATATGACAGTGCCTGAAGCTCCGTGTTTTGATCATCTACATGACGATAAGCCTGGTTTATTAAGTTTGCTGATGTTCGACTGACTATCTCCCGTATCATATAACGTCTTCCTCCACTTCTCATTATAGAACTGCAGATAAGCGGAAAGTCATTTCTGTGAAGGAGAGAGAGATAGCAAAATAATTTTCTCGTTTCGAAGAGAATACTTGATAGCCTTTGGGTTGCGGTTATAAATTAGTAGAACAAACCAGAAAGCAATAAACACACACACACACACACACACACACACACACACACACATATATATATATATATATATATATATATATATATATATATATATATATATATATATATATATATATATATACATATATGCATACATACATACATACATATCACGGACATAATCATATGTCAGGTAGGGCCCGTTTCCCAATACAGTTAGTACTTTCATTAAGAGAACAACAAATCTCTTTCTAACCATTACATCAAAGCAGAGATTCATTAATTGGATGTTATTAACACATACACCTGATGTTGATCAAAAGCA
>OZ012685.1:47566908-47594408 GCA_963942565.1 Maea johnstoni | reverse complement strand
TAGATGACCAGGCAACAAATAGCGCACTCTATCGGCGGAATATGGCACGAAAATGACGTCATCGAATCCCGCCAAATGACGAGTGGCGACATATAGGGAAAAATGTCGACACTAGCACCAGTTATGCTGATACACTGTTAAAATGAATTACTGGTCTTTCCGTGGGTCAATTTCAATGCGGTTTAAGTTTTTAGAACCGCCACAATTAATTCTACTTGTCAAATAATTCAAGTTGAAATTTGTTGCGAAATGACGATTTTGCAACAGATTGAAATCGTTGTAATTTCATGCCATATTTTCGGTCAATCGCTACTCCTACTGTGTGGTTATTGCACAAATATAAAGTTTATATCATGGAGCTCCCGATAAACTTTCGCGAAGAACAAGTAAATATTGACGTCACGTAACTTTTTGACTGCATTTGAAGGGGAATGCCAGCGGCGGATCTTGGATTTCAGGGTACGGGGGTGTGCAATTTGGACCTTTTATTTGACCCTTATGGGAAGTAATCCCAGTAATCCCGGCAGGAAAAAATAGGTTGTATTCTAGAAAAGCTGCGGAAGAAAAAAATATTGCGGCCTATCACGCCTGCACCATCGTCTATAGGCTATTGTTTCGCATACTTGCTCATTAATTTCCAAGTTTACTACCATTTCTTTCAAACTTTACTTAAATAATCCTTAGATCGTGTCCTTTCTAAATCTCATTTTAAAAATTGTAGGTCTCGTCCCAATTTTATATATACCATCAATCTCCCCGTGCGATGCATGGTATTGGGGAGAGTGGGAAAAAATTGCCTCCGCCCCCCTAAATTCTGAATATGCCCCCTCCCTCTGCCTCATTTCCCTTCCGCCCCTCAAAATAGTGATCAAAAGAAATTTTCGCCCCCCCCCCAATTCAGATTACCCTCCACCAATTCTGAACTATTTGTTTTAACGACCCCAATTGCAAGTCAACTTTTTAGCTCGTTGCCAACAATGACGATCTCGTGTGTTTGTACTCTTGTCAATAGTAGGCAATGGGCAAATTTTACCATGGGTCCTAATGAGCAAAATCAACAGACAAAATTTGAGACAAAAAGTGTGTTTATACACGCGGTAGTGCTGCAAAGAGGTTGCCTAGTTTGGAAGGCAAAAACAAACTTTTTGTGGGAAAAAAGAGGAAAAAGCGGTTAGCCAACTCAAGTTAGATAGACTATAAGGGGCGCACCGGGTGAGTCCTCCCCCCTGGATCCGCCTATTAAAGGGGTTATGAAGAGTGTTTTGAAAAAAATGAGTTAGATACAGAATAGTAAGGCATATATGATATTATTTCAGTATGTCTATGCTATTCTGCAAGAAAAAGCCTTATTTTCGCAAAAAGAAGACTTTTTTGCCTTGCCCGCAGCGCCGAAGGCGAAGTGTGGTGTGACGTCACAAGGGGGGCTAGGCTGCGGCGTCGTCCTCGCACCAATGCAATGCCAATGGCTACTGGCGAGGTTCGTCACTCTCCAGTGTTAGCAGCAGTGTTAGCAGCTGTAATTTGAATTCACACCTCAGTGAACATGAGGAAGAGGTCGTAGAAGTGCTTTACATGTATAAATAATTCGTCTTTTGCTGCTATGGAAATGTAAACGATGTGAATCATTTAATGACAGCTGCATTGTTTACCTCTATTATCGCTCAGTATCTATTGCTCGATATATCAGGATATAGGATATAGATTAAGTTACCTTTCTACATGTAGTATACATAGCTCTTTCATTATCAAGAATTATACTTACCACAGCTAATTTGTCTATTTGCTGCCTCTAGATTTATATGTAATCAGTCAAGTTAGTGTGTATCTATACCCAGGCAGTGTACATGTGATACCTTCATTTTTCAGTTGTAAACACATTGATGCCAGTAGCTCCCTATCAACACTGCTGGGGTTGCAAAGTCATCTTTTGCTTTTCTAAGAGAATAAATAAAGCTCTAATTCTTGAAATGATGGTACATGTACCTAGGGCAGGTTCATTGGTGAATATCATTCTATTTGATTCATGTACCAGTGAAAACCTTTGATATCATCATGATCATAAAAATCAAGAAAGACTCAATTCAAGAGGTGGAATTTTGGATTGAGGGTGTAATATTTTGAAAGGACACACTCATTTTTGCGGAGACAGGGCGTCTCACTAAACTCTTGAGAAAAAAGCTGATCACTTCAGTATGTCATTCAAGTCACCATACTAATCATAGGTGATTCTGGTATTACCCTTTTTTATGTTGCACCAGTACCCTAACAATCTTTCTTTACATTAAAATATGTACTATGACCTCATGTAGTTGCCTTTTTGTTGTTTGCATGTTGCTGTACATGTACTATTTATTTGATGGTGGTGTACACTCATGTGTCTGGAAGATGATGTCAAGATCGACAAGATTGTGATAGCGGTCATATATGTATTGTTGCCCTCAGCGGTTGTTCAGGGCCTGACAAAAAGATTTCAGGCTAGGGGCCCAAAAAGATCTTTTGATAAAAATAAGTGGTCAAAAACAGGATTTAGGTTTATTAATTGTATACTTAGTATGTACATAAGAGATGTGGCTATCATTATGCTGAATTGTCCGTTGTAATCAGGTTATCTGTTAATTTTGTAGTTATTGCTGTTTTCTGTTACTCATTTGGGGGGTCTGGATATATATGCGGAATATCTACTCAGCCAGTACTGTTGGGATGGGGGGGGAGGGGGGGGGCATTGGGTATTCTGAAAGCTAGTCTGGCTTCATGTTTTATGACAGATATTTCTATTTTGAAAAGGATGGTTCACTTTCACTTGAAATCAGAGAATGTGGTGATTTATTCATGAGATCTTCTATAAATAATAGAAAGGGGAATTGAAGGGTCACCATTCATAAATTGGTCATTGCTGTAAAGGCTCTAAGTGATTTGAAATGTTTAAGTATTTGCTATACCTTTAAAATATGTGTACAAAATCACATAATTGATTATCATGCATTGAGTAAGGTGTGGAAGCCACGAATAACTGGACAAAGTAATTTGAAACAAAATAATCATGATGAATGGGTAGGGAGGATAAATTGCAATTCAGTGTTGAATGAATTTTAGGGGTGGCAACTATTATCCTTTCTGCTGCTGACAGCTAATTTTGGTCATGACAAAATGATGCAAAAAACCTGTAAAATGACTAAAATCCTGGCACCTGGGACTGGGTACTCATCTGAAAGTACTCAGTGAGAGCTGAGAGAAGTAGACAGGGAGTGGGCACTGGTCATGAATCATCAAATTTCGCTGCCTCTCACTATCTGACCTAGATCGGATGACATCCCCCAGCCAGCCAGTGCATGCTTACTGCACAGATCACGCGACCAATACAACCCCAGGCTACAGCGCGTAACCCGAGGCGCAGATGCCGTAGAGGCTAGCATGCAGTACCTATGGGATAGCGGATCAAGGGGATGTATTTCTCTGGTGAGAGCTATCAAATGAATACCAATATGACAAGGTTTAAATGGTTTTCAAAAATATTTTGCTTTCATGTGCTTTTGACGCAAGTAGCCTTAGCATTGGAAGGTTTAAATTGATGGTTAAAAGTTGTATGGTGAATTCATGACAAAGTGTATTTTTCAAACAAATAATATTGGGGTAATGAAATAGCGATACAGTTTTGAATGAATAATATAAGGGTCACAAATAAAATAAAGATGGTTAGATATTCCATGTACAATTCATGACAAAGGGTACTTATCAACCTAATGTTTATAGCAGAAGAAAGGTTGTGATTTGTATATAACATATACATTTGAACACAAAATGGCAGCTTTTTATGTTGACTTGTTTACTGAAATGAAGATGAAGTTATAACTGGGCTGCATGTTGATTAAATGATATGATAGCATGACATGATGATTGTATTTTCATGTTACTTTCAACTGTAGTATCTATTAAGAGACCACCTTTCTCTAACCACCAGTCTCGAAAGTCCTTAACCTATATTCATGCTCGCAGCAGCCTGGTGATTTGGATGAAATCTTGTAGTCAGAAAAAAGATAGGGTGATAGTCAAGGTGAGATGTATATATGAACACTACCACCTACTCTCCTCCGGTTATTTTGCAAAATTAGTTTAATTCCTAAATTATCATTAACCCATTTTTGTCTGCATTGGCCTGATTTTGTTGATTATGCTTCTCAGCCAAAAGATTATTTTGGGTAATATTTGAAGGAGAAATGTTAGACAACCAACAGGTCTCGTTTGGATATTTTATGGGTCCATGCTTGATTCTAAATTTACTTTCTAAGGTATTGAAGATCCAGAAGACTTTTCCAGGGTACCTCTTATCATGATAGTAAATAGACAATTTAAAGAGGAAATCTCAATATGAATGGGTTAACCTATTAATGCTTAAGAAATCCTCCAGTAACTATTGTCTGGAACAAATGATATTTTTGACATAAATTTGGAAGTAAATAATAATTTTACAAGATAAATAATAATTGTTGGTAGTTTTCAGATAAATATTTCTACTTCAAATATTTTTCCATACTAGACTGCTGTCTGAATGGTTTCATCAAATTTGTTAGGCTGCTTTTGGCTGCTGTGAGTATTAATGGGATAAGTTTAAATGGATTAAAGGTGATGTTGTGTTGTATGAGGACATCAGTATAAATCCTCCAGGATCTCCATGGGGAATGTGAGCCTCATTGTAACTTACATCTGTTTGTACTATTCTGTAGGTTTTGCATTTAAAGTAAAACCAATTCAGTGCTCTGGCTGAATTACAACATGTTGTTTATATATGGCAAGTGGAAAATAAACAGAAGAAATGAAACTTAACCTTGCTTGTTAATTTGTTTGCTTTACATTATTTGAGTTACAGGAGGCACAGGCAATTACCTTATATTCAAATGAGGTCCAGTGCGCAATGTAATTAATGCTGCACTTGGGTCATTAATCCTTTTGCTGGTGGTGGCTAATTTTGCCCATTACAAAATTATTCAAAAAAGCTGAAAAATCACTGAAACCCTGACACATGGGTGCTCATCTGAGAGAACTCGGAGCTATCCCATGAATACCAACATGATGGGGTTAGGTTGGTTACTTAGATGAGCAACCCATGTGCTTTGGACAAAAGTAGCGGAAGGGCTAAGGACCCAGCTGAAGATAGCACATGCCCTATGACTGAAGATATGTGGCTTCCTGTCCATCTGAATATTCATTGAAGCTTTGGAGTTATTACATTGTTTGGAGTGATTACATGATTACAGAATGTATTGCGAATTGGTTTAGTCATCTAGATGTCAGGTTCCATATTTAAGTATAATAAGGTTAAAAGTAAAAACACTCACTAATTCCACATCCTTTATTGCACAAATATACACCCTGTCATGTGCACATAATTATAAATACCACATGGCACCAAACAAAAGAATAAATAACGTCCAAGACAATGTGAATAAAATTCCCCCTCTAAATGAATACATTTTCATTGCACTATTCAAGGTATCAATCACATTATCATATGATTTTGACTTAATATGGAGTTCAAATAAATTAAAGAATCCTACCAACAAGTGAAAAAAAAATAATGATGTATTTTTTGTTAATATGAGTGAAGGACTGGAAGAAATTTACATCTGAATTTAAGGCTAAAATTATCATTTTGCCCCATTTTCGGGTAGGGGATGCAGTTTTTAGGGTGGCGGTACAGTGTCATACACCTTAAATTGAGACTTGAAACTTTTTATGGTGCTTCAGTAACCCCTATAGGCTCAATAAAAGTATTCAAGGGCAATCATGGCGATAATCAGGTCTCTTGTACTCGGGGCACTAGCAGGACGCTTTTTTGGTATTTTCACAAAAATAGCAAATTCCAGGGCCCTAACCTTGACCTCTTCAAACTGCTCAATTTTTATCCTAGAAAGATGGTGCTTATATTTTTGCAAATCGGAGATGTTGTGCTTTCAGATGATATCTCATTTGTTAGGATCGGATAAAGCTAATAAATGGTCTGCAGTCACTAATGTGAGTAGGGTGTCCCAGCAACCACGTCTGGTGAGAAATGACTGTTTATTTATGACGCCCGCGGGTTTTCCATTTTTCGGCCGTTTTCCTTGGCCTAGCCTGGCGATCCAGGTCTCGTTTTAAAGAGGAGACCCAGCTTTATAAGTGTCGTAAATGTCATCACTATTGATAACGAATTGTCCGAACGGCGGCAGGTTAAAGTTCAGTCTACTCAGGAACCTGCACCACAACAACGATCTAACTCGATGGGCAGAGGTGACCTAATTTGAAGGGCCCCCCATGTGACGTCACGCACTTACGGCTTCGGGCGTGAGAGAGGCCAGATTTTCGCCACTTTGAAAGGCTATATTTCCAAATTTAAAAAAAAATTCGTTTTAATTTTTTCCCAAATGTATTTGAAAGTACTTTATTAATGATCGCACAAAATCTGGTGGGATTTTGAGATGGTCGAAAAACCTCTTCATAACCCCTTTAAGGCAGAAATATCGAGCTGCGAAAGCATTTAAAGCTTTGAAATTGTAAAAATCATGAATTCCGAATCTATGGGCACTCTTCCTTGCCATGCCAATATCATTCAAAGGAAAGTAAAAATATTTAGTAAAGCTGCCGCTCGGCCTTTGCGCTTTTCGGAAGCGCGAATTATAGATCTTTTCACAGATTTTTGAAAAGATAACGCAATTTATCTCATGAATATCTCATTCTCCAAAATTATCTTCTTTCTTTGCTTATTTTATCCCTTTACTGCCTGAAATACTGTTCTGTCATGTTTAATTTTTTTCTGCTGTTATATAAGAATTATAGGGCTAATAAAGGAATTCAAGAAACAAGACTTTAATTCAAAATTGGAATAAATCAGAATTACCGAGTTTAATTTTTAACATTTATTTGAACTATCTATACAATACTCTTTACAAGAAGACATGAAGAAAATGAAAGGTCGTCGTATTAGTTTTCGAACTACAGATGGTTAAAGGTTGTGAAATAGGACTTATTTGGCAGATTTTCATAGAAATATTAGAAAAGAGTATACACCCGAATACACCCATTCTTATGCAACATTATTGAGCAAGGTAACACCATTTTATACACATGAATTATCACATATATCTTCTGAAAAAGTGTCAAAACATCAAATTCAATAAATATGAAAATCACTGTAGCCGAAACATTCAGTTTTAAAAACTCTGTCTATTCTCAGGATACTTTTTATAACACATGTAGGCAGGCATAATCATAATGCTACAAAATGCTAAAAGTATGTTTTTGTAACAATTTTTTTCAAAATTTGGCATTGATGTTAGGTAAATTGTAATGAATTATTTAGTTTGTCCAATACTCAATAGGTGTCGCCGGTAAAAAGTATCGTAAAACCTTAAGGAGCTTTCCATTACCTCCGTGGGTTTATGGTTTAAAGTGTTATGCAAGTGGGGGTCAGTAAATGGCAACACCTTAGACCACTCGGCCATCAGGGCAAGCCTTCCCTCATAATATGTGGTTTAAAGTGGTATGCAAGTGGGGGTCAGTAAATGGCAACACCTTAGACCATTCGGCCATCATGGCAAGCCCTCCCTCATAATATGTGGTTTAAAGTGGTATGCAAGTGGGGGTCAGTAAATGGCAACACCTTAGACCATTCGGCCATCATGGCAAGCCCTTCCTCATAATATGTGGTTTAAAGTGGTATGCAAGTGGGGGTCAGTAAATGGCAACACCTTAGACCATTCGGCCATCATGGCAAGCCCTTCCTCATAATATATTGCAGAATAATTGGGACGATTTGCACAACTCTCAGGCCCCTGTGTCCATAAGCTACCACCATTCTCTGAATGCTATGTGGAAACACTAATGGCCGTTATGTATCCACATAGACTGCTCGCCCAAGGCATTCACTGTTGATGTGTTATCAATACTCCATAAAGGCCACTACATCATCGCAATAATCCTCTAGCAGCCAGAGAAATGGATGGAAAATTCACAATCTACCACAATGCAAACATATTGATGGCGCATAGAATGTCAAAAGACCTGTGTTAACATTTTGCATCCTTGGGGCCTAAAGAAGGAACTAAGCATTCTTAAAACACGGCAACCAAAGCATAATCAAATCCTCTTATTGATGTTATTATTATCATTATCATTATTAGTAGTAGTAGTAGTAGTCATCCTGGGTCTATTTTACACAGCAAAATTGTCTTTTGAAGAATACACGAACTGGTCGCCTAGGATGAAATCAAATTGTAGGAAATACGAGTGGCAATTGGAAGAGAGGAACTGGATTCATTACCGCCATATCAGACGTCTAATTAAAAATCAATCTTTGTAATTTCATTGCTCCACCGCATCCGCGTCCTTGACATTCTCGCGTTTCTTTGCATAAGGAAAGGAATTCCAATTTGGATGATTTTCTGGCGCTGATATTGGCGAGTGGGAGCGACAGTCAGAAAAACGGGCGTTTGCAGAATCTGTATAATACCACTAACCCTATAACTTCATCTGTCTCCCACTTCTACAGTACGGACATTTAATTCTTGCAACAGTCGACGGGACGTCTGCCAATACCTGGTATTACAAACTCCATAGATAACATGTATGAAATAAGCCAAGTGAATCAAAGCTATGTTCAGTCGTGTGGTCATGCATGCATCCATGCCCACTAAACTGGGTGGCAAACGTGCGTGTGGTCGTGTACTATGCCCGGGCTGCCAGTGCATTTAGTGCATGAATTCAATGTCAGCACTGTATTGACACAATTGAAAAACAGGCTGTGGCGGAGTCTTCACAATACCACTAACCCTATCACTTTATCTGTCTCCCACTTCTACTGATGCAATGGAAAAATCAATAAGTCTATTACAGTTCTATTTGAACTATTTCCCAACTTGTAACGTAGAATGGGAATATCGCCTGTACGTTACATTTTCCTATTAAAGTTGACTCTTGAGGACAAGCATAACCGGCAGATAGGTCATGCATGGTTTGACATAATGAACTAAGACCATAACTAGGTGATACAGAATTGAATTTGATAGATTAGGTCCTTTACTGCAGAAAGTGTTCTGACCATTGGACTAGAGACAGTGCCGGCAATTAATTCCTGCTCTAAATGCATGGAATTGGAATATCTAAATGCATGGGCAGCCCTGGCATTATATACGACTGCAAGCCCGACCGTAACAGTCGACTGGACGTCTGCCAGTGTCTGGTTGTACATACACCCATGGGTAACATGTCAACAAAAAATAACCCAAGCACATACATGTGTATGATCTAGATAGCTTTGTGAATCAAAGCTTCTTTCAGATGTGAGGTCATACATGCATCTTTGGCCAGGAAACTGTGTGGCAATTGGGCGTGTGGTCGTGTAGTATGTCCAGGCTGCTCACTCATTTAATGCAGGAAGTATATGTTGGCACTGTAATTCCATATTAGATATTGGGCTTTCTGTCTTTTATGTAATTAGAAACTTGGCAGTAGTGAGTGAAGCACTTTTGTAAGAGTATGTGCTTTCACCATTAGAAGCCAGGTTCTCGGTTGTCCAGTAATAATTCCATACATTGTATGTGCTAACTTCATATTAGATATGGGACTATCGTCTTGAGGGGAGTTCATGTTAATTTCATTAAACAGGATCAGAATTCACCCTCTGGGCAATGTAAATAACACTATGACCATATCACATGACTCCAATATATTGTATTCATCCCAAAAGCAAACAACGAAGATTGTATCTCACATGACTCCAACATCAATGGAGATTATCGTAAGACTGGAAAATCAGATTCTGTCTGTATTGTTTGCTTTTGGGATGAATACACTTATTGTATTTATCCCAAAAGCAAACAGCAAAGATCAGATGTGATTTTCCAGTTGTACGATAATTTCCATTATGCAGAAGACCAGCAAGAAATCCATAGCCCAATTAGACGACTTGGGGCAAGTTAGTGTCGTGCCATTGTGGGCCATTTAAGCATCACTTTGGCTATTATTGGACAAGGATAATAAAGCATTTACGGTACAAGAACACAATTGTGATTGCCTGATTTATTCACTCGAACCACTTAGCGGTAGTGCTGCACTTTTGGTGTAATTGTTATAATTGTTATGCAGGGAAACAACTGGTAAGAGATTTGAGGGTAAATGGTTCGTAATGTGATATCAACTCAGATGAAGATTGATATTCGTATTATTCCATCTAGGTCATTAATAGCACAGGTCGTTCTGATCAGAAAGACGGTTAACGATTTAGATACTGGAAATAACTAGACGTACTGCTTATTTTATCTTATAAAGGTGGGCTTCCAGTGTGTGTTATGTGAGAGAGTTTTCAGTGACTTTGGTTAACATGGTAGTTTTACAAACTCTCCAGTCTCCTCCATCATTACCAAATGGCTAGTTCCAATTAAGCCTTCTACTGACAGAAAATATGGTGATATACAAAATTCCAAATCGGCAGAAGTGTGTCTCAGAAAGTTATTCATATTTTGTCTAAGTCGAACTGACGAATATAATCGAAGCTGCCATAAGGTCAAGCAATATATATATATATATATATATATATATATATATATATATATATATATATATATATATATATATATATATATATGTGTGTGTATATAAATATATATATATATATATATATATATATATATATATATATATATATATATATATATATAGATAGATAGATAGATAGATAGATAGATAGATAGCTAGATAGATAGATAGATAGATAGATAGATAGATAGATAGATAGATATTGACAGAAACTATGGTGATATACATAATTCCAAATCGGTAGAAGTTTGTCTCCGAATTTATCTTCTATTTTGGTTCTGCCGCACTGACGAATATCCTAGGAGCTGAGAAAAGGCAAGCATATGAGACATATTGATTGGAAAAACAGATGGTGATATAACAAATCCAAATCTCTATTTTGTATTGGTCACACAGTGGAATATCCTGGAGGTTTAAGAGAGCGGTCATCATAAGAGACTGTATATTGATTGTCCCTGCTGTCCCAGAGACAGCTGTTCCAAACACGCTACATAACACACCAATTATCTGCAAGCTCTCCACTGACATGTTCAATCACTGCCAGGACGTGCTGGAAATCACTGCGTCCAGTCTGAGATCCTAAGTTTAGCTTGACAAATTGTTTGATGTCCAGACTGCGATGACATTTAGCAAGTGAGTAAGTCCAGAAACGAGTACTTGAAGGAGCAAGTGGTGAAAATCTACTTGACCGAGTAGATGATGGGATGAAATACAAACTATGAGTTCATTCGCTTAAACAATAACGAGCAAGATATGTCAAAAAAGATGAATTGATGGACGTCCGCTCGACTGGCGCAGGAATAAGATTAAATTTGGTATTTTGCCAAAGCTCTATTTAAAAAGTTGTGCATTGAAACAGGGTCCTTTTGGAAATGATCCCCAATCCAATTGCTTCTTCTAATGTACGCTCAAGGCATACTTGCAGAATATGATCTAAAATGAAATCTAATCTAAAACTTCTGCTGCTGAGATCTTAGTATAGCTTTTGGCAACTGGTTTTATTTTACTCCCCAAGTGGCGTCATATCAATAATCCATCTTCTATATTATTCATCATGCATTGTCTCGCTGGGGAATAGCACATTTCCCTAAGATACTACACACACTGATTGATGAAGTCCCACTAAAGCATACCAGCCGCCTACCTAGCTAGCAGGCATTATCTATACGTCTCGACTTGATGGCGGTATGCAATTAACTAATGCATTTCATATCACTCTCAGCATTGCCTTCAGTTAATCCTTCATTACATAATGCGATGATCCTGGATAAAGTAATAACGTGATGATCTAGTCTTATAAGCCTATGGCAGTGCTAAGTAGAAAGCATGTAACACCCACACACACCCCTAACCCGGTGAGTGGAATTAGTGGGAGAACTGTTCACATATTGTTTGGCCATTTACCGGCTCTCATATATATGTATAGTCCGTCGCCCTTGTCCATCGTGTTTGTAATGTACTTAAGCAAATAAGGCGTTTGCCCGTTCGATTTGATTTGATTTTACTCGGTCTAGTACGCTGTATATTACATAGCATTTGGCACACAGACAAATCATAGATAAATGTGACTAGTTGGAGTCATTAACTGCTATGCAATAGAATTCTAACCAGACACAGGATATATACACTAAAAGTTAGAAACTTATTTTCATGGTGGTCCAAGTCTGCCCAGAGTCCAATGGCATCACATGTAATGATCAACTCCACTGCTCAAGATTGACACAACAACAATATCATATAGTATAATTCAAACGTTCGGACCAGAATTGATGAATTTCTTTTTTTTACGACTCAGAGAGGACTGACATGAAATGTTTTTTGCATCTCACTTTAAAAAGAGATTTACTGAACGTAGTCTGGATCTCGTCTGGCAAAGAATTCCAGATGTTGGCACCTATGTAGTGGAAGAACTTTATACCATATGAACCAACCTTTGGTAAAATCAAAGCATTAACACTGTTTCTGGTGTTATAGTGGTGGGATTCATTTACTTTTTCAAAAACCTGAAGGTACTCTGGAGCCTGTTCATCGATGCAGTTATATACATGGCTTGCGGCCAGATATTTTTTTCTGTTTTCAATGCTCATCCACTTAACCTCATTAAAGTCATTGGCTACCAAGTGTGACCCGTTTGAGTAGTTTAAAACATATCTAATCATTTCATTTTGTACAACCTGAAGGCGACTCTGTAAGAATTTTGGTAGACCGTGGTAATAGAAATTGCTGGCATAGTCTATTCTCAACTGAATCATTGCCATGCAGACAATTTTCCTGCAGTACTGATTTAGGAACATTTTCTTTCTGTAAAGGAATATAAGACTGGCATTAGCTTTATGGATGATTTTCTGAGCCATAGATTTTCCTGACAGGTCTTGTCTAGTTGACCCACCACGTATGTTAGAACCTGTTTCCCTCCAACTTTGATACCATTACATGAGATTCTTAGAAGTTCATGTTGTTCTAACTTCCTATTTGTCTTTCCCGGGTGAAGTGAAAGTTCGTTGTCTATCAACCACACATTTAAATTGGTAATTTCCTCGCTGAGCTTTTGTTCAATATCAGTGATGTTTTTCCCTCTGATCAAAAGAGCCGAATCATCAGCATACAACAAAAGATCACAGTCAACAGCTGATTCCATATCGTTCAAGTAAATTAAAAACAATAAAGGTCCCAATATAGGGCCCTGGGGTACGCAACAAGTAACTTCCCCTCGGTCTGATAAAGTGCCCTTTATGTCTATGAATTGAGATCTGTTTGATAGATAGGAGTTGAACCTTTTCACTGACCCATCACCACATCCAATAGCACCAAGTTTATCAGACATTATGGCATGGTTGACTATATCAAAATGTCGAAATGTTTTATAAAAAAATCGTCGCATGAAAAGTTCATGTTTGAAAATCTTATTTTCGTGTATGGAAATGACATTTTGATGTCATTTTCATGCATAGAAATGATTTTTTTGTAACTAGAAGTCATGACCATTAGGATCATTGTTTGCTTTAGAATGGAATACAGTCAAACATTTTATCATTAAATGATTAGGTACAGTCCCGTCTTTTAATTCCTGCAGTAAAGCAGCCCAGGCATAACTGCCAATCGCAGGTCCGATTGCCGCAGATTTTTCTGGGTATCATACGACCAAAGGCAACTGACGTTACAGTTGAATATAGCTTGGTTGCACAGCTACGTTGGTCATTGATATGCCAGGCTTATAATCTATGAAATGTTATCCAATGACGTCAGTACAGCCAGTCGCAGCCAGACGTTTGGTCGACTGGTGCAGGAATTAAATGCTTTCACTGTAAGCATTTGCAAGATATATTGTCCGGCCTACTAGTAAATAAGGTGAGGCCTTTCCAAGTCAGCCAATATTTTAGTTCGAAAATAAATCACAATGGAATAAAGCCCCATTCTCACATTCACGATCTAGAACATGATCCGAACACGATCAAGCGATCGTGTTAAATTGAATAGAGATCAGCCTGTTGATCGGCATGATCGTATGAAGATCAGGCTGGGTCGGCGCAACTCGTACTGAGGTCAGGTATGGCCACGACCATTTTGGAATGTTCAAAATCTGCATGTTCGATCGGCAAAACCGGCCCGGTCGAGTTGCTGCCAATAGCTAGCGAGTAAACATCGTATGAAGGTCGGCAACAGCGTATAGCAGTCGTATTGACATCGGCGTCATGCGTATGCAAATCCGTGGGAAAGTTGCATACGCTGTGCGTACGATCGTACAGGACTGCTATACGCTATTCAAGTATTCAAGTCGTATAGCAAGCGTATGAGTAGCGTATGATAGTCGGGATATACCTATCGTATAACGGTCTTACCAACTACAACTACATGCGGGATAAGTCTTGAACGAACGTTTTCATGTCCAACAACAGTCGTGACTCCGTCTCCGTCAATCGTATGGTAGTCGAATAACAGTCCTCTTTAAAAAAGAAAAACCGCAACATTTGCATAATAGCATACTCGAAACGTATAACTCGGTCTATTCGCTAGATCGGCATAGTCGTGGCTGAAGTCGTGAATGTGAGAATGGGGCTTTACTTTTGTAAGAGTAACTGGATACAATGATGGATTGGCTGCCAAGAGAAGGTAATCCATGGGTAAACTATTGGGGAAATAGTTGACACAGGGAAACAAGAATTGATGTTCTTAACCCTCACAATGCTGAGACTACATTCATCCTAAGCACAAGAACACTTAAGATTTTCGAAAACATTTTAACCCTGTCATGTTGGTATTCATTGGAAAACTCTCACTGAGTACCCTCAGATGAGTACCCATTTGCCAGGGTTTCAGTCACTTCTCAGGTTTTATGCATCGTTTTGTATTGGCCAAATTAGCCACCAGCAGCATGAGGGTTAAAACCCTTTCTGAACTGCGCACTATTTAATTCACACAGATAATACCCGGATGTAGACAAACTGTGCTCACTTGCAATTTTGCGTAGAGAATAAACACGTTGAACTGACTATTGCACAGTTACTTCTTTAATCACCTCAAAAAAGAGTAACACTGCATTCTGTTTGTCGACCTTTACTAATACGAGTTATGGAATTACTTTTTTTTCGTCACTTTGTCTACCATATCGCGGCTAAGTCGTGATTGCCATGTATAATTGGTGGAGGAAGTCTAAATACCTGCCGAAAACCAACACCTATTTCACTGACAACTTTCGCACATGCCCCAGGTGGGATTTGAACCGAGATAGTGTATGTTATAATATTTTCTATTTTCTCTATTTTTTCTGTTTTCTCTATTTTTTCTATTTTTCTAATTATCATCTTTATACAATATTACACACTCTCTGGGAAAGACCTAAAACTAATTATAACGTGTATAAATTAGGGCCACATCTTCCTTCTACTCCACTTATCTACTACCAACGATAACAAACGTGATTACGCAGTAAAGTTCACGTCACTTCTTTTGTTAACCAATTCACATTCAGTTCCACTAGAATGCATCATCTGCTACTCTCATACTTTTGAAAATAATTCTGAAACAAAGCAAACGTTTGTGAAGGAGAGCCATTGTTTGCCTTCTGATTAACACTTCTCCTTCAAATGTTTTCAAAAAAACGCTTTTGCTAAAAAATAATTATCAAAATTGTCAGGCCTATCTTTGCCACTCTTAGTGTGAATGGGTTAAGAAGAAGAGTAATTCGTTGTGGCAAGAGTGCCAGAAAAAGGCAGTCGTGATCACATCATGTGCCACACAAGAGACAGTTCCCTGCTAGACAATACAAAGCGTGACAGAAACACTTACGTCCGAGCTCCTTCTGTTAAAGCAATTTCCATCAAGCAAATTGCTCTGAGTAACGTATTTAGCATCATGTTCTTTTTTCATTTACAAATGGAAACGGACCCAGTCTACACAATTCGTGTGATTTAGGGTTGTGTTTGCTTTTCCTTTTCTTTGTTTGTTTGTTTGGTTGTTTGTTTATTTTTTTCGGAGCAAAATATTAGAGTCTATAAAGCAATTTGTGTCGTAATGTGTTTCCATATCCCAGTGTTATAAGTACCTGTATATACTAGTAACAGCTGAGGTCCTCCCAAAGGGGCAGCAGTACTATACAAAGGCTTCCACAGAGAGAGAGAGAGAGAGAGAGAGAGAGAGAGAGAGAGAGAGAGAGAGAGCGCTAGGAATTTGTAATTGCGTTTTCTGCCATATTGTGGCTAAGTCATGACTAGCCAGTTGTAACTGGCAGGGGAAACCGAAATCCACCAGTACCCGGCTAAACCACCACTCAACCCCAAGTCACTGGTAACGCTTATGCCCCTGCCGTGATTTGGAGAAATGGCTGGCATTCTATAAGTTTATCTGAAGTTTGTCATGTGTTCAACATTTTCACACTATAACTAGTGCTATTGCTGGAATTATATTATAGAATTTTGGACCAATCTTTTAAAACTCGTTCAACCTCACCTAGATTGGCCTGCCACACAGGTTTAAATGCACACCTTTAGTTATACTTGGTGCAGCATTCGTTGGTATTTGACACTTGTTGGGATACCACGCCGTATTAATATCCTAACATTATACGTCTATTCCTGTATTTAGTCAATTTTCTTGTCATTTGTTCCTGTAAAAATGTTGTGATGTATAATGTTGTATTCTCAATGATACATTTAATAAATGTACAGTACAATACAATACACTTATCCAACTATAATGTGTGTTTTACAAAGTATGAGTACATGGTATTTTATGTCAGAAGGGGTTAAACATCCGGGAGTATGTTATCTGCATTTGCTTGCAATTGGCCTTCAGGCGTTTATTTGAATAGGAGATGATACGTGGATGATTATTATCAATAGCGGACAAACATTAAAACTGTATGGATACTGTTTATCCAAATGGACTAAACATCAATTCCAAATAGTCATAACATGTGATAAATCCTGCAGAAATCTTTCAATTAAAATGCAAATATTTTAGGCAGAGTGCTGTAGGCATACTTGGGTCGATAAAAACTGATTTGATCATAATCCAGGGATCTTGCCCCAAAGGATGACTGATCAGATACGTAGCCATTGATTGTGTGCTGCCCCTCAGCACTGCCAGGGTGGTTTGAATACAATTCAAAGCATGTAAAATGTTACAATCACTTGGGGATTTATATCCGGGGATATGACGTCGCTCTTTCAAGTGAAATCCGACTTGCAATTTGATTCCTTAAGCTACTTTTCCATATTTATGAATTTGAGTACGAATGAGTGGGACTTTTAAAATCACGCGCCTTTGTGTTCAACAGTATGGCAGTCGCACAACTCAACGCACTCAATCGCCGTCAACTGTGTTCGACCATATGACATTCGCACTCAGTCAAAAATCGCACTCTCGGTGATAGAATGTTCTAAAAATCGAAAGTAGCTTTATTCACACATGTGCCAGGTTTAAAAGCTGTCTTCTGATAGGATGATTACAGCCATGGTGGAATGGTTAACCTTCTATGACTGAAACAATGGAAGTTCTACGCAAGCAACTATAACTTAGCCGCAATATGACAGAAAAAGTGACGAAAACCGAAATTCCAAATTCCAAAATCTATTTTTAGGAGAATAACAGATAAACAGTCCCATAGTTGCTATTTATCCCTGGTGGCAATAAAATCGTTCCAAAAGGATATGTAATTCTACAAGGGATTGTTCAGACCCTACCCCTCTATCTGGAAGAGGACACTATAAATAGCTAGACGAGCACTTTAAAACAAAATGCCGGAAAGTAATAAGCATGTGAGCCATGGTACATGTCCCTAACCCACAATCACTGCACCCTACCATTACATGAGATATGGGCAGAGTGCATAGAGGCCATTACGTGAGCAATAAAGTTACTGATTAGGGGCATTCCGGAATCTCAAATACGTGGTATTAGGCAACTCCTTCTCTCTTTACCAGAACACAGTGACATACTTTTGGTTGTCTCCTTTCTAAGTTATATATTGCTGTTAACGTCACTCAGGAGAGTTAAGAAGGCCTGCCCTGGTGGCTGTGTGGTCTAAGGCGTTGCCACTGACTGCTAGCTGCCTCTTGCCACTGCACGGGCTCGAATGCCAGCTGGGGCAAGTGAGAGAGTTGCCAGTAATTTGGGGTTAGGTGGTGGTATTCACTAGGTACGACAAAATATCGCAGAAAAAGTGACAAAAAAACGAAATTCCAAATTCAGTACAGTTAACTAGATGATACATTTCTTTACAAATACTCTTTAATACATTCTAGTTTCATGATATCTCAGGTTTTTGAGATAACAAGTAATTGTATCCTTGCTTATTACACATGTGGTTTGTAACTTTACAGGGGCCAAATATGTTAGGAAAGTTGCTGCTTTTTATCATTACTAATGCCGTTGGAGGCTGTTTTATTTCTTTTATTACATATAAGTAGTTGATGTGTTTGTTTTTTAATTGGAAGTGCACTATTTATAACACAACAGTTAGAAGTACAAAGAGGTTTCATTTCAAAAGTTTGGGTAAATATAAAATGTTTTTAATATAATAACTGTCGTAACTTACGTTAAAGAGCAAATCTCTACAACTGTCATGCTGTTACGCATTTTCAATTCTTTAAGGCAGCTAGTGTGTGACATTCTGTAGCAAAGAAGATTGCTCATAAATGCTGAAGGGTTAGAATTCGAGTTCTGCTTGAGGGACGTGTGGGAAGTCTGTGATATGCCATTACTTGGTAAGACTTTCTGGATACTTCATTTACCATAACCATTACCAACTACATTCGACTGGATAAGAACAGTATATAACCCTCACTTATTTAAACTTCACTTTGGATGGATTCTATGCAGACAAGAAATACAAAACCATGTATAATTACTGTGAAGTGTTAAACTTTCCATTGTGCAACATATTGATTATTTTCATACAAAGGAATGATGTTGACAATTAGGGATATCATCCTTTATTATTTACCTTGTATACCTGTTATCATGTATTTTGTACACTCATACAGTTATGAGATTTGCTTTTGTGAACTGTTTTTCTGAATGACTATGGAGAATAATAATCCTGTTGCACACGTGTGCAATTGGAAATTTAAAAAACTACATGTTGCTAGCCATAACCTGCACATAATATGGCAGAGAAAATGATAACAAATGTACTTCCATAATCCATTTTCGTAATAAAGTTGTAGAAAAGTATGTAATCTATGTGTAAGATGTGCTATTGATCGTAATTGGTCCAGAGATGCTATTAAGATTCGCGGCCATCACTCTAGAACAATCTGCCTGTCAGGGAGTTAATTCGCCGCCTGATGGAGGAGGTCTGCACTCTGCACTGAGTCTTATTTTACCTCATCCACTAACTCTAGTCCTAGACAGGCCTCGTGAAATGATTGAGAGCTTTAACCCTTATGCTGTTGGTGGCTAATTTGGCTATTACAGAATTGTGCAAAAAACTGAAAAGTGAAAGAACCCTGGCATATGGGTACTCATCTGAGAGTACTGAGCGAGAACTTTCCGATGAATACCAACATGACAGGTTTAGATAGTTTTCAAAAATCTTTGCGTCCTTGTGCTTTGAACGAAAGTAGCCTCAGCATTGGAAGGGTTAATCTTTCGCTCTCACATAGTTCAGCTTGCCTACATGGAACTACAGTTCAGACATTTAATTCCTGCACCAGTCGATTGGATGTCTGTCAGTGCCTGGCTGTATAAACACCCATGAATAATATGTCAAAAAATAAGCCAATCACATTAATAGCTTGCGAATATATGCCTCTCATAGTTGGGAGGTCATCCATGCCCAGGAAACTGGGTGGCCATTGGGCGTGCGGTCACCCGGGATGCCCACGCATTTCGTGAAGGAATTAAATGTCGGCATTGTAACATGCAAATCAAACTCGAAGGGCTTTTTAGAAATATTAAAAGTAATTTTGAAGAGTTTCAAAAAAATCAGTCTAACAGTCCCAAGTTCACATCACATCTTACATTTTATATATGTTCAATAAACATTACAATTACAATAACTATTACATTCTGACTAACAAGCAAAATATACCGGGTGAGCATTCTGTTTGAAAAATCTAAATAACATCAAGAATTTCATTGTCAACAAATATTATACAATTGTTAAGTCCATGCAAACACAAGAAAACAAGTGTGATGAGATTTTTGTCTCATAAAGCAAAATCCTCAAATTTGGTACAAAAAGTGCCATTTTGTTGCATGTTATATGTACCAGAATGTGTTGTTTTGTGTGTGCTGTTTAGGAATAAAAAACATGCATTTTGCAGAACAAAATTGGGATTAGAACTAAGGCTTAAACCTGTTCAGGCATACAGTGCATACATTGGTTTATTGAAGGTATGCTCCTTTTCATAAAAAGGGAAAATTTAAAGTCAGGCTGAGTCAGTAATCAAGGAGCGAGTGGTTTGTGAGAGCACCTCTGTATAATATGACAAAACACAGTTCTAATTTCTCACCATAACGCCATGCGTTATCCTAATAAACCTTCCATCTCTAATATTCCATTATATACATATTCCATTGAATACTTATTATGATTTATTCTGTGGGATATACTTGTGCGATGGGAAACTTTGGTATTTTAGTGTATTTGAAATATACAATATTTGTAACCGGAGTTGTCTATGATATGGCAAAAGATACACAATATAATACAGTACTTAAGGAGCAGGAGTTCGAGAATACTATAATGGTGAAGTTGCTAGTATCAATATAGCGTTCAGTATCCGTCCTCCCCAAGAAAGCCTGTGACCATGTAAGCTCAAGTCATGAGCTTTCTTAGCATCGAGTATGATAAGTAACGTGTGTCATTAACCACTTGGCCATCAGGGCAGCCCCCAATCAGACGCCAGCAGTTTCAACTACGCACTATAGTGATCAATAGTTGTTTTATCTGCCAGATCACCGCCCTCTAACTTCTTTCTCTGACTGAATCACTCCATCATGTGATCGATATTTCACGCTAGGAAGCTGCGTGTGTGTGTTCTTAGTGCTAGGGTCAAATGTCGTGGCCATGGCCTATTTGTACCCTATGACATGGATCTTGTCTTGCTAGACACTGCAGACATAGCCAACGGCGGGTGTCCTCTCTGAATGAAAGCTCCATATCCACGCATCATGTACGCAATATCAGATGCCTGCCCTGCAGCCGACCAAAATATGCTTTTAGACAGTAACCCTGTCAATTTAAACCATACGTCACATAGGATATGATCAGGATCTCTCAGATGCCCGTATCCATTCTAACATGTCAAAGATGCTTTATATCTCGATATGTTCAGGATAAGCGAGAGGGAAATCTTGACTGCAAGAGATCTGTGGCGATTGACCGAAGTGAGGTTACCATCACCGTATAAACCTAAGTGCATGCAACACTGAAGGATACCCAAAACCCATTAAGAAAGAGGTTTGTATCTCTAACCGTTTTAATACACCGATAGATGACAGTGTGCAAATGAAGCCAAAATACTCTGCGTTCTCATTCGTTGGACGAAAGTAGACTTAGCATTGGAAAGGTAAACACGATATGTATTATAAAAAAGCAATTTACGTACAGATATAATCAAATAGTCTTCATCCACCTGAACTCTTGAGATGGAGCCCTTCAGAAGTGAATTGAGACAAAGAACTCAGAAGGATTTTTGCTTCTTATAAAATCCTGGTTAGTAATGAAACCTTGTCATAATACAAACAACATTATCTTTATTTAAGACAAAACACATCTTCAATTTAGATAAATAAAACACTCAATTTTTTCAACTAATGCATGTGACTTTTTTTTTTTAGTATTTTGATCGCTGTATTACTAAATTGACACAGACATATATTCCGGCTTATAAATGTACAATAACCCAATTGTTTGTGGTAAAACCTGGAAAAATACTAATCAATTACATCATAATTCTTTAAATTACTTAATTTACCTTCTGAAACTCAATCAATTATTTCATCAAGAATTGGGCGTCTACCTTTAAATTTACCCTATTTGGATGAATAATCAAGTCATCAGCCAACCTTCCTTCTCCATGTTTCACAATGAGCCCAGTCTTCCTTCCATTTTGTAGAGAACATCTACTCCAATAAATTGATCAGGCGGACAGAATGGAGTCAAATATTGGTGAGTGCAATATCAATTTCATTGCATTCTTTAAAATTATATTCCACTCGACGCAAGCGCCTTGTGCAATATCATTTTCAGATTGCAATGAAATTGATATTGCACTTAACAAAGTACCATATCTGTATAATATTAGGGGATTCGCTTATCTTAAAAGAGTGATTATCCATCACAGTATAGACTGATTTACATTTACCTGATTTGCACTTAGCTGTTGAGCACATTCAGTGTTAACAGAAAGACGATGCATAAACATCATCATAAATTCTAGATAAACGCATAGTGTCTACCTTATGGGCATGGCTGTCACTACAAGAAAAGTATCTTTGTAATTGTTTTCAGAATAAATGTCTCATGAATAGCAACACGTCTTATAGTTGCTGAAGTAAGCGTGGGTTTTACAGCATTGTGCTATGTAAAACAACTGCATTTGACATATGCGTATTGTTTCACAATTTAATGTAGAGTTGAATATGAGAATATCTGAAAGGGTAAAACCTAACTAGTAAGGAACAAACCGTGTTAACAAAATATGCCTTAAATATTGCATTTATTCACAAAATATACATACATGCCAGACCTTCTGTACACTCCAGATGTAAAAAAACCAGCGGATCGGCGAATTTGGCCAATACTAAATATGTAGGTAGGTAGGTATGTAGGTAGGTAGGTATGTGTATAATGAAAATATATGTATGTCTGTCAAGTATAATTTGGCAGGTTAAAATGCAGTCAATGATATGTCCCCGTCGGCCAATTGAAACCTATTGTTCATAACAGCTACACTTTTGAAAGTTGTCACGTGAAAAAGTGTCTGTTTTCTAGCACTCTGCGAGGCCTGGGCATGAAATCAAAGATCATGATCAAGAATGGCTATTATTGATGGTTTGTGCTTGCGGGCAGCCACAGGGAGATTTCACTTAAGTCAACCCCTCATCGCGAAATCACATCACTCGTACAGAGTTGACTCTGTGCCTTTCACACATAATACAATATTCATCCGCCACTAACCCTCCTTCGACTGGGGTCCTGGCATGGGCTTAAAATCGTAATGAGGTTTCCTATGGATTAAGGTCGAACAAGACCAGATTTGATCACCTAGAAGCCAGACATCTCTGGGGGATGTAAAAAACATGTTTATCGCAGAGGCCCTGACTCCAAACATAGGGGCAGCATGCAGTAACGACCTTATCGAATGAGTAAAAGCACTTGACACTGTTGGCTGCAATTGCATAAACTAGAGGCAAGCCTAGCATAACTTGTTGTTTTGAAATATTCTCTCTCTCTCTTTCTCTCTCTCTCTCGACGAACTGAATTAGCACATGCTTTTGACCATTTTTCACACAATGCCCATGCGCACCGCTGGAGGTCAGAACGAGGCTGGTGACCTCTAGGCTGTCAGAGTGGTAATATCAAATGAAATTGGTGCTCCAAGTGGTAGTATTGGATTCTGCCGTGTGGTATTGAATCTGCAAAGGGGGAAAGGCTCCGGATCTAACACCTATTGACCAATCAGCATCAAGAAACATAGCAGAGCAGGTGATAAATATATATATATTTATATATACATATATATATATATATATATATATATATATATATAGAGAGAGAGAGAGAGAGAGAGAGAGAGAGAGAGATAGATAGATAGATAGATATATATACTTAGTATATACGCAAATTTCAAACACACTGAGTAAACTGGTTTCCTCAACCATTCCTCAATGGGTAGCAAGATTCGTCTTAAGTCTGTTTTATCAAAATCTTCGTGATTAATAGTTTTATTTTCAGTGATGGTTTGCATGTAAAGGTAATGGCATCATAACCATTATTATTATGTTATCATTATTATTATTATTATTATCATTATTACTATTATTATTATCATTATTATTATAACTAATAATTATCATTATTATTATTATTATTATTATTGCTATTATTATTATTTTTTATTTTTTTTTTCGAGACATCTAGTAGTCTGTGTACATGAAGTGTTCAAGATTGCATGGCAATCGGGGACAAGCTTAGGTCGGATTGGTGAAGAATCTTTGTAACCTTTCCGTCCTGAGTGTAAACCTTATGTTCCTCATCAGTCATTACTTATGTGAGATATACTATGGGAGGCTGACATTTATTTTCAACACACACGCTACAGAATCCCTTCCTTCTTTGATTGGAATACTTTACGATACTCATTAAAAAGTCATATGAGGTAAGTGTAGTAATCACCTATGGAATTATCTCCAAACTAAGAATTGAACAATAAATATTGCATAATAACCATTATCATTATTATTATTATTATTATTATTATTATTATTATTATTATTATTATTCTTTTTATTTCTTTTCTTTTTTTATTATAATTATTATTATTATTATCATTATTATTATTATCATTATTATTATTATTATTATTATTATCATTATTATAATTATTATTATTATTTTCATTATTATTATTTGATCATTGAAATTATTTCGAGACATCTAGTAGTCTCAGTACATGCAGTGTTCAAGATTGCATGGCAATCGGGACAAGCTTGGCCAAGGATTAGTGAAGGTCCTGAGTGTAAACCTTATGTTCCCCACCAGTGATCACTTATGGGGGAAATACTGTGGGAGGATGACATTTATCATCAACACACACGCTACAGAATCCCTTCCTCCTCCTAATTCCCATCACTTTGTCTTCAAGTGGAATACTTTACGATACTCATTAAAAAGTTTATCTAAGGTACGTACAATAACAAACTATGGAATTATTACCGCCAAAAGAAAGATTGGACAATAAATATTGCCTGACTATTGCCCAAAAGGATAATTAAAATCAACATAAATGTTCCAGTTTCAGCAGATAGCTCACGAGCTTGCATCTGGTGTAATAGAATATTTGTTTCGTAAAGTGAAAACTGATAAGTCTATTATGATTTTAAAAAAGGTTGCATGACTACAATGATATAATGATATAATGCCCAAAGTGTAAACGTTCATTATCAATTATCTAAGATACAGCCTTTTTCTAGAGAGGGATATAATGTTTGAGTACTCTCCACTTCTCAATATTTCATTCAAACCCTCGTAGTAAAACCTTAGATTTTCACATGACTGTATCAATATGTAAAACTTCAAATGAATTTTGTTATAACAAATTAAAGTGTTGGTAAAAAGCATACAACTTTATGTGCGTTTCCTATCATATCAAGAATACACGCTGGCCTGTGCAAGTTCAGTAAGGTTTTTAAATTCCTGCACTAAATGCGGGGGACGATCAGGCATGACACACGATTCCTGGGTGTGGGTGAGACTGCAGGTCACTGACGTCACAGCTGAACGTAGCCTAGGTACGCATCTACATGGGTCTTTAATATACCTGGCTTATTTATATTTCAGCATGTTATCCATGGACGTTTGTACAACCAGACGCTGCCGGGCTTTCGGTAGACTGGTGTAGGAATTTAATGTCTTCCCAGCCAACATTACAGTATTGGCCAATTGCGACTATGGTAGCGGACCGATACCACACGCCATTATAAGCCCAGCATGATTTGCACCTGTTTTTTCTTCAGGAAATATACAGTTTACGGTATCAGCCCGGTACCAATTCTGAATCGGCCCGATACAGGGCCTATAAAATGTAGGCTGTAATGTACTGGCCCTGTATAGATTATACGGTGTCAGCCCGGTACCAATCAAGCACTGGGCCAATACAGGGCCGATACAAAATTACCTGTAATATTGGCCTAGTACTGGGCCCATATAGATTCCTTACCTTGCAAGGGAAAGATCAGGAAAATACAAAAATGGTTTAATTTACAATTATGAAACTTCACTATCTTATGTAAAATTATGTGCTTATTAATTTGATGGTAGAATTCAAGCTCTAGGATGTGTATTTTTTTATAGCTAGATACGGCACATTCAGCGACCATTTTCCTGATCAAATTATTTCATTTTCTATCATTTCTCCCTTACACAATTTTCAATTAACAATAATGAAACTGTACTATCTTATGTACGATTGGATGCTCTTTTAATTGGTGCTAAGTTTAATCCTCATATGAATATTAATGGGGTTATTGCTAAAATTGCTAGATTCTGTTATAAGTTGATCAGTTCCCATGCTCTTATATTCTCTTAAACAATTAGGTTCCATATTTCCTTAAAAGTTTTCATTCTATAATCTAACCCTAACTGGGTTTATAATGGCAATGTGGCAAGTGATAAATGAACATTAAAACAAACTTACCACACTGGAGTGTTGTCCAGTTGGGGAAGAGGAGAGAGAGAAATGTATTTCTACTATAAGCATGTGACAACAACTTCCAATATGGCTGCTTCTGTTGGCAAAGTGCATTGTTGAATTGTGCTTTATACATGTAACGGCTTTATACCGCAGAGCGGTATTGTTTTTGTATCGGCTAGTGCCAGCAAATATTGGTAAAACTGACTGTACAAAATGGTACGGTTCCGGTACCGGCCCAATACTGTTCAACTGTATATAATACAAGCAGTACAATCTGGTATAAAGTCTGTACCAGGCCAATACCGTGATGTTTGCCGGGTTCACCATATACCAAAGGGATCAATTTTCACTATTATTTCAGTGCTTCAACGTACTATAAAAGATCTTTATTTTCCGGCTTACGCAGTCAATTATTCTCCTATAATTCTTGACAATGTCTTTAAGAAGACATTTAAGGGAGGCTACTAGCACATGTGGCCCCAGTTTTTACAGGAACATCTAACGATTCTAAGCACATGTAGCAGACGGGTCAATAGTCAGTCATCTGGTAATTCTGGAGACGGACGCATGAAATGAATATGCGTGTGCAATTGAGAATTAATAGGGGAATGTGTTATGTGTTATTTTTGATGAAACAAGTGTTTTCATAATGGTGATTTTGCCAAAGTTTTCTACTAGACCTTATGTTTATCAACTTTTTCATTTCATTTCACTTTTTTCTATGTTTAAGTCAGTAAGGGCTGTCCAATTATCAAGCCCGGTGATTATAGCATTGCATTTCAACTGCTTGCTGATAAGGTATGTTTAAAAATACATGTATAATAAAGATACGGCAACCACTATATACCTTATCTATAAGCCTGCATTAATTTTTTTTCAATTCCGTTAAAATTCCTTTTACTTTTTGAATGCATAAGATTTAAGATACGTCCTATTTATAAAAATATTAATGAATATAAAAGTATAGCAAGCACTTAATGGCCGACTTAACACTAATGAATTATGTACTTGTGTTGACAGTTTCCATTAGGTCATTATATTCAGCATGCACATACCCCCAGCGTATTGTGT
>OZ012685.1:47561908-47564408 GCA_963942565.1 Maea johnstoni | reverse complement strand
GGAGGAGAGAGTTTTAGCCCATCAGGTGATGGGCGTGAAGAGGTGTGTCTAGGAACCATTGCGCATGTGCAGATCTGGCCCCAGAGAGAAGCACCTGGAATAATGGAGGAGGGAGAGGCTGGCTGCATGACGGATCAAAGGGAGTTCTCCTGTCAGGCTGATTTAGCACTAACGTTGATGGAGTGTGCTTACTGGCGCTCCCGTTGGGATCATCTACCAATGCTTTGTTAGCCCAAGGAACTCCCAGTCAACTGCTCAACTAAAAAGCTGCCTCTTGAGGAAATGCACATTTCTTATGAAATTCTATATTGTTCTTTACGCAACTGAAAGATATAGGAATTGTCATCTTTTTAATTAAATCGTAATTTCATGAATACATCATTTTAAACATTTCAAAACATTTTAAAGAAGTAAAAGAAGTTACCCATTTTTATCTGGGTTTGCAGCAGTGACATGCATGAAGAGGAAGATGAGAAACAGACCATAACAGGCACCTTTGAATCCCATTGTTATGCTAATAAGTTGTGCAAGAGGGCTGCACATCGGAGCATCTGGCCATTTCCTGGTAGCGTTACATCATGTTTAGATGAAAAGGCTGGCTATTTGGCTAGTTACATCATGTTTAGATGAAAAGGCAGGCTTGCTATATGGCTAGTGGCTATGTCTTATTTGTCTCTTTTCTTATATGTTTTCTGTATTTAGTTATAAGTTTCCATATATAAGATATTCATAAATCTTGTGTGAGTAGATACTGTTCATATGCCTTTTCTCTAGCTCACTTTCCTACATTTCAAGGTTCAACTTTTTATTTCTAAATCATTTTTATTCAGATCTTGGCTGGCTGGACCATACCCACATATGAAATACATACAGTTGTATTTAGCAGGTAAATAACTGTAGGAACACTAAAGCTTGTCTTATAATGTTTATTGTGGTTAAAGCCATTCTTTTTTCCAGATTTACCACTTTTTATCAAAGTTGCCCATCTTGCCATATATTTTTCATAAAGAATATTATTTACACACTTTTTGACTTGAGATATTGAAGGTATTTCCCTTAAGGTATTTTCTAAATCTCCCCTGATACCTTTCGTAATTTTGAAAGTTGATATTCTGTGTTTTAAACATCAGTTATCCACTGGCAAACTTGGTCCTGGTTCAATTTGCTACTGGAGGCATAACACGTTTACTATGTAGACAACTGTATAATGAGCAGATGGTTATATGCTGAACAAAGCTGTTTTCATTAACAGAATCGCATTTAGTGTCTCCAAGCGTATTAACACTAGTAGGTTAAACGTCCAAAAATACTTTTAAAATATATAAACTGAGACATATATGAGCATGTATAGACCGTGAATCCCAACTAGTAACGGCGAGAAAAAAAATCTGTTTACACAGCACATGAGCTGATTCAAAGGTTTCTTACATTCAAGCTGTTTCCTGCTCCTCGTCATGTATCTGGTTTGCAGGCTTAAATGTATGGAAGCATTATTGGTATTTCATCAACTTCGGACCAAATATCTTACTCTTTGGTCGTCAGTTTTTTTATACTGGTTGAAATTATTCATACATATTTCTTTGAGAATACAGCCTCAATTCATTTGTATGTTTGGATTAAATGTTTTGGATTAAAAATGATCCGGATTTTATACTTGAAATATTGCAGTCTAAGGCTGAAAAGTAGTGTCAATTTTTTCTTATTTCTGCAAAACGCATGTTTTTTTTATTTCTTAACAACAAACGAACATAAAAACCAACACATACTAGTACATATAAAACACAAGTGCAGCTTTTTTCTACAAAATTTGAGGATTATGAATTATGAGACAAATATCTTAAATGATAGACCCTACATTTCGTCAACATGAGATACGATTTCCAAAATCACCCTAAAATGTGAATTAGATCTGACCATTTTTGTTCAAATATTGGAAGTTTCCACTCAATCTCGTCATAATACTGTTCATATTGTAGCTGCACTGATAGTTCATATTTGATTTCTGCAAAGTCACATTTCCTTTCTGTCTGTCTTTGTATATTTTCTTCTTAGTCAATAAAATCACCATATCAATTATGGAGTTCCTTTTAGGCAGTACCAAATATTTTTTCTGTTGACCTTATCTTTTAGTACCATACTTAACCATAACATAAACTGTCGCGACCGTGTATGTGTTTTCTGACATTCAACAAATGCATGCTCAATTGTCTCGGGTGTGTTATTGCATAGAGGACATTTTGGACTATCCACAATTGTCATTCGATATGATAGTTCATTTGTAAAAATTCTTCTTTGCAATAATCTGAATCGTCAATATCTGACATACGTACAATCAAACTCCTTATCTATTCTCTTGAAAGATTGACTGAGATCAACTTCTGAAATCTCTTCTAACAGACTTTCAGACCATTTTTCTGCATATTTACTTAATATATTCCCATTTCCTGACATTAATCTTTTATAGATATGTGAACAATCTTTTTTTGCCTACTAAAGGTAG
>OZ012685.1:47526908-47559408 GCA_963942565.1 Maea johnstoni | reverse complement strand
GCGCTCTGAGGAAAACGGCAGCAGATAGCAATTAGTCCCTCCAGGTATAGGGAGTAAGCTCATCTCCTGAGATAGAGCTCTCCCTCGTCAGACTAAGGCAAATCACTATTATGGGGATAAATCATTTTAACACGTAGGCTGGTGGTGGCTAATTTTGCCAATACAAGATGATGCAAAAAACTGAAACCCTGGCAAACGGGTACTCATCTGAGAGTACTCAGCAAAAGCTTTCTAATGAGTACCAACATGACAGGATTTGGATGGTTATCAAAAATCTACGCATCCTTGTGCTTTGGATGAAAGTAGCCTTAGCATTGGAAGGGTTAAGGATCAGACATGGTCATCCCCTCGTCAGACTAAAGGCTAGACAGGGCCAGCCTTATTGGAGAGAGCTTCAGATATGGTACCCACAAGAATTGGCGAATCATATCAGACAATGAGATTATCGTCATATGTACTAGGCCCCTGATCACCTGAAGCAGATTAATGGAGCACCCCCTTCCTTTATTCTAGGTAGTATCCACATTGGCCGATGGGGAGTACGTTGTATTGCCTCTGAACATAACCCTATTGCCAGTGCCCTAGTCTGTTGCTAATACTGGTGAACTAACGCTGATACATTAGACGCTGAGGTAATCACCACACATGGGTTCCGAATAGTGTAAACATATTCTCTACTACTTACAAGAAAACAGTTTCATAAGAGGTTATCCGGGGGGGGATCATGTTACACACACACGCACACACACAAACCCACACACACACACGTATATATATATATATATATATATATATATATATATATATATATATATATATATATAATATATATATATATATATATATATATATATATATATATATATATATATATATATATATATATATATATGTATATATATATATATATATATGTATATATATATATATATATATGTATATATATATATATATATATATATATATATATATATATATATATATATATATATATATATATATATATATATATATATATATATATATATATATATATATATATATATATATATACGTGTGTGTATGTGTGGGTTTGTATGTGTGCGTGTGTGTGTAACATGATCTCCCCCTGGATAACTTGGTGTGTACGTCTTTGTTGTCATTCTAATGAGTCCAAAAATTGTATCTATTTTGTAACAAAATATATACTAGTATCTAGATCACCAGATTTATTTTGATTATCCTCCTGTACTATACCTTGATTACTATGTATTATGGGGGGACCAAAGAAAGACACTGCTCGTCTTGAACCTTGGAAGTACAAATGACACATAGAGAGGATCCAGGTGTTCATGATAGTTAGGGTTGATGTATCTTATAACTTAATTCTGTTAAATCCTGAATAACTACCGCCATTTGCTTCGCGGAATACGATTAGGCGGGGCATAAAACATTCATGGAACCATTTATAGTTGTCATGAGACCTACTCAACGTGCACTATGGCCTTGTACGTGCACTGTGTCCCAAGAGTATTAACCCATTCACATTCAGAGTTGCTCTTAAAGATATCGTCTGCTACTCTCATACTTTCGAAAATAACCTAGGAATAAAGCAGAAGTTCACAAAATATTTGAAGAAGAGTTGTTGTTTGGCTTCTGATAAACATTTCTGCTTCAAATATTTTTCAAAGAATGCTTTTGTTAGAAAGATATATTCAAAATTGTCAGGCCTGTTTTGGCCTCTCTGAGTGTGAATGGGTTAAATCCGATTTCGGTGTCGCTGTGTTGAGAAAATGTAATCGTTCATCTTGAGATAACATTAGGGACTCCATCCATCTTATCCAACTCTCATAAACTTCTAAATAACTTCAAATCTAAAGAATTGAAATATCCTGGGTGTGTGTTAACCTTTCCTTCACCCGTGTAAAGTGTGTTTGTCCAATGTCGAGAAATTAGGACACAGACTTTCAAATGTTTTAGCAGACATTCACGTTTAGATCTTAAACAACGATAGATAAGCTGCTGTTTTATCAACCCTTTTGCTGCTGGTGGCCAATTTGGTCAACATGAAATGGTGACAAAAAGCTGGAAAATGACTGAAACCATGGCAAATTGGTACTCATTTGAGAGCACTCAGTGAGAGATTTCAAATGAATACCAACAAGACAGGGTTAAGATGATTCGACGAAAGTAACCTCAGCAGCAGAAGGGTTAAGAACCAAAGTGTTTATACCATCTATGATTGTACTTTTGAATGTAGAGACACTTTGGTGGCATTCTGCCAGTATTGGGCCAGTACCGTGATGTTTGCTGGGTTTGCTGGCATTTTGGGGTACCCTGTACCAGTTCGTTTGAATCCTTGAACAGTGAACTCTCCCAGGTTGTTAAATGTGTTGTGCCCATATGTTTTTATGGGTGGGTGGGGGTCGGGGAGTGAAACCTGATCTATGTAGGTGCTCTGTGTACAAAGGTGCTCAATCTCATAGGTTCCCCTGTATTAATGAACCAGTATCGCCAAATGGCTGTACCAGCTCCCATGACTTTCACTCAATCTTGATATACATCTATCCTTAGATGAAGAAAAGAATGGATATGTAGCGAGAGACGGATTACTATATGCACTATAGTGAAGGGCTGGACCCGACAGGGGTTTCTGATCTTGCAATCAGCGTGAGGTCACGAGGGAACATGGACCAATCAGGGCTCTCGTATCATTTACATTACATAGAAGCATGTGCGCCAGCATCAGTTGGGCATGCGCAGAGCACTACAGTTGGGATATTGGTTGAGGCTAGCCTGTTCTGGTTGACCCCAGCTGGTTTCTTATCCACTTGTTTTTATTTATCTAAGATCTATCATAATACTAGACTAGGTTCCTAGTCCCTAAAATGCTGACATCCCCTCCTGTGCTTACCAAGCAGTATGGTGTAGTACAAGATAGGTACATAGATGGCACCACCTGATCCTCAGATCTCTATAGGTTTTAGGTTTTTTGTCATACTCAAACTGAATCCTGGTGAGATAAGTGTAAACTAAATTGACCACTGTGGCCACCTAGAATATTTGGTGCTTGATAAAGGAAAAACCATAGCAGAAAAATAATACATATGACAGCCTAGAAATATAGGCTATCATAGTACAGGCCAATCCTCTAGTTCAAAGGACACGAGGACGAAAATGATCCACCCTTGCTTTACTGCCTTCCTAAGCAATGCAATGCTATGATCTACAGTAGGTAGAGATCAAAACTAATGCCAGAAGTGGTGCCCTTTGAAGCGATCTCCAATGTTTCCGATATGAAGGTGCGGATGCCATTGTATATTCACTGCCAGTGTCAGCTAACCTTTATCAGACACTGTGCGTCATCTTGGCACCACTCGCGGCTGCAAAGTAGGCAATACAGGATGATTGCGTGGAAATAAAGCTAGGATTAGACGTCTCCATGCCTTTGTATGTATTGGCAAGAGGTTTTGCCGCGGCGGGTACGCATATTGATGCGGTCTGAAATAGATATCCGCTGAATGAATAAATGAATGAATTGATGAATCTGAATTGATTGTACAAGAGTACAAAATGATTCCATGGTGGTCGCGGGTGGATGGCCACTTATCCAAACTTTAAAAGAGCTCACAACACATAATGCAAAGAGAATGATACTTTTGTACTTACCTTCCACTTCAAATTCAGACACCAACGTTGTATATGTTTCATATGTACAAGTATATGCGAAAGCAAAATCAGAGTTTGAGATGTTAACAATGTATTTGGGTAAGAGGACATTTGTTGCCAATGAGTTCGGAAATCTGCCTAAACAATAATAATAATATTATTATTATTATTATTATTATTATTTTATTTATTAATTTTTTTTTTTTTTAAATTATTATTATTATTATTATTATTATTATTATTATTATTATTATTATTATTATTATTATTATTATTATTATTATTATACGCAGTAGTAATATAGTAGCAGTAGTAGTAGTAGTAGTAGTAGTAGTAGTAGTAGTAGTAGAAGTAGTAGTAGTAGTAGTAGTAGTAGTAGTAGTAGTAGTAGTACTAGTAGTAGTACTAGTACTAGTACTAGTACTAGTAGTAGTTGGTGTTGTTATGACTTAGAGTATAATACACGTATACTAGCTTCGATGGTCATTAACGTACACCTAATATGGTGGGATAGAGTTTACTAACAGCCAGATTACATAGGAAGAACTGCACCACAATAACAGAATCAACCTTAACAATAGTGTGATCAAGTCTGTGAAGATCACTTGATTACATGCTTCTTCGGTTGTTAGTACACAGACCTACCATTCAACATTCATCAAGCACGCCAACTGGCTTATGTAAGAGCGAGAAATGAGAAATGAACAGATATCTAGTCACCATGATCACATAGAAGGAAATTTCCTTGTAATTTGTTTGATGAATAGAGACTATCAGACAGTAACATGATGGATTGATACCCCATGGGAATTTGGACTATAAGCCAGTCTCTAATAACAAGCTGGTATCGGGAAACGCATTACACGATCTCTCGATGTGTACGGCCAGTCATTGAAGCGAAGCGTAATATACCTAATATGAAAAAGAAAAAAAGAAAAATTGTAGTAGTAGTAGTAGTAGTAGTAGTAGTAGTAGTAGTAGTAGTAGTAGTAGTAGCAGTAGTAGTGGTAGTAGTAGTATTAGCCCCCTGCAACTTCAGCAGCATTAATAGTAATAGTAGCAGCAGCAGCAGCAGCAGCAGTAGTAGTAGTAGTAGTAGTAGTAGTAATAGTAGTAGTAGTAGTAGTAGTAGTAGCAGCAGCAGCAGCAGAAGCAGTAGTGGTAGTAGTAGTAGTAGTAGTAGTAGTAGTAGTAGTTGCAGTAGTAGTGGTAGTAGTAGTAGTGGTAGTAAGAAGAAGAAAAAGGAGACTTGTTTCAAGGTCTTTGTCCAGTCACCAAACACCAGGAAAGAATATATAAATTCAAACATTGCGCACTTATATGCTTTTTTACTCTAGGGGAAATAACTGCTTTGAGTGTGTTGTTTTATAGAAAGCAATATCTATCGCCATTCATCTAACTACACACACAGCCACCAGATGGCGATACCATACAGCCTCACACTCCTCAAATGCAGGATTCTTAACTACGCGCACAGCCACCAGATGGCGATACCATACAGCCTCACACTCCTCAAATGCAGGATTCTTAACTACGCGCAAAGCCACCAGGTGGCGATACCATACAGCCCCAGACACCTCAAATGCAGAATTCTTAACTACGCGCACAGCCACCAGGTGGCGATACCATACAGCCTCAGACTCCTCAAATTCTTAATTTTTAACTTCACTCACAGCCGCCATATGGCGATACAAATGCAGTATTCTTAAATGCACGCACAGTCACCAGATGGAGATACCATACAACCGTGAGTTTAAATTTAGTAGGCAAAAGCTTAGAAGACCAAACACATGGAATGGAAACCAGCCGGTCAACCTGAACATGCTAGCCTCAACCAGTGTCAACTAATAGCGGCTAATAGGTGCTCTGGGCACCCCCAGCAGGTGGTGGAGATAAGGTTTTTCTGTAATGTAATCGATGCAAGAGCCCTGATTGGTCCTTGTTCCCACGTGACCTCGCCCTGCTGCCTTATCTGGTAGTCCTGGCATGAGGCCAGCATGTAACTATAGGGCATATAGTAATTGGTCTCTCGTTACATATCCATTCTTTTCTTAATCCAAGGCAAAAGTGTTTAAGTGTGATGATAGACAGGTCTGTGCTACCAGGTATGATAGGCGTTATGTGAGCATCAAGAATGACAATCCACATAACTATGTAATGTAGAAAGTACTTACATGTTAAGGCTATCATTAGTAGCGTTTGATGACCCTAAGTTGTACTAAGGTGGTCCCTGAGCAGCTAGTATATATATTTGTGTTACGATTAGGAATATCTTTATGCTCAATAAATTGCTCTGAAATTCATTGTAGTATTGCAATTAACATCAATCATTTCTAGGTTTTATGTACAACACATAATGATGGTCGAATATCACCATGGAAGCATAATGTTAAATGTTTAAAAGTGGTCGACATGGTTATGTGAAATTTCTATGATATTTTCAACAGCAGAGAATACAATAATAGTCATTTACACAGGTGTCGATTATGCAGGTTCCACTACAGTGCCGACATTTAATTTCTGCACTAAATGCCTGGACAACCCGGGCACAATAAATGATCGCACGCCGCGTGCCACCCAGTTTCCTTAGTATAGATGCATAGATGACCTCACAACAGAACGCACTGATTCGAAAACCACGTGGGTCATTCATCATGTGTTTGTGCGTATTTTTCTGACATGTTAACTATTGGTGTTTGTACAATCATGCACTGGCAGACGTCCGGTCTACAGATGCAGAAATGTCTGTACTGTATTCTCATCACATGTAACCCAATATAGAGCACTTTAATGTATATTATTATAATAAACTGAATAAAGGATCACCCCCAGAGCAGCATATAGATCGTACTGATACGCACATGTAGTAAAGTTACACACGAAGCCGCTTGTTTTGCATTGACCTTGCTGATTTGTTATGACGTCAGCCATATATTAGATAAAATTTTCAGTTGGAAATGTATACAGATTACCGTCTTTGTTCCCCTTGCGAAATTTTGGCTCTCTCTCTTCGCGTATGCATTAGAGTGATGCTTGTTATAGTCCGGCTTGGAAATAAAATAGGTTCATTCCAACCATATCCATAAGAAAATGCTTTGACGACGACATTGAATACAATACTGTATAACTGGTATCTTAACTGGCATTTAATTTCCGCTATATCTGCGCTTCACGTGATGGTGCCAAAGTAACAACCTTCGAATAAATAGCTATATACTAATAGATATATAGTTTGAGTGCGTGGATTTACCCTCCGAATAGCACAGATACCCTCCATCAGGGCTGTAAAGCAAAATTCTTAGCACTTTAAATTAAAGGTGTATACAGTAAAATGATTGGCAGAAAACTAAAACGCGGAAGTATTCATCCTATATTTACTAAAGGATTCGTACTATTTATGGGGACAGAGTAGCTCAGTTGGTTAGGTGTCGGACTAGTAATCAGAGGGTCGCCTGTTGAACCGTGAGGGTCAGAGAGGCACTTTGGTCTGTCCTTGGGCAAGAGAGTTTATTCCATATTGCTTCAGTCTACCCAGCTGTAAAATGGGTACCTAGCATAAATAAGGCAGTGCTTAGAGCGTGTGCGCTATATGCTGCCAGTTGCTCTGGAATACTTCCCGGGGATTCAAATGGTTTTCGTGTGTACAGGCCTGCTTGGGGAGGAAGGTCGTGTGAGCGCTTCGGTGGATACAAGACTATAAACTGAATACCTTTTTACCCTAGTTTACTGAATGGCACACTTAGGCCAGGCACTGCACACAAGTAGTTGTGTTGTAATTAGGGGATAGCTTTCACGTCGTTCTATAACAATGATGTCTCATCGCTCCGTTTCACCATGACGAGGCAAAATACTAATGTGCAGCAAGTGACGTTGCTACTTACACCTGGTGGACCGACCACACGGCATCAAATTACTTTCATGTCATGATGACAAAAATCAAATGATGAAAGAATATTTACAAACATCGCTGTTGTATAAGTTATCTTGGTGATAACCGAAGTTTTCAAGAAAGTCATTTGTGAAATAATTAGGTCAGTAAACAATTGTCGAAATGTCCATTTAGTGTATTGAATCTTGATGCATACAACTTAGACATACATCACCAGTATGCATTACAGGATACAAAAACAGCAAATAGAATTTTATTCAAAATACATGGAAAGCACGATACAAAAACAGTATAAAGAATATTGTTCGAAATACATTTAATACAAAACATTCAACTAATATAGGAGATGTTTGATTAAAACGGAAATAAGCATGACATCAAATTTCTGGGGCGAAGGAATCATGGCAGGAGCGAGATTATCATCTTCATGAAATAAGTTATGCATGAAATTAACATGCCACGATTTTTTCATGCATGGTACTTTTTTTACGGTAGGATTTAAGTCTATAATTACATAACAATAAAGTATACACAAGTCTTCCCCATCTGTTTTTGAATCATATTCTATGCTATTGTCAATGTACATTGAATATGGACAAATTTTCAGGAGATATGTAATCTGGTCCAACAGTAATAACACATACATGTATCGGGGTGGTTAATCTATAGATTTTAAAGCCGTTATACAAAATCTTTTATGAGCATACCTAAATATTAGTTAGAAATGCCTTACAATTACAAACCCTATCGATAGGGTTCGGTTATTGTACACACACACACACACACACACACACACACACACACACACACATATATATATATATATATATATATATATATATATATATATATATATATATATATATATATATATATATATATATATATATATATATATATATATATATGTGTGTGTGTGTTATTGTGATTAGAAAATGGATTCCTTATTCATGTAATCATTATCTTCGTAATTGGAAACTTCATATCACTTTCATCTGATCGTGTCAAGAGTTGTAGTTAATATCTATGTCCTTTCTTGGGTGAGCGAGTCAAAGTTCAATGTGCTATTAAGTTACCTTACATCAGGATTGGCTGGTCACGCGGAGGGACGCGTTTTAGATGACATGCCAAAATTGTGCCCGGTTCATCTCTCGCTAGAACGGAGTGCATCACTTTCATTGGTTATGCATATAGGAGATGGTTGTATATTGTAGACGTACTGTACTAGATCAGTCTGAAACAACACGGCCAGTATAGGCGGTTCATGGAATAGGAGAACGCGTATTTGCCCTGTGATATACTTAGGCATGGAGGATATCATATGGTGGCCACAAGTGTGTGGGAATGCATCAGAAAAATGGGCCTTTTGGGTAAGTATGAAGTGTATGTGTATAAATATATATATATATATATATATATATATATATATATATATATATATATATATATATATATATATATATATATATATATATATATATATATATATATATATATATATATATATATATATATATATATTATATATATATATATATATATATATATATATATATATATATATATATATATATATATATATATATATATATATATATATATATATATATATATATATATATACCATATCAATAATCCTACATCTATGATACTTCCTTTTCAAAAAATGATATACTTTGCAAACGGTTTCCTTTTTTTTCAACGATATGAATGTATGTATGTATGTATGTATGTATGTATGTATGTATGTATGTATGTATGTATGTATGTATGTATTGTATGTATGTATGTGTCTATGTATGTGTCTATGTATGTTTGTTTGTATGTATGCATTGCATGTATGTACGTATGTATGTATGTATATATGCATTGTATGTATGTATGTACGTATCCCTGCATAAATGTATGTTTGCACGTATGCACTATATGTATGTATGTATGTATGTATGTATGTATGTATGTATGTATGTATGTATGTATGTATGTATGTATGTATGTATGTATATATGCCTGGGTGTATGTTTCTAAAAAAAGAGAAGGGGGAGATTCTGAATGATAGAGCTGAGCACTTAACCTAGTTAAGATTTTACAGCAGTGAGGTCTACTTGGTGACCTGATACATACTGAAACATGTAGCTGCTATGAACTTATGTCGTGGGACCTTTCTGATGCTAAATCATGCAATATCTAGGTCCCTCAATTAATGCGTGTTATCTTATTTGAGGAATGAACTGATTAGCGTGTGTACTAGCGTGTTATCTCTGGGGTCACAGAATACAATTAAGTATAGTATTTGATGAATATTATCCAAACCTTATTCAATGGGTTAATATTGAACGTTTCTCCTATAGATAATTTTGGAAAAAAAAGCTCAGATCGCATAGGTACTACCCACACAGCAAGGGCGTTTGTGCTACAGACATGAATGGGTCAAATTAATGTTTAGGAATCTTATCAGTATGGCTGGCTAGGAGTTTTGTGATAAGGACATCACATATCTTACCCCGGATTGAGGTTACCAATGATGGATACCATGTTCAGCGATAAGAAAAAAACATGCTGTTCGCTGAGTTAACCCTTATGCTGCTAATGGCAAATTTGGCCAATACAAAAATGATGCACAGACCTGAAGATTTACTGAAACCCAAGTACATGGGTACACATCTGTCAGTACTCAGCTAGAGCTTTCCAATGAATATCAACATGACAGGGTTAAGATGATTTTCAAATTTTGAAATTTTGAAGTTTATGTATTGGACGAAGGGTTAAGTGATAGAAAACATGTTGTTTATTGAGTTAAGTTCGTGCTACAGTACAGACATTTAAATCCTGCACCAGTGGACCGGACGTCTGCCAGTGCCTGGTTGTACAAACACCAATGGACAACATGTCAAAAAGATAAGCCACGGACATCAATGACCCGCGTAGCCTCCGAACCGAAGTCCCGTTCAGTTGTGAGGTTATCCATGCATCCATGACCAGGAAACAGGGTGGCTATCGGACTTTCGGTCGTGCAGTATGCCTTGGCTGCCCACGGATTTAGTGCAGGAATTAAATGTCGGCAATGTATGTGCTTTGATTACGTTTGACGTGTTTCGTCATCACCCTATGTGTGGATATACACTCAATCTACACAGGTTATGATGACGTCATGCACAAACCGTGCTTGTTATACTATACGAATGTCCGACCGCGCAGCATTTTTGTTGAACTGCCTTTCCTAGGCATTTCGTGTACAGGACTTGGGTAGCTTTAAAACACATAATTCGTATACGGTTCTATTAGTTATCCTTGTTGTGAAAGTGGCATACGGCAAGATGTCTTCGTGAAGGCAGCAGGCGTCGCGCGAGGCCGTCCGGTTGATTGCCATTTCTGCTGGCTGAGCGCAGACATCGCCTGTGTTATAACATTTTCCTCACCAAGGATAACGAAATTATTATCAGTCCCAACCCCCATCCCCCACTTGAATTACGATAAACGCAACAAGTTCAAAGTGCATGGTTCTTGCTTTGGAGATCAGACCAAATTATTTTGATTCGAAATAACAAGTACAATAACATTTACCACGAACGAATAAGAAATTAGGAACAAAAGCATAAAACCTGGCCCCAAGCACATCACATCAGTGGTGTGCATAAGGGTTATACATAAAACGTGTACGATAAATAGTATATTATCACATACATGTTCGCAATTGAGTCCTCTCTCGTTGTTAATTAGTCATCCCGTACTACGTTATTACGTATGGCAAGCCATACACAAAACCAATCATATGGCAAGCCCTATACAAAACTCATAATATGTAATATAATGGGTTTTATATATAACATAAGTGAGAATAGTACTAGGGTTGAGAGAGAGTGTCTAGGTCCCTATACCCGAGGGAAGGGTCATGACACAACTGCTGTATACATTAGGTAGATTCTGCATGTTTTGATAGGGCGGTGCTTTAGATCATGCTAATGAAGGCACTTTAGATTCTTTTTGTGTAAAGTAAATTTTGCAAATTTACCGAAAATCGATTTTCGCGTTTTCAGAACTTCGCGTATTGGCCGCAACATGGAGTGCCAGCTATATACACTTAAAGTTGCAACACTAATCACTGCGAATTTTAATTTTGCGTCCGAGGCTAAACGCAAAAAACGCAAAAAATAAACTAACGCAATCTTTTCCGAATTTACAGTACCGGATTCGCTCTACAGTTTGAACATTTCTCCTGGGTTAGTATCGGTAATGTTCTTTCCTATTAGGCTTAAGAACTTCTCTTCACCTTGTAGATTGTGAAATTTATCTCTAATCTATACTTTATGTTTTCAGAGTAATCGATATACTGTGAATACTACCAACCCCGACCTGACCCAGTGTTTCCAGCAGACAGTTCTGGTGTGGGTTTCCTGCGGCTTCTTATGGATCCTAACACCTGTCTACCTATACTACCTGTCCAAGCTCGACACTCTACACACATGGCGAGACAAGGGAAAGTTCAACCTTTTCAAATTGGTAAGTTTAAACGTGATATTAACCCTTATACTGCTGGTTCCTGATTTGGCAAATAAAAAAGTATGCTAAAAATCTGAAAATGACTGAAACCCTGGCATATGGGTAATCATCTGAGACAACTCAGCAAGATCTATCAAATGAATACCAACATGACAGGGTGTAGATGGTTTTCAAAGATATATGCAAAAACTTTAAAATGACTGAAATCCTGGCATGCATGCATGACACTTTTTGTATGCAGTCCTACACAAATAGAAATACCTTAGTATCAAGGCAATATAATGAGAACTATATGCGTACATGTGCTGATGATTCCTCTTCAAATACTCTATATGTATATGCAAACCTTGCTCTAAGTGGTCAGACTATGCGTGCAATGTTGATACATCAAGTCTATGAATATCAACATTTTGAACCAAAGGTGATTTAAAGGCTGTATTCCAAGAAGTGGCATCTAAATTTTGGTATGGAAATTAGATTACCAAAATATATCTGTCGTTCTAGTCTTAATCCAGAGAGCACATAATTACCGGGTGCCCTGACCCCACGTCAGTGTTAACTCTCTCACATACCTAAAACATGATTCAACTACTTGTAAAAAATAGCACACAGTTGGGTATTATGGACCAATCAGAAGCCAGAAACAGAGTGTACTACTTCTGTTATAATACTGCAAGAGGAGATTCTGAGATTCCACAAAGCTCCACGGTATTACTATGAAAAGTCACAGTAATAAAATAGTGCTAAACAAAGATTTGGTCAGACTCGACCAATCAGAAGCTGGTATTGTAGCGGGCACTAAATGTGTTAGAACACTTCACCCGTGTTTTATGACTTTCAAACCAACTCGCATTGCTCGTGGTTTAAAATACATAAAACACTTTTTCTATGCCCTAACCTTTAAGTAAAAGGTGATATATCGAGTAGACTACGCAACACATTAGACCATTCAGCCATAGGGGCGACCCTTAAATATCATTATATAATGACATAAATGTGTGTACCCTAGACAAAATTAGTATAATATATACATGTATATATATATATATATATATATATATATATATATATATATATATATATATATATATATATATATATATATATATATATATATATATATATATACAGTATATATATATATATATATATATATATATATATATATATATATATATATATATATATATATATATATATATATATATATATATATATATATATATATACATATGGCCATAGGGGCGACCCCTAATTATCATTATATAATGACATCGATGTGTGTCAGGCCACGTATTAAGCCTAGATGAAGTCAGTATTACGTGGATGTCCTGCTAGTTGTATACCATCCAGTTTACACTGCTGACTCATGCCCTCTGAACACACTGACCGGGTGCAGGTTAACCCTTATGCTGCTGGTTGCAATTTTGGCCAAATACAAACTCAGGCAAAACACCTGGAATATTAACTGAAACCCTCGAACATTGGTACCTATCTGGGAGTACACAGTGAGAGCTATCCAGTGAATACCAATATGACAGGGTTTAGCTGTTTTAAAAAATCGTTGCACCCTTGTGCGTTGAGGGAAAGTAACCTTAACATTGGAAGCGTTTAAGTGTAAGAGGATTGTGTATAGTGATTTCGTGATAAGGATAAATTGTTGTGTAATAGTTACTGGACAGTCTATAGCGTAATGTGATATCGTGGGCTTATCTTTGAGATCACGTGTATATAATCTGTCCGACACGTGTCGTTTCAGGCTTTATTTTGGAAATATTTGTAAAGTCATTGAACATTATATCACATACTCGGTATAATTTGTTTGAAAGTTGTCCTCTGCGAGCACGTGTATAATCTATCTAATACGTATCGTATCAGGATTTATTTTGGAAATATTTGCAAATTCATTTAGCAGTACCCCATACACTCAGAATATTTTGCTCGAAAATTGTTGTTTTCTGCGAGCACCTTTTTATAATCTAAACATCACGTTCTGTATAAGTTTTTATTTTTGACATATTTGCCAATTCATTGAGGATTACATAATACACTTAGAATATTTTGCTGGAAATGTTTGTTCTCTGTGGGCAGGTGATTAAAATCTATCCAACAAGTGTTGTATTAGGCTTCATCATGGAAAAAGTTTGCAAATACATTGGGCATAATCTTACTCTCAAAATAGTTCCCTCGAAAGGTTTTGTTTAGAAGTTTAAGATTGCTAGTTTCAGTAGTATAACGTATTGCATTAAACATTGGGAATCTTTTGTTTAAAGTATTGTTTTACTTTGTTCTACTAAGATAGACTTATTTTTCTTGAAAGGTGTTGTTTTCTGTAATCATGTGTGTGTAGTCTATCCGACATATTATATTATATTAAATTATATTATTATATTATATGTTATTCTGGATTTTATCATGGGAATGTTTGCAAATTCGTTGAAATTCCTTGAAGGTTGTTAGTTTCAGTAGTAAAGAGTATTGCGTCAAATATTGGAAATCTTTTGTTAAAAGTAATGTTTAAGTTGTTCTAGAAACAAGGACCTATGTATTGGACCCTATATATTGCGAACAATTCACTTAAATAGTTTGCTTAGAAATATAGTTCCGAATTTTACGTTCGTTAATTTCAGTAATATGGATGAGAATAATGGGAATCATTTATCAAAATTTTGTTTAAAATTGATTAGCAGAAATACAATCCAATGCTACTAGTATTAAACAAATCAGTTATCCTCGGCGAGAACATACGCCTGTAAAACACCGTTTTCAGAGACATGTTTTTGTTTTAAGGTTTTTCATTGCTCAAGAGAGTACAAACTAATTGTCTTTGATTTCAAATATTTAATCTATTAATGCTCACAGATAAAATCTTCCAGGCAAAAGCATATTTAGGGAAATATTTGAAGGAAAGATATTTTTCAGAATAATACCAACAACTCTCCTTCAAATATTTAGTAAAATCATTCGTAACTTCAAATTTATTGTCAATAGTGTCAGAGATCAAGACGAAAATTGCAAGTGGAAGTCTCAACTGTTAATTGGTTAATTACGCTTCTATCTGATGGTTCAACTGTTTGAGGCATATACGCCCAGTAACGGCTAGACCTTACTATTTTTTGATTCGTCTAAATTGTCTAAAATTCCAACATTTTATAAAGGTAGAACCCTACCCGATACACGGGTCATTTTTAAAACTTGAATATCTGAAAACTGAGTTTAATGAAGATATCGACACTTATGCTATTGTAAAGGTTACATCTCATAGTTGCGGAATAATGGTGAACTTATCAGTAAGTGGCAATTTTGAGGTAATGTGGCACCTTTAAAGAACATATCTTGATGTGTTTCGTTTTTTGGCAATATGTCAAGAATCACCCTTTATTTGAAAATGAAAGTCTACCATATGATCATTCATGTCTTTGGTGAGGTGCAAGGTCCAGCCTCAACAGGTGATCTGCACGATGAGTATCTTAAAAACATTTTTGAGTGTTCCCATATGCCTCAAAAGTACTAACAGCACGTGGTTAACATAGTTAATGCTGATTTTCAGGTCCTGTCAGAATTTAAGGTACCTGTGACATTACCTTGCACCTAGACGGGGTTCATATCTGTCATATTCTAAAATACTGGCTTCGGAGACTGTATCTTTCAGCCAAAAAATGAGTTGAAGATTTTGGTCAAAATGGTCTAGCTCGAAGGAATCAGCATGGTTAAAGCAGACAGCCATGTCGTTCGGGAGCAATTTAACAAGGAAAACCCAAAGGGCCCTGCCTTTTGTGCTCTTGAGGTTAGCACAATAGAGTGTCGCCAGCGCGAGATTCGTGGCGAGTGAACACTGATCATGTGTCATCTTTTGTTTTGATATCCATTCTTAGGGGCCAGCCAAGGACACCACCAAGTGGTGAAAATCTTGGTGTACTAGACTATCACCTTAAAGTAACTATCTGAGGATATACATGTTTGTGGCAAACGGGCACTGTAGAAAAAAAAGCTTATAGTAGCTTAATTCGTCCAAAATTGTCTAAAATTCCAAAATCTCATTCACATTTCTGTGTGATGATACAAATGTTTAAGCCATACGAGCCATGTAAAAATATACCTTAAAAAAATTGATTCGTTCCAGGTTCTTGTCACTATCGTCACTATTCTGGCTCTGGTAGATCTGCTATCCGTTATAACTGATACGGTCCAAGGATACTTACATCCACCTGCAGAGTTCATAGCACCCGTTGTGTTGGCAGCTACTACAGTAAGTATACATAAATATATATATATATATATATATATATATATATATATATATATATATATATATATATATATATATATATATATATATATATATATATATATATATATATATATATATATATATATATATATATATATATACAGGGCGTCCCAAAAGAAATGCAATCCTCCCCTTTTGCCAATATGTTTTCAAAACAGAATAAGTAACATCAAAAATGGCTTCATGGTTACATAGAAGAGGATATCTTAGGGATATCCTGTTGGGGTTTCAAGCAAATCCGTTCATCCAAGTCAAAGTTATGATGTAAAGTTTAACCCCCTTATCATTTCACTCCAACGCAATGTAAAACCTATGGTGAAGACTGGTTTTTCATGTCGCCTCATTAGGAGCTAGAGTTGTATGTTAAAATAGCACTGGTCAGTATGCAGGTTTGCATTGGAAATTTACCTAGTGTTGAAGTGAACCTTTCCTAACAGCTTTGACATTGATAGTCGGATTTGCTCGGAACTGCAACAGGTTATCTCTACTATATCCTTCTATTTAACCATGAAGTCAATTTAGCTAATTTAAGGCTAACTGCATATCAAAAACCAAGCCAACTTACCGAAAGAAAAACATTCAATATGATATTATTGTGTGGTAACTATGCTAATTGTATGTTTTCATATAAACGAAGAATACATTGTATTCTGTTAAAATATAAGCCTAAATGCTACCATATCCGATACAAAACAATGTAAAATATTCATTCACTTCGTGTTAATTATATGTATGTCTATATGTATATAGATACTGGCTGGCTTTCTGATGCACAGAGAGTACAACAAGGGCATCCACTCCTCTGGTGTCATCTTTCTATTCTGGCTGCTGCAAGTGCTAGTTGGTGTAATTCCCTTTAGGAGTTACATCATTGACGGAGACCAGGTAAGCCATCAGATATGTCTAATACTATCGGCTGATACATATATTCATATATATATACTAGTATATATATATATATATATATATATATACATATATATATATATATATATATATATATATATATATATATATATATATATATATATATATATATATATATATATATATATATATATATATATATATATATATATATATATATATATATATATATATATATATATATATATATATATATATATATATATATATATATATATATATATATATATATATATATATATATATATATATATATATATAATACCTTTGTATGTACATAAATCACGTTTGTTTATTCCTCAATCGAATGGTAATTATGATGTTTTTGAGGGACATTAGTGATGTTCAACCTACTTTATACATATCTAGTTCAAATCGATTCATACAATGTAAAACTATACGAGTTTTATCATTTAGAATGCTGTACAGGTTGAAACGACTTCCAGCAAACTTTTAACCATTATCTTTAATAGCATATATTGAAGAAAAAAATGATTATAAGAGCCATTTAGCAACTTGCATCCCTTGTATTTCATAAACACAACTAAATGTACGATATGTATAACTTGTTTCATTTCATTCACAGGGGTTGAGTTTATTTCGACAAGTGGTATTCTATATCTCCTACGGATTTCGCGCCATCTTGTTTTTACTTCATCTGAAATCCGACCTTTCTGCACTGGACACGCCAAATAAAGGCCGAGGAGAAAAGGAACCACTTATAAGTCCGAAAGAAAAGAAGGCAGTCCCTTATTCAGACCGGGTAACTCATAACTACTATTGTCCTTTAAAGTCCTCTAAATTATTATTTTATGGTGTGTCATTATCTTTACGTGTTAAGCAAATGCATTTTCTACTTTAAACCGTATGCTACTGATGACTTTGGCTAATACAAAATGATGCGAATAACCCGAGAAATTAATAAAACTTGGCAGTCATTGGCAGTCATTTGAGAGTACTCAGCCAGAGCTTTCCAATGAATACCAAGTTAAACACAACAGGGTTTAGATGTTTTTCAAAAGGATTTGCGTTCTTGTGCTATGGACGAAAGTGGCATCAGCATTGGGAAGGTTCATATTCAGATACAATAGCATTATGGGCTGCCGTAAACGTTTATTTATAAATTTATGGTTTTGATCTTCTTTTTTAAAAAAAAAAGGTTTATTTACAAAGAGTCATATAAGTTATTCACGAAAATAGCAGGAGAGTTGGTTGATGGTTGTATATATGACTTGAAATTGATAAGTCATAAAATATCTTCTAATGCTCGAAATTGGGCGGTGGTATTTATAAAACAACAATTGTATTCAGTATACAATCCATCCGTTTGATAAAAGTTTTGTTAACAATGACATCTTTAAGCTACATATATGTATATTTGTTGTAAAAGGTCAATAAAACGGTATTCGAAAATAAACTATGCTACATATTTACTTTACTGAGAAATCGTTAAAAAATTATTTTCTTTTGGCCATTCGAACTAACATTATAACATTAGCAGTATTCTAGGTTTGCTTTATTTTCATGTGTATTTTGCCAGGAGCCATGCCCAGCCGCCACAGCATCTTTCCTATCTAGAGCCACCTTCTTCTGGTTAACAAAGTAAGCACATTCTTGATAAATCTTCATTAGGACAGGGCCTCCCAGAAAATGCAATCCTCCCCTTTTCCCAATATTGTTTCAAAACAGCTTAAGTAACATCTAGAATGACTTATGGTTAAATAGAAGGATACCTGTTGCCGTTTCAAGCAAATCCGATCATCCCTGTTAAAGCTTTAAGACAAAGTTTGACCCCTCTATCATTTCACTCCAACACAAGCTAAATTTCCCATGCAAACCTGCATAAGTTTTACATTGCGTTGGAGTAAAATAATAAGGGGTGTCAAACTTTACATCACAACTTTGACTTGGATGAATGGATTTGCTTGAAACTTCAACAGGTTATGTCTAAGATATCCTTCTATGTGACCATGAAGCCATATTTGATGTTTTTTAAGTTGTTTTGAAAATATAATGGGAAAAGGGGAGGATTGTATTTTTGGGGGGACGCCCTGTAGGCTGTAGATAAGAATAATTTCCCTTTGATACGTTCAAGCTTAAAGCTTTATACACACCAGCAGATTTGCCACCATGTATCACTTACATATGAGACCAAGAAATGTTTTCGCAATATTCTTAAGACATCCGAGTTGTATAAATGTGATAATTTGATTGTGTATAGACATGTATTTCATGGTATTTGTGCCTCTACATATGTTTCCGTTTATTCGATTAACATTTATTTGAATATAAAGTCTCACATATTTTTGAAATAGATCTTTATTTTCCCTAATTTCTTCCTTTCATATATCTTAATAAGTACAGTACAGACATTAAGTTCATGCACCACCACGCTTGGATAACATGTCAAAGATAGCAAAGCACATAAATGACCCACGTAGCCTTCGAATCGAAGCTGCGTTCAGTTTTGAGGTCATCTATGCATCCATGAACTGGAAACTGTGTGGCAGGAATTAAATGTCGACACTGCAATTTTGTACCCGGACTTAGTTTGACATGATATATCTTATATGCAATGTTGAATTCTGATTCCATCTAATTTCAGATTGATGATAAAAGGATATCGCAGAACCTTATCAGAGAAAGACTCGTTGGATTCTTATTTTATCTAATTTCAGATTAATGATAAAAGGATATCGCAGAACCTTATCAGAGAAAGACTCGTTGGATTCTTATTTTATCTAATTTCAGATTAATGATAAAAGGATATCGCAGAGCCTTATCAGAGAAAGACTTGTTGAATTCTTATTTTATCTAATTTCAGATTAATGATAAAAGGATATCGCAGAGCCTTATCAGAGAAGGACTTGTTCCAACTTTTACCAGAAGACAGAGCTGACCAACTGTGGAGCAGGTTTGGGGCTAACTACAGTAAAGAGGAAACCACGGCATATAAAAAGTAATTATCCTTTTCTACCATGCGTGCTAGAATATGATTTATTACCTCTGTGGCAACGAAAAATGCCCGGATTATTTAGATCATTTATTTGGCACAAAATATTTCTCAGAGGAATATGAAAGAAACACGTTGATTAAACCCAAAGCCACAACTATCCATCAATATTTCTGATATCAATGATAAATTGAATGCTTAGAAGCATACGAGGTCTAGACGACGCTTGCAAGTATCAGGCTCTGTGGGCTTATGAAATATGTCAATCCACATTGTATTATCATATTAGAAGGTACTGTAAATTCGGAAAGGATTGCGTTAGTTTAATTTTTGCGTTTTTTGCGTTTAGCCTCGGAGGCAAAATTAAAATTCGTAACGATTAGTGCTGCCACTTCAAGTGTATAGCTGGAACTCCATGTTGCGGCCAATTCGCTGAATTAAAAAACGCAAAAAATGATTTTTTGAATATTCGCAAAATTTACTCTACGCTATTTTTTTGTGAACCTATACAGTTCTTGATTTTTTTTATCCTTTTACCCTTGAGATGCTGAGGCTACTTTCGCCAAAGGAACAATAACACACAAAAAATAAAACCATACAAAACAATGTCATGTTGGTATTCATATGAATCTTTTTCTGAGTAATTTTGAATGATTATCCAAGAAACCTGGGTTAGAATTATCTTCACCTTTTTTACGCATAATTTTGTATTGCCCAAATTAGCCACCAGCCGTCAAATGGATAATAGTGTGTCTGTTTACTAAGAGTATCATCACGTTCGTTTTGACAAAACGTAAATCAACTCTCCGCCATGTCACGTTCCTTATTCAGTATATGGTAAATGAGAGATTATTGTGTCAATTGGTAAATCAAAGAACTACATCGTCAACCATAGATTATGAAAACATATAGTATGGGACATACAATAAAATGTGACAAGGGTTTTTGTTGGTATATACAGCTCTATTCTTCACGAATTAATATTACTTTTGAAAAAATGTATATCTAAATTTTGATATCCATTTATCTACCAAAGTGAAGCACAAGGTCAGAGAAGTTACAGTTATTCAAGATTATGAGTTCACTTGTTAACTCTTCCAATGTTGCATGTACTTTTAAGGGCACAACTATTTTTGAAAATCATTTAAACCCTGTCATGTTGGTATTCATTGGATAGCTCTCGCTGAGTACTCTCAGAAGAGTACCATATGTCGATCAGGGTATCAATCATTTTTCAGTTTTTTTGCATCATTTCTGTATTGACCAACTTAACCACAAGCAGCATGAGGGATGGACCTCATTTCATCACTAAGGCCTGTGTTTATTTTGTCGTCGCCCACCTACATTAGGAGATACGTATGCTACTGACCAAATTAGCCACCAGCAGCATAAGGGTTATGCGTTGTATTTTTCTATTGTAATTTCTAATTCTTGCCTATCCGTATTTGTCTGTTCACAGATTCGCCAAGAAGCACTCGTACACAGGTAACTATTGTAAGGAGGATGAGGAGGCACTTATTGCACCTTTGGTGCCCCCCGCAGAGGCTAAACCCCACCCTTCTCTCACCTCAGCCCTATGGAGAACACTAGGGCCTTTCTACGTATACACAGGGTTCTTCAAGCTGCTGCATGACAGCGTCAATCTTCTCAATCCATTGATATTAGGGTAAGTGGGTTAGTTCATACTGTAGAACCCACATATGATGCGTGTCCCAATTATAGCGAATTGGGGAGTTTTCGTATCATAGCGTATCTTTATGTTAGCGACGGTAGCTGCCGCTGAAAGACAGCGCCAGTACAGTAAGAAAAATGTACAGCGTTTCTATAAATAGCGGAGCGGAACCACACGCTAATGTACGCTTTATATAAACAGACGCGTACATTGTGTGTTCTACAGTTAATGGTGCAGTACCGACATTTTATTCCTGCACCATTCGACCGGACGTCTTCCAGTGCCTGGTTGTACAAACATCCATGAATAACATGTCAAAACAACAATCCATGTTCATTAATTAACCCACTACAGTATAGACATTCAATTCCTGTACCATTGACCGTACGTCTTCTGGTGCCTGGTTGTACACACACCCATAGATAACATGTCAGAAAATAAATCACACATAACAATCACCATTGTAGCTTGCGAACCAAAGCTACGTTCAGTTGTCAGGTCATCCATGCACCCATGCCAAGGAAACGGGGTGGCAATCGGGTGAGTGATCGTGTATTATACCCGGGCTGCCCACGCATTAAGTGCAGGAATTGAATGCTGTCACTGTAAGTGTATCCTGTTTGCCTTATTGCAATATCAATGTTGTTGAATATTTTCCCAGGAAATGGTTTAAGTATATAGTGCAATATATCCTGGAAAATGACATTTGAAACATATGCATCATATTTTCCAAATATTTGAAAATGGGTATATTAAGCTATCTACCGTACCCAATCGCTGTACTGTGAAGAATCTGGTCAAGGCAAAGTTGCAAACTAGTTGCAAATATTACATGAATTTAAAAAAATGATATGATGTGATGCAAGTACTAAGTAGTTAACGTGTAGGACTAAGGACTTCAAGGTGGGCACACATATATCCAGTACAGACATTTAATTCATGCACCAGTCGGCCGGACGTCTGTCAATGCCTGGTTATACAAAAACCATAAATAACATGTCAAAAAATAAGCCCAACACATCGATGGCCCACGTAGCTTGTGAATCAAAGATACATTCAGTTGCGAGGTGATCCATGTATTCATGTCCAGGAAACTGGGTGGCAATCAGGTGTGCGGTCGTGTAATTTGACCGGGCTGCCCTGCATTTAGTGTAGGAATTAAACGTCGGCACTGTACATATATTACCTGACACGGAAAGGTGAGAGGTCATTACCTTTTATGTTTAATGGATAAGTCTGAAATGCACTGATATAGCAACTTAAAGGTTGATAGATATGTTACAAAGATAAAGTTCAACACAAATTGCTACTACAGTGCAGACATTTAATTCCTGCACCAGTCGACCGGACCTCTGGCAGTGGCTGGCTGTACAAATACCCAAAGATAACTTGTCCAAAAATGAGCCAATTACATCAATGACCCACGTCAAGCTTGTGAATCGAAGCGACGTTCAGTTGTGAGGTTATCTATACATCTATACCCAGGAAACATGGTGGCAATCGGGCATGCGGTCATGTATTGTCCGGGCTGCCAACGCATTTAGTGCAGGAATTAATTGTCGGCACCGTACTCCTGTTGGTCACATGTGATGCAGATAACAGCAGCAGATTTTCAGCAGCAGATTCGATAATGCATATCTTTAAAACTCCAGATTAGATTGCTTAGTCTGGGCATTTATGCAGTGCAATTATATGTGCATGCAATAGGCTAGTACCTTGCCTCTTAGGACATACACATAAGGGACATATGCATACAAATGAATGTATATTGGTACTTGAGTTGCTGTTCTGCCAAACCACATTACTTGCTTTCGCAGCATCAATAGTAGCACTGAGTCCAAAGAATAAGTTAAGGTAACGATTATATTCAGGTATAACTACCTCTCACAAGTTTATAAATCTATCAAGATTGAAGTATTATGTATCGTCAAAGCTATATACTATTAGGCAATGTGAAATGAATACAAAAATAGTTCAAAAGTTAAGCATAATTAAGACAAAAGAAAAACCCTTTCACGTATGTATACCATATATGGAAAAAATATTCCCAGTGCCCCGTTTTATAGACTTCTTTTAACATGGGTCATTTGCACCCAAGGCCCCTTTTCGCAGACTTGTTTAACATGGGTCACTTATCCCCACAATGCCCTTTTTTGCAGACTTCTTTTAATATGGATCATTTATCCCCAATGCCCCCTTTTTCAGGCTTCTTTAAACAAGGATCATTTATCCCCAATGCCCCCTCTTGTAGACTTCATTTAATATGGATAATTTATCACCGATGCCCCATTTTGCAGACTTCTTTTAATATGGATAATTTATACTCAATGCCTCCTTTTTCAGGCTTCTTTTAACATGAATAATTTATCCCAAATGTCCCCTTATGCAGACTTCTTCAAACATTGATCATTTATCCCAAATGTCCCCTTATGCAGACTTCTTCAAACATTGATCATTTATCCCAAATGTCCCCTTATGCAGACTTCTTCAAACATTGATCATTTATCCCCAATGTCCCCTTTGCAGACGTCTTTTAACATTGATCATATATTCTCAATGCCCCTTTTTGCTGACTTCTTTTGACGTGGATCAATCATCAACAATGCCTGCCCCTTTTTGCAGACTTCTTTTAACATGGACCATTTATCCCCAAAGCCAACACTATCCTACACATATTTTATGGCACTGAATGGCCTTTGTGTGCTAGCTATAGTGTGCCTTTAAAACCCCATACCCATCTATTTATTCATTGTCCCCAATGCCCCTTTTTGCAGACTTTTTTTAACATTGTTCATTTATCCGCAATGCCTGCCCATTTTTGCAGACTCCTTTTAACATGGATCATTTATCCCCAATTTCAACACTATCCTACACAGATTTTATGGCACTTAATGGCCTTTGTGTGCTGACATGCCTTTAAATAACCATTAATTCATTCATTATCCCCAGTGTCCCTTTTCGCAGACTTCTTTTGACGTGGATCATTTATCCTGAATGCCCCTTTTTGCACACTTCTTTTAACATGGATCATTTATCACCAATGCCTCTTTTTGCAGACTTCTTTTAACACGGGTCTTCTTTTAACATATATCCCCAATGCTACGATTATTTTACACATATTTTACGGCACTAAATGGCCTTTGTGTGCTGGTGTGACTTTAAAAGCCCATTCATTCATTCATTATTCCCAATGCCCCTTTTCGCAGACTTCTTTTAACATGGATTAGCACCCCTGGTAGCCCGGTGTGGCAGGGCTACGTGATTGCTGCCACCATGACAGCCACAGGGTTTGTCAGACCCATGCTCCTCCAATACTGGATCCATGGGGCCTTGACCATTGGCATGAGGGCAAGATCTATTATCACTACTGCCGTCTATAAAAAGGTGAGCTCACCTTTACCGACCCTTATTCTTCTAGGGCAAGTGCTATTCCCTCTAATATACGGGCCTTTCTCCAGCTTCATCATCCACCCTTGTATAAATATATATATATATATATATATATATATATATATATATATATATATATATATATATATATATATATATATATATATATATAAATTTATTATATGACCACTGACCAATCTCTCTTTTGATTGGTTAATTCAGGCTATGACCAACCAGTCCATCAAAACAGTTGATGGACTTGACCATATTGAATGATCCCATAAAGAGGCACACCATCCAATAAGAGTGCCAGAATAGTGACACATACATAATATATATATATATATATATATATATATATATATATATATATATATATATATATATATATATATATATATATATATAGGGAGCTTTTCTCTCTAATAAAACTAGCCATTTTCCAGCTTTATCATCCACCATTGTGTATATATATATATATATATATATATATATATATATATATATATATATATATATATATATATATATATATATATATATATATATATATACACTGGTTCGATTCCCGGCCACTCCGGGCACTTTGGTCGTTCTTGGGCAAAACAGTTTATTCCATATTGCTTCAGTCTACCCAGCTGCAAAATGGGTACCTAGCATAAATAAGGCAGTGCTTAGAGTGTGTGCGCTATTTGCTGCCAGTTGCTCTGGAATATCCCCCGGGGGATTGAAATGGTTTCTGTATGTACAGTGCCTGCTAGGGGAGGAAGGTCGTGTGAGCACTTCGGTGGATACAAGACTATAAACCGAATACCTTTATATACATATATATATATATATATATATATATATATATATATATATATATATATATATATATATATATATATATATATATATATATATATATACTAGTATATATACATAAAATTATATATATATATATATATATATATATATATATATATATATATATATATATATATATATATATATATATATATATATATATATATATATATACATATATAATAGCAGCATAGAAATCATGTTATGTGCATTGCAATGCTTGTTTGCATAAAAACAGTGCAACTGTTGACAGTCCTGTCCTGCAATATATAACCTATTAGTTTCAGAAAAATATCCTTCCTCTATTTTACCCTGCTATTCATTGTTGAGATCAACTGCATTGCCACCTGTTATAAGAAATGGTGTTGACAAATCTCTACTTTGTAATCCTATGTCGGTCCAAACACTTGCAAGCCATAGAAAGGCTGATCCGACTCCATTTCTATAGAATCAGAAATCGGGCAGATAACAATTTGGATTTTGGAATTTCGTTATTCGTCACTTTTTCTGCCATATTATGGTCGTGACTAGCCAGCTATCACTGGTGGAGGAAACAGGAGTATCTGGCAAAAACCACCGCCTAGGTCTAAGTCACTGTCAACTTCCACACATGCTTGGGATGGGATTCGAGCCCAGGGGCCGACTGCACAAAAAAACATAAGTCAAAAACTAACTTGATTGCTATTGTTGTAATTGTTGACGTAAGATTAGCTAAGATTTGACTTAAGATTCTTTGTGCAGTCGGCCCCAGGTTGTGATGATAGACATCACAGAGTCAGTGACAAAGGCTTAGACCATACAACCATCAGGACAGGCTGGGCTGATAACAATCAAAGACTGTACATACATGCATTTTTGTCAGAGACGGGATCTTCATCTCGATAACCATTTCGTTTTCCCGGGGGGGGGGGGCACTCAGGTACAGAGGGGGGCCGCACCTGCGTTACGTATTTCGCTCAAGAGGGGGTCTTTTTTTAAGACCTCCGCATGTCTGCGATTTTGTAAAAGAAGGGTACTTTTTTGTACCCAGGTACGAAGTAAGGGGGTCAGAATCCCCTTACAATCCACGAAACATACGCGGCTCTGACGCCGAGTGACTCCCGAAGTATCTGGGCTTCCGAGTTTGTTGCCGCCACTTGCTGCCGCTAAACATGCAGAGGATTATAAAATTTAAAGTTAAAGTTAAAGTTCATCCAATGTCAGTGTTTTGATAATAAAAGGGTGTTTATTTAGTGGAAAAAGTCAGCGTTTTTTTATTAAAATAAGGGTGCTTTTTTGACTGACAAGTTACATGACAGATAGCAATCTACATGAATACCTTCAATCTGCATATAAACCCGGTTACAGCACAGAGACAGCACTGGTGAAGGTACAGAATGACATTCTTACAAGCATTGACCAGCATGGAATTGTTATACTGATCCTTATTGACCTAAGTGCAGCATTTGATACCATCGATCATGACGTGCTGTTTTCTAGAATGGAAAGCACTCTGGGTATAACAGGGCCAGCCCTTGAATGGTTCCGTTCATATCTTGGTGACCGTACTCTTCGAGTTCAGATAGATGATTCATTCTCCGCATCACAGGAAATCCTATGGTCTGTACCACAAGGATCAGTGTTGGGCCCTCTGCTCTTCCTGATTTACCTCCTACCCTTAGGAATACTGATAAGAAAGCATGGTCTAGAACTCCATGCTTATGCGGATGATACACAACTCTATATCTCTATCAAACCTATCAATCAGCGTGTAGTGGACGAAGGTGTAGCTAAGTTGGAAAACTGCCTCACCGACATCTATACATGGATGTCTCAAAATAAACTGAAATTGAATGCAGACAAGACAGAGGTGCTGGTCATGGGTACCCCACAGATGCTGGCGAAAATCTCCATTCCTAGTATTACCTAGAGCTGCACTCACCACTCACGAACTCGAGTGGCTCGAGCCCTGGAGCAAACTCGCCGAGCTCGAGCTGAATTGTTCAAATCGTGAGCTCGTCGATGTTGGGAACACAAACGTAACACAGAGCCCCTAACACACATTATTAACATACATAACTGCTTATCGCTGTCATGTCTTCTTTACAATCTCCAATGTATACATTCAAGCGGTGTTGAGTGTTAAACTGACCTTTGTATCTCGTCAGCACGTTTTGAAATTAAATAAACATGGCAATGTTAATAATAGTTCGCCAATGAATATTTATTTCTTAATAGCTGGGCTGGAAAATAAATATCTTTTTGGAAAATCAGAACGTCCGTGAGCTCATGAGCTCACGAGCCAAACGGGTGGTGAGCTCATGAGTTGATCTCCCTCCGTGAGTGCAGCTCTAGTATTACCGTAAATGGTGTAATAGTACCAGTTCTGAATGAACCGGTCGGTAATCTGGGTGCTGTTTTTGATCCGAACATGAATATGTCTGCACATGTATCAAAAAATATCAAGTCTGCAAATTACCACCTTAGAAACATTGGGATAATAAGTAAATTTCTCAATACTGATACAACCAAGAGTGCCATTGTCTCACTGGTGACATCACGCCTTGACTATTGTAATGGACTTCTCTGTGGAATCACGGTTGAGCTGCTATGCAGGCTCCAGAAAGTCCAAAACAATGCTGCTAGAGTGGTCAGTGGCTCCAAAAAGTATGATCACATTACACCAGTTCTAAAAGATCTTCACTGGCTGCCCATCAGGAAAAGGATTGAGTTCAAGATTCTGCTTTTGACTTTCAAATGCATGCAAGGATGTGCCCCTCTATACTTGAGGGAACTGTTAGTCAAACAAGCCAATACAAGGACTCTAAGATCAAACACCAAGAACTTATTACAGATACCACTCACTAATCTGAAAAGGTTTGGCGACAGAGCATTATGTGCCTATGCACCACGCCTTTGGAATGAGCTCCCTGACAACATCAAGGCAGCTGATAGTGTGCAAAACTTCAAGAAACAGCTGAAAACATTGCTATTTAGAAAGGAGTTTAATTGACTATATGGACCATGACAACTGTCCAATGACTCTAAAGTGCTTTTGAACATTATAGGTGGAAAGGGCGCTATATCAAATATCAATTATTATTATTATTATTATTATTGTGAAATTTACACAATTCAACACTATCATTTGTTCCTTATATCAAGAGTCTCAAGAAAAAATGTGTTCTCGCTTTGAACTCGTTGACAGTGTTCCTTAACACCGACCGAGGTTGGATCTTTCAGTTATTTTACAATTTTATAGTGCCTTCTTCGATCAAAGTTAGACGCTGGGTGTGTTATATATGGAGAATTTGTTTATATTTGGAGGATTTGTCAACTTCTTCATTGTCAAATTATACATAACAATGGAATGAGCAGAACCATAATATTTCGGTTTGCAGATCTAGACAATATCCAAAGCTGTCGTCATCTCTCAATGGCATGCGTATTGATATTCTCAGGTCACACAATCCAGCAGCTTTGGAATTTCGTTTTTCGTTACTTTTTGCCATGTTGCAGCTAAGTGAGGACTAGCCAGTTGTAACTGGACATTGGTGAGAGACAGCTAGCAGTCAATGACGAAAACGGCATAGTAGGCCAAAACCTTACGGATGGAGCAGTTATGGGGTGGCTTTTTTATTTTGACTCATTGATTAAGTACTTCAGTATATAGTACACTCTTAACAATAATCATCTTCTAAAGAAATTAAGCATATATAGTTATGGATGTAACAAAATATCTTTTCCATGGGCACTTTCATCCTAATCAAGCTAATGAGGCTTAAAGAAAATTCCACACAAAATAGATCATAAGTTATCCATGAAGTCGAATCAGAGTATTTTATGTTTCAGTGTTCTCTTGGATTGGTTTTCAACGCCACAGTCATACTTTTGGCAGGGATGCCTGATGGCCGCAGCCTTTGTAGTACAATCCTACATAAGGATATGCTTATCAAGTGCGTGGGTGTATGGTGCTACTCGTACAGGCCTCAGGCTTAAATAGGTCAATTCTAAATCAAGTAATCTTTCGACCGAACGTCTTTCAATCCCTGTTGTACAAGTACCATAAATAACATGTCAAAAAATAAGCCAAACACATCAATGGCCCACATAGCTTGTGTGAATCAGAGATACATTCAGTTGCGAGGTGATCCATGCATCCATGTCCAGGAAACTGGGTGATGATCGGGCATGGGGTCATGTAATTTCCCCGGGCTGCCCTGCATTTAGTGCAGGAATTAAACGTCGGCACTGTACATATGTTACCTGACACAGAATGGTGAGAGGTCATCACCTTTCATGATTAATGGATAAGTCTGAAATGCACTGATATAGCACCTTAAAGGTTGATAGATATGTTACAAAGATAAAGTTCAACACAATTTGCTACTACAGTGCAGATATGTAATGCCTGCACCAGTCGACCGGACGTCTGGCAGTGGCTGGCTGTACAAATACCCAAAGATAACTTGTCCAAAAATGAGCCAAGATATCTTACTAGGACAAAGTCCAACACAATATGCTACTACTCATGTTAGTCACATGTGATGTAGATGTAATTATCAGCTGCAGATGTGATAATGCATATCTTCAAAACTCTAGATTAGGTTGCTTAGTCCTGGCATTGATGCAGTGCAGTATATGTGCATGCACTAGGCTAGTACCTTGCCTATTAGGACATACACATAAGGGACATATATATCCAAATAAATATGTTAGAACTTGAGTTGCTGTTCTGCCAAACCACATTACTGGCATTCGCAGCATCGAGTCCGAAGAATAGGTTAGGGTAACGATTATATTCAGGTATAACTACCTGTCACAGGTTTATAAATCTATCAAGATTAAAGTATTATGTATCGTCAAAACTATATACTATTATCCAATGTAAAATGATGCAAAATAGTTCAAAAGTTAAGCATAATTAAGACAAATGAACAACCCTGTCACATATGTATACCATATATGGAAAAGTTATTCCCAGTGCCCCATTTTACAGACTTCTTTTAACACGGATCATTTGCACCCAAGGACCCTTTTTGCAGACTTGTTTAACATGGGTCACTTATCTCCACAATGCCCCTTTTTGCAGGCTTCTTTAAATAAGGATCATTTATCCTCAATGCCCCCTTTTGCAGACTTTGTTAATATGGATAATTTATCCCTGATGCCCCTTTTTGTAGACTTCTTTTAATATGGATAATTTATACCCAATGCCCCCTTTTGCAGGCTTCCTTTAACATGGATAATTTATCCCCAATGCCCCCTTTTGCAGACTTATTTAAACATTGATCATTTATCCGCAATGCCCCTTTTTGTAGACTTCTTTTAATATGGATCATTTATCTCCAATGTCCCCTTTGCAGACTTCTTTTAACATTGATCATATATTCCCAATGCCCCTTTTTGCAGACTTCTTTTGACGTGGATCAATCATCCCAAATGCCCCTTTTTTGCAGACTTCTTTTTAACATGGTTCAATTATCCCCAATGCCTGCCCCTTTTTGCAGACTTTTTGTAGTCGTCTCTTTTGACGTGGAACATTTATCCTGAATGCCCCATTTGCACACTTCTTTTGACAAGGATCATTTATCACCAATGCCCCTTTTTGCAGACTTCTTTTAACATATATCCCCAGTGGTACGATATTTAACACATATTTCATGGCACTAAATTGCTGGTGTGGCTTTGAAACACATCCATTTATTTATTATCTCCAATGCCCTTTTTTGCAGACTTCTTTTGACGTGGATCAATCATCCCAAATGCCCCTTTTCTTCAGACTTCTTTTAACATGGTTCATTTATCCCCAATGCCTGCCCCATTAAGCAGACTTCTTTAAACATGGATCATTTATCCCCAATGCCCCCTTTTGCAGACTTCTTTTAACATGGATAATTTATCCCAAATGCCCCCTTTTGCAGACTTCCTTAAACATTGATCAATTATCCCTAATGCCCCCTTTTGCAGCTTTTTGTTAACATGGATGATTTATCCCCCATGCCCCCTTTTGCAAACTTCTTTAAACATTGATCATTTATCCCTAATGCCCCCTTTTGTGGACTTCTCTTGATATGGATCATTTATCCCCAATGCCCCCTTTGCAGACTTCTCTTAACATTGATCATATATTCCCAATGCCCCTTGCAGACTTGTTTTGACGTGGATCAATCATCCTCAAAGCAAACACTATCCTACACTTATGTTATGGCACTGAATGGCCTTTGTGTGCTAGTGGGCCTTTAAAAACCCATCCATTTATTCATTGTCCCCTGTGCCCCTTTTTGTAGACTTCTTTTAACATGGGTCATTTATCCCAGATGTCCCTTTTTTGCAGACTTCTTTTATCTTGGTTCATTTATCAACAATACCTGCCCCTTTTTGCAGACTCCTTTTAACATG
>OZ012685.1:47490696-47526708 GCA_963942565.1 Maea johnstoni | reverse complement strand
ATATATATTATATATATAGTATTATATATTATATATATATATATATATTATATATACTTACATATATATATATATATATATATATATATATATATATATATATATATATATATATATATATATATATATATATATATATATATACATATATATATATATATATATATATATATATATATATATATATATATATGTATATGTTTATATATACATATATATATATAACTATATGAATATGATTAGCCGCTAAGATATTAGGAATCATGGAGATCACTGCTGGAAAAGGCATGAAACAAGTATGGTCACTCCCAATTTCTGAGCGGTCAGTTCAATGCAATAAAAGGTGTAGTTACACACAAGTGACACATCTAGTAGTTGGCTACAAGTAGAAGATAGGAAGTAGTAGTGATTCGCCTAGTATTAGTGTTCTTGACCATAACTCGTACTCTCCATCTTATCTGAAGTACTGGGAAAATTCTGAGACTTGAACTTATCTCTCTGATAGATGCATTTAACATAACTTCTGCTAAAAGTCTCAATCCCATCTGCGAATGATCTTGCAAAGTGGGTGCCTTGAGTATGTCTGCTTGTGTGTGTGTGTCCCAGTTAGTGAGATCATTCAATAAACCATGTAACCATCTGCAGTGTGTTTGTGTGTGTGTCTGTGTTAGTGAGATAATTCAATAAACCATGTAACCATCTGCAGAAACTGGTTTGCTTCATCAGATTCCTGATCAATACTAAGTTTCCCAATACAAAAAAGGCATGCTGGTGGATTGCTGTGAGTGGTTTACGTTTGGCCCAGGCAAGCCTGGTAATTCTTCACCCATCCACGATGGCCGCCATGGGAGGCAAGGTGTTCTCTCGAATCTATCATGTCGATTAGTGCTTTGTCACATGACTGTGAGACTAGTGTCAGGTACACGAGCCTCGTAAAGTGAAGGTAAAACACTTACCTTAGCGGAACATGCTCTTATCGCCTCGTTATGCGTGATTGATCACCATGGAGGTTCCATAACGCGTCTCAGCAAGGCTTTGTGCATTCCCTCATTTATAGGTGAAGTTCACATAAGAATGCTTCCTGACCCAGCCACACCTTTATTCTAACACAATACGCTGGAGACCTGGGTGTGCTGAATATAATGATTTAATGGAAACTGTCAACGCAAGTGCCAAATTCATTAGTGCTAAGTCAGCTATTGCATACTTGCAATTCTTTAATATTCATTAATAACTTAAATATTGGGACGTATCATACATTTTATGAGTTAAAAAAAGTAAATGAATTTCATCGGAAATTCAACAAACACAGGCTGATAGATTAGGTATACAGTAGTATACAATCTAAACCTTTTTATTGATAACAGCAGTTCCTTCAGACAAAACCGTTGCTCCACCACCAATTAGTTAAATCAAATGCAGGCTGATATGTTTCAAAGCTATGATTACACACGACTGGGCTGATCAAAAGTACACACTGTTATTGATATATGCCACTATCTATACTAATACAGATCCTTATTCATTATTTTAGGCTGCACTAACATTGTAAGTATCCCTACCGCTTTGCTAGATGCTAATATGATTTTTGTTTACATTTTATCACGGAAGTAAGGGATTATAGGGTTATTTGAAGAACTTTTGCAATTATACATATCAGAATTGAATATTTATAAATGGTTCCCCCTTCAGTTTTATTAACATACGCATATTTTCGATTCATATCATGAGTTGGTCTCCAGAACTAACAAGTGATGGACTATTGACCCATCTGCAACTGCTACTAAGAATCATTAAATGCTCCTGTGAAAACTAGGGGCACAGGTGCTAGTAGCCTCACTTAATGTCTTCTTAAAGGTATTGCCATGAATTATTGGAGAATAATAAAGATCCTTAAGAATACATAACAGCATTGAAATAATATTGAAAATTGATCCCTATGGTATACTTGCACAGGCCAGCGTGTATCCTTTATGATTATCATACCTTATCTTTAGTCACCGACCTCCACCTCTTGCATTTCTTCTGTAGTACAGGTGAACTTGGATATGACAGACTCGATGGGACCAGGAAAATTGGTCCGTCATATGCAAAATCCGTCGTATACATATGACGAATACTTGATATGCAACGGACTGGGACCAAGCATATCGTCCATCATATGCAAAAATCCCGCGTACAGTGGTCCGTCATATCCAAGTTCACCCGTAGATGTACAGTGCCGACATATACTTCTTGCACAAAATGAATTAAACACGACCACTCACCTGATTGCCACATAATTTCCTTGAAATGGATGCTTGAATAACTGAACGTACCTATGATTTGCAAGCAACATGGGCCAATGATGTGCTTTGCATATTTTTGACATGTTATCCATGGCTGTTTGTACAGCTAGGCACTGGCAGACGTCCGGTCGACAGGTGCAGGAATAGAATGATTGTACTGTAGGTCATGAAAAAATACACAAACGATAGGAAACACGCATGATGATGAATGTTTTATATGGCACCACTTTTGTTATAAAAATGATAAGTTTTGATACAGGCAGGTGACAATTTAGAGTTTTTACGTTGAGGTTTTGATTGAAATATTGTGAGGGGGAAAGTATTCAAACATTATATCCTTCAATAGAAAAAGCTTGAATCTTAGATAATTGATAATGGTCATTTACACTCTGAGCCTATAAGTTACGCAAGCACATTTCAAATTGTGAAAGAATGATCAGTTTCCGCTATATGAAACAGATATTCTGTTACACCAGAGGCAAGGCCAGGAGCTAGCTAATGAAACAGGAACATTTATGTTGATTTTTAATTCTCTTTTGGGCAACAGTTTGGCAATATTCATTGTTCGTTTCGTCCTTTGGAGGTAATAATTCCATATTATATTGTTACACTTACCTTAGTAGTGTAAAGTATACCTATCGAAGACAAAGTGATTGGGTTAGGAGAAGAAAGGGATTCTGTAGCATGTGTGTTGATGATACATGTCATCCTCCCACAGTATTTCCCACAAGAATAATGACTGATGAGGAACATAAGGTTTACACTCCGGACGCAAAGGTTACGAAGAACCTTCACCAAACCTTTGCCTTAGCTTGTCCAGATTGCTATGTGATCTTGCTCACTGCCCACAGAATGCTGCGAGTGTCACACACCTGTGATAATAATAATAATAATAATAATAATAATAATAATAATAATAATAATAATAATAATGATGATAATGATAATAATAACGATGATGATGATGATAATAATAATAAAGATGATAATATGAGAGAGTATTTTGAAACAGCAAGTTATATTCAAGCTTATGGCTTAAAGTGGTAGACTCGATCAGACAAATTGGTATTGTATGAGATCGGTAATAAGGGCAAGTTCCTGGATGACCATAAATGCTCTTACTGAGTAAATGTCATTATCCTGATTACAAAAAGGACAATTTCCAATGCAAAAAATGCTGGTACAATTTCTTATATTATATATTCTGTGAAGAAAAATGTCTTTGAAATTTATAATCATGAAACTTACAAGTTTAGTATAATTGATAAGGAAGACATCTTGGAGAAAAGGTGGTCTATGCATGTAGAAGGATTTCATAGAAGATTGGTCTGCTGATTTTGATAAAGAATACAAAGCCAGTATTTTAAATGTGTAAGGTATCTATTTATAGTGAGATCTAAACAGCATAATGTTTTACTTGTTAACGTGTCCTTTCCTTTCTACAATTCCACCCAACAGTGTCAAATGCTTTTACTTATTTGATAAGGTCATTACTGCTTGTAGCCCCTGATGGGTATGTTATGAGCCAGGGCCTCTGAGATAAATGTGTTTTTTACATCCCCCCAGAGAAGTCTGGCTTCTATGTTATAAAATCTGGTCTTGTTCGGCCATAATCCATTGGAAGCCTCATTACGATTTTAAGCCCATGCCAGGACCCCGGCAGAAGGAGGGTTAGCAGCGGATGAAGATTGTATTACGTGTGAAAGGCACAGAGTCAACTCTCTGTGAGTGATGTGATTTTGCAATGATGGGTTGACTAAAAGGAAATCCCTGGAGGATGACCACAAGCACAGCACATTAATAATAGCCAATCCGGATCATAATCTTTGATCTCATGCCCAGGTCTCGCAGAGTGCGAGAAGACAGTCCACTTTGCATGTTACAACCTTTAAAAGTGTAGCTGTTATACGCAATAGGTTTCAATCGGTCGACGGTAATATATTAACTATTCTGTTATACCAGAGGCAAGATCAGGAGCTTGCTCACGAAACCGGAACATTTATGTTGATTTTAATTCTCCTTTTGGGCAACAGTCAGGCAATATTTATTGTTCAATCCTTCGTTTGGAAGTGATAATACCATAGTTTATATTACACTAACCTTAGATAAACTTTTTAATGAGTATCGTAAAGAATTCCGATCGAAGACAAACTGATAGAGAAAAGGAGAAAGCAGGATTTTTATAGCGCATGTGTTGATGATAAATGTCATCCTCCCATGACTGATGGGGTTAATAAGGTTTAAACTCAAGACGGAAAGGTTATGTTGCCTAAGTTTGTCCCGATTGCAATGTGATCTTGCACACTACACATGGACTACTAGCCGTCTCTCACTACTACTTATACTACTACTGCTACAACTACTACTACTACTACTACTACTACTACTACTACTACTACCACTACTACTATTACTACTACTACTACTACTACTACTACTACTACTACTACTACTACTATCCCTACTACTTCTACTACTACTACTACTAATACTACCACTAGTTATGATGATAATAATAAGAAGAATGTACAACTGTCTCAAAAAGGGAGCCATGTCGGTAATCAAACTGATAACTCTTGTGAGCATGGAAGGAAGGAAACAACCTCTTTCAATTAGAAAATGAAATTTCGTTTTATCGCCAGTTTATTCATTATGCTTGAAATGTGTATGTGTGTGTGTGTGTGTGTGTGTGTGTGTGACAGAGAGAGAGAGAGAGAGAGAGAGAGAGAGAGAGAGAGAGAGCTTTTAGGTTATCAAATCTGGTCTCGTTCGACCATAATCAATTGGAAACCTGATTACGATTTTAAGCCCATGCTGAGAACTCAGTAGAAGCAGGGTTAGTGGCAGATGAATATTGTATTATGTGTGAATGGCACAGGGTCAATTCTCTACGAGTGATGTGATTTAGCAATGAGAGGTTGACTAAAAGGAAATCCCTGATGGCTGGCCCACAAGTACAAACCATTAATAATAGCCAATTGAATCTGGATCATAATCTTTGATCTCGTGCCCCAGTCACGCAGCGCGGCGAGAAAACAGCCCCTTTGCATGTTTGATTTGATTTGATTTTATTCGGTCTAGTAAGATGTGTATTACATAGCATTTGACACACAAAAAATCATATATAACAGTGACACAACGGTGTTACAACCTTTAAATGTGTAGCTGTTGTGCGCACAAGATTTCAATGGGCCCAAGGTTATATATCACAGGGTGCATTTTACTCTCTCGCATTATATTTCTTTTAAAGGTTCTTCTCCTTTTTTCAAGGGAGGCTCAGACATGTAAGAAGGAGAGCTTTTTTGTATATGTAGACGCCACACAACCATGATATGAAACGAAAATGAAACTCTTCAAAACAAACTCTCCCTATAATTGGGCAACACAATAAAGAGTAAGAAATGAAGGTTTTTGGTGTTTGCCCTAGTTTATAGAGTACTAAAACCCCTACTCGCACCGGCCTGGGATTGACCTCTGGACCCCATGCCTCCCAGAAATCATGCAGACAATCTTGCCACTGTGCCATTGAGTCTGGTCCGCATCATATGTTTATCATGACTTATAAAGTATGAAGTGTAGCCTACACATTACCCTTAAGCTGTTTAGACTAATTTCCCCATGGCAACAGGATAACTGCGAGATATCCTACATTAAAAGTATAACTATTTTGTCAGAAGTGTTTATTCTCTCATTTTATAAAGGAGTTAACTCAAAAGCCATATTTCAGCATACTTTCCTTTATCCCTTCTATGAAAGCAAAGTCTTATAGACAACCATCTAAACCCTGTCATGTTGGTATTCATACTTTAAGATGAGTATACATGTGCCAGGGATTCAGTAGGTTTTCTTTAAAGTTTTTTTTGCCACATTTGGTATTGGCCAAATGAGCAACCAGCAGCATACGGGCCAACCTTTTCACATCTGTCGTGTACAGAAGGTCCGGCATATATGTGCATTTAGTGATTAGATGCAATATTTAAGACATATATAGAAAACAGGCATTTTTCCCTTTTAGTTTAGTTTTACCTTTTCAGATATGTTTACATATAACTGGACAGTGATTTATGAGACAATACGAGCACTTCAAATACAATTGATATACACAGCACAATGCTGTTGAGCGCATGCTTACTTCAGCAACTATAAAACGTGCTGCTATTCATGAAACATTCATTCTGAGAACAATTAAGGAGACGCTTTCTTCGTAATGACAGCCATACCCATTAGGTAGACACTTTACGTTTATCTTCAATTGATGAAAATGTTCATGCCATTCCTCTTTCTGTTAACACTGAAAGTGCTCAACAGCTAAGTGCAAATCAGATAAATGCAAATCAGTCTCTACTGCGTATGGATAATCAGTCTTTTCAGATAAGCAAATCGCCTTGTATTAACATATATTTGCAATCCAGAATTCATTTACACATCAAAGGCGAAACAAAAGGTTTTACGTTTGAAATGTACATAGGCTGCCTTTTGAATCAAAAGTTGATACACACATGTTTTAAATCTAATTCTCCTATAATTGTGTAATGTAATTGCAGCATTTTTTGGTTGATAGCAAAACAAACTGTAAGTGAAAATTCTACACTGTTCCTTATCTAGATCAAGCAAGAATATCAAGTGATACCTGTAGGTAAATTGCTTTTTTATAATAGATATCTTGTATTTAGATGTGCAAGGTGAGTCAATTCTAAAAAAATATGTATGTATGTATGAAAGTATGTATGTATGTATGTGTGTATGTAGATAACTATATATATATATATATATATATATATATATATATATATATATATATATATATATATATATATATATATATATATATATATATATATATATATATATATATATATATATATATAAATGGCTTAATTTGCATAATGTCATCATTCAGTGAAGTGTATAAAGACCATTAAATATACAAATATCTTTCTTAATGGGTTTTGGGCATCCTTGAATGTTGCATGAACTCGGATTTGAATGGTAATGTGAACCTCACTTTAGTCGATCGCGCCTGAGCTCCTTCAGTCAGGATTTCCCTCTCGCTTATCCTAAACATACCGAGATATTAAGCATCTTTGACATGTTAGAACCGATATGGGCATTTGAAACATCCTGATCATATCCCATGTGACGCATGGTTTAAATTGACAAGGTTACTGTCTAAAAGCATTGTTTGTTCGGTAGCAGGGCAGGCGGGATGATATGGTGTACATAATGTGTGGATATGGAGTTTGCACTAACCCTTACGCTGCTGGTGGCTAATTTGGCCGATACAAAACTATGCGAAACCTTATAAATGACTAAAATGGCAAATGGGTAATCCCCTGAGAGTACTCGGCCAGAGCTATCAAATTTAGATGGTTTTCAAGAATCTTTGCGTTACTGTGCTTTGGACAAAAGTAGCCTCAGCACTGCAAGGGTTAATTTCTGGATATTATCTAAAGAACCCCTCGCTGGCTATGTCTGCGGTTTCTAGCAAGGCAATACCCATGCCATAGAGTACAAATAAGCCATGGCACCGAAATTTGACCCGAACATTGAGAACACACACATGCAGCTTCCTAGCGTGAAATATCCATCACATATTGGAGTGAACAGCCAGAGAAAGAAGTTACAGGACGGTGATCCGGCAGATAAATCAACTATTGATCACTATTATGCGCAGTGCGTATCTCCGGCATCTGATTCAGGGGCTGCCCAATAGCCGAGTGGTTGGACCATAACGCACATGGTGTCTCTGCTGTTAACCCTTCCAATGCTGAGGGTACTTTCATCCAAATCACGAGGACACAAATATTTTTGATAACCATCTAAACCCTGTCATTTTGGTGTTTATTAGCTAGCTCTCGCTGCTTGAGTACTCCCAGATGCCAGGGGCTCAGTAGTTTTTCATGTTTTACATAATTTTGTAATGACCAAATTAGCCACCACCAGCATAAGGGTTAAAGCTCTACAGCATTTCATGGGACCTGCCTAAGACTAGAGTGAGTGAATGGGGTAAAATAAGACTCAGTGCAGACCTCATCCATCAGGCGGGGCATTAACTCCCTGACAGGCAGATTGTTCTAGATTGATGACCACAAATCTTAATAGCATCTCTAGACCAATTACGATCAATGGCAAATCTTACGCATAGATTTTATTACGAAAATGGATTACGTTAACTTTTGCGGCGACTTGCCCGGTAGGGCAAATGAGATTCAACTTTCTGCCCTTGAAAAATGCTATGTTTTATAAATATGTTTCATTTAAGACCAAGAACATGATGCTGGCATGTGGAAGCATATTTTCTAGGACAAGCTTGGATGCCAGACCACAAAACGTCCACACATTCTCAAAAGTAAACCTGAAATATGAGTGGGGCAACCAAGATGCAGTTTTCACTCGCCCTTCAGCTATTTTTTACAAATTTTACTTGCCCCGGGCAACGGGGCAAGCACAAATGTTGAGCTTGGTATGAGCTCTTAAAAACGAAAGTTTATTAAGGACTATTTGTAAAAGAATACCTATGATCTACTAAACTTTCCTGGAAGACCTTGACATCAATATATTACGAAAACCAAAAGTGTGTCACTTTATTCCGGTAAATAGAGAACGAGTTGCCTAATAGCACTTATTTGGGATTCTAGAATACCCCTACTCAGTAACTTGATTGCTCACGCAATGACTTCTCTGCACTGAGGCCATATCTCATGTAATGGTAGGGGGCAGTAATTGAGGGTTAGGGACATGCACCATGGCTCACATGCTTATTACTTTCCGGCATTTTGTTTTAAAGGGGTCGTATAGCTATTTATAGCGTCCTCTTCCAGATAGAGGGGTAGGGTCTGAACGATTCCTTGTAGAACTACGAAATGGCTTTCTAGCCACCTAGGAGAAATGGCAACTATGGAACTGTATTTCTCCCACTCTGAAGTGTGTTTTACAGTTAAGGATAAGTTGTCCTCAATGGGTTGTCTTCAATGGGGTTAAAGGTCAAACTAGTGTAATTGTCCAATCAAGTCCCTCAATTTTAATCAAGGGGTCACTGCTGCTGGGTGAAAGGTACACCTAACAACAGTGTGCGTGGACTTGAACAAGCGTCACGTACGTGATCTGGCGCCAGTTTCTAGGGAAAACAAACGGTGCACGTCACAACAAACATTGTTGAAATAGTGCACAGGTGACCTTTGACTGACCTAGTTTAGCTAGCTAACTTCACGGTAAAACGTTTACATTTCTCCTTTCTTATTGTGGGAGAAACAGGTAAGCCTCGTCCCAAGACACAAAATCGCTCACTCGTGCAAGATACCTCCTCTTTCCATCCACTCGTGATGGAACCTCTCACAGATATTTGTATCTGTACAAGTGTCTTATGGTATAGTTTTACTTCAAAATTCGTCCTGTACAGTTATGATCGTTATAGTGACGTTGGCCACCCTCTTGATAAGTCTCAGACGAAGTTTCAGCGTCCTACGATCCCTACAAGCCAAGAAAACACCACATGAACATTAGAACTGCTATCTTCTTTATATATAATACACAAGGTGGACAACGCAGCTCCAGCCAGATGTAAACAAAGCATCTAAACTCAATCGCCGATCGAAACTCTCAAGGAAACACACACAATTTTTTCGTTGTGTGTGGTCCTTGAACCATTCTCTATCATTCTCCCGATGGAAAGTAGGATAATCGGCCGCTTTACCATACAAAATCCAATATTTATTGCAATGACGTACACCATGTAATCGCCGCCATTTTAACTTTTAAACTATTTTAAAAGCAAACGGTAACGTGACCCAAACCGCTTGTCTCATTGGCTCATTGCTACAGTTTCAGTCACGTGACCGTTTGCTGCTGAGAGTTAAAATGGCACATCCTAACACCAAGTCACTGGCATCTTACTCACATGCCCCATGTGGGATTCGAACCCGGACAGTGATGAAACACAGATAGCAGTCAGTGGCAACGTCTTAGACCACATGGCAAAAAATTAGAAATATAAAGAAATTACATAACCTGCTTGCATAGAATATCCATTGTTCCAGCCATAGAAGATTAACCATCCCACCATGGCTTTGATCAGCCAATCATAAGTCAGTTTTCAAACCCGGCACATAGGCGAATAACCAATCAAATGAATAATTGCAAGTCAGATGTCACTTTCAGAGAATGACGTCATATCCCCGGATGAACATCCCCAAGTTAGTGTGTAACATTTCACATGCCTCGAATTGTATTCAAACCACTCTGGCAATGCTGAGAGGCAGCAAATGATCAGTGGCTACGTATCAGATCAGTCATCCTTTGGGACAGGATCCCTGGATTATGATCGACCCTAGTACAAATACAATACTCTAGGCAGTCAAAAGAATTTGCATTTTAATTGAAAGATTTCTGCAGGGTTTCTGCAGGATTGCAGGGTCACATGTTGTGTCTCTTTGGACTCGACATTTAGTCTATTTTGATAAACAGAATCCATGCAAATTTAACATTTGTACCTTATTGATATTAGTATGCAACTGGAGTTTGATTTCCTAGCCACCAACCACATTTGATATCTAGGGGATCATGTACATTTATCAAAGACACGTTATTTTAATTTTCAAATTTCCTGGGACACATGCCGCACAAGGGCCTCTTAAGCTCTAGAGTTCGTGACATTCTGCAATGCATTTTCAGCCATTTCCTGACACTTTAAATAAGAATTCCACATAGTTATAGTTTCAACTCTATAATCTCAGTATGGATGGTATTTTTCAACAAATGTGAATTGTTTCTATGTTGTCCTAACATGTAGCTTACATGTAGCAGGGCGAGCTGCTCAATAGACTCTAAGAGCCTCCACCGAAAATGACAAAAAATCAAATAAACAGATTGATAGACAAAAAACAACAAGAGAACCATAAATCACATGCCTTTTATTCGTTTTTAAACAAAACATTGTACTAAGTACGTTACATAGGGCAATATGCTGATGAAAATTGCTTTGAGCTCGGACGTAATTGTTTCTGTCACTCTTTGTATTGTCTAGCAGGGAACTGTCTCTTGTGTTTCATACAATGTGACCACACCTGCTTTTTTCTGGCACTCTTGCCACAACTGATAACTCTTTTTCTTGACCCAGCAACACTTATAGTAGCCAAAACTTGCATGACAATTTTGATGATAATTTTCTAACAAAAGCATTTTTTGGAAGATATTTGAAGGAGAAATATTGATTAAAGCGAAACAACGACTGTCCTTCAAATATTTCACGAAATTTTGCTTTATTTCAGAGTTATTTTAAAAGGTATGTGTGTAGCAGACGATGCATTCCAGTGGAAATGAATGTGAATGAGTTAACGAAAGATGTAAAGTAAATCTTAGTGCGTAATCAAGTTTGTTATCTCTGAAACAAGATAAGAAGATCAGAAGGAAAATGTGCCACTTTTATGCATGCTACAATTAGTTTTAGGTCTATCCTATAGAGAGTGTAATATTGTGTAAAGATAAAAAATATCATAACACACACTGTCTGGGTTCGAATCCCTCCCGGGGCATCTAAGAAAGTTAACAGTGACTTGGGGTTAGGCGGGTACTCTGGTTTCCTCCACCAGTTAACAACTGCATAGTCACTTATGTACAATATTGTAGAAAAAGTGGCGAAAAGAAAAACGAAATTTCATAACACACACTGATAACGGTCGATGAACAAAATGCAGTGTTACTAGTACCCCTTTTTGACGTAATTCAGGAGTAAGTTTGCAATAGACTGTTCACCGTGTTTATTCTGGATCTCGCGATATTGCAAGTGAGTACAGCTTGTCAGCATCCGCGTGGCCCTGTGAACTAAATAGCGCGCAGTTCAGGAATTGTTTTAAAAACATCAATCCTTGTTTCCCTGTGACAACTATTTCCCCAACAGTTTTCCCATCGATTACCTTCTCTTGGCAGCCAATCCATTGTATACAGTTACTCTTACAAGAATAATTCTTTTGTGATTTATTTTGAAACTCCAAAATTGGCTGACTTAAAAAGGCCTAACCTCATTTATAGGTAGGCTGGACACAATTTTATCATCATTCTATCCAGTTACTCTTACAAAAGTAAAGTGTATTGAGATTTCCTTTTAAAACTTCCAAATTGGCTGACTTAAAAAGGACACACTATGTTTACTCGTTGGCTGGACATGATGTCTTGTAAGTGCTTACAGAATTATTTGCTGATAAAAGTGTTTTGCTATACTAGTATTCCATGCTAAAGAAAAAGACTATAGGGTTTGTCTGGTTGCTAAACAAATGTACAGCGTTGTAAAGACCTGTCTATGGTGTATTTGCAGTTGCATGGACGCTTAAGACTATTTGAACAAAGAAGAGTGCTTCTTCCTGGTTACGAAATCCTTTCTCATTGCTGTATCCACCATAAGCGTAGGTAAATCTTACAGAACAAAAGTAATTCACAATCAGAATTATCACCTTCACTCAATTTCTTTATCAACATATCGCTTTTTTGTATAAGTAAAAAATTGATGTACGAATATCTTCTGGCTACATAAGTTATGCTAATGTGAACATGCATTTCATCATCAGCTTCACATTGAATCTCGCTGCTGATCATGATTGGTCAATTTGTTTATTGTACTGGGCTGTATTGAGATCTTAGCAATGCTTTTCACAACGTTCATTATTAGGATCTTAATATTAATCCTGTATTTGGATTCTAATAATGATTTTACAACATTCATTGTTAGGAGCCCAATATTTTCTGTCGTGCCATGGCAATTTTTGTTAGGCAAACCACATTCTCCGCTGATAGAGGTCGCTTTACCATAGCCACAAAATGGCTGCTAGAAAAATATTTTTGGGTGTTTAAAGCACTAGTATAGTCTACTAAAATAGTGTATATCTGGTAATAAAGAAAGCAGGAAGTAATTTTGATGTCTGTTCTCTTGGATGGTGTTTGCAAGAACATTGAACTTAGAACGTGTTGTCCTAATTCAACATTTATGTGGTGGTGGGGGGAGCAGTTGAGAAACTTGTTATCCTTGTAGTGAAAATTGTACATGGCTGATGTCTGTGTTCAGGTATCGCACGAGGCCAGACAGCCGTGTGCTACATGTATACCTGCTGGTTTCTCATAGACATTTTGTGGTGCACCATTTTCACAACAAGGATAACTAATAATATTACTACAGTCAATAAACATGCGATACCATACAATTTCAAAATACATTAGACCACATGCCAGCTTCAGCTTTGGCTTAAACCTAACACCTTATTTGCAAAAGTATAATTTAAACACAATGGACAAGGTTGACGGACTATATGAGACCTGATATATGGCCAAACAATGTGTGAACAGAACTCCTACTCCCTCCCCTCACTGGGCTATGGGGTGGGTGTGGGTGTTACCTGCTTCTACTTATCACTGCCATAGGCTTATGACTAGATCATTGCATTATTGCTTTATCCAGGATCATCGCATTATGTAATGGAGGATTAACTGAAGGCAATGCTGAGAGTGCTGTGAAGAGCATTAGTTAATTGCATACCGCCATCAAGTCGAGGCATATAGAAAATGCCTGCTAGCCAGGTAGGCAGCTGGAATGCTTTAGTGGGACTTCACCAATCAGTGTGTGTAGTATCCTAAAGAAATGTGTCATTCCCTAGCGAGACAATTCATGATGAATAATATAGGAGATGGATTATTGATATGAAGCCACTTGGAGAGTAAAATAAAAACCATTTGCCAAAAGCTATACTAAGATCTCAACAGCCAGTTTTAGATTATATCATATTATAGAATATGTCCTGCAAGTATGCCCATAGCGTACATCAGAAGAACCAATTTAATTAGAAATGATTTCCAAAAGTACCATGTTTCAATGCACAACTTTAATAGAGCTTTGGCAAAATACGTTGCACAGTACAGACATTTAGTTCCTGCACCAGTCGACTGGACGTCCGCCAATTCATCTTTTGCGAGATATCTTCCTCGTTATTGTTAAAACAAATAGTTTATAGTTCATTCCATCATCTACTCGGTCAAGTAGATTTTCACCACTTCCTCCTTCAAGCACTCGTTTCTGTATTTCTTAAGTATGGACTTAATCAATCGCTAAATGGCATCGCAGTCTGGACATCAAACAATTTGTCAAGCTAAACTTAGGATCTCAGACTGGATGCAGTGATTTCCTTGAAGACTTTCAGGCGGCAGCATGTCCTGGCAGTGATTGAACATGTCAGTGGAGAGGTTGCTGATAATTGTTGTGTTGTGTAGCATGTTTGGAACAGCTGTCTCTGGGACAGCAGGGACAATCAATATACAGTCTCTTATGCTGACCTTTCTCTTGAGCCTCTAGGATATTCCTCTGTGCGACAGAAACAAAATAGAAATGCAATATATTCTGAGACACTTCTTGCGATTTTTTTATATCACCATATTTTCTTTCAATCAATATGTTCCAATATGTATAAGTCAAGCACATCGATAGCCCACGAGCATGTAGCTTGCGAATCAAAGTCACTTTTAGTTATAAGGTCATCCATGCATCCATGTCCAGGAAACTGGGTGCCAATCGAGCGTGCAGTCGTGCATTATACCCAGAATGCCACGCATTTAGTGCAGGAATTCAATGTTGGCACTGTAACTAGTCATTTGTTAACGCGATAATGATATCACATTACGAATCATTTACCCTCAGTTCCCTAACCAGTTGTTTCCCCGCATAACAATCAAAACAATTGAACCAAAAGTGCAGCACTAACGCCGAGTGGTTCGAGTCAATAAATCAAGCAATTACAATTGTGTTCTTGTATCGTAAATGCTATATTATTCTGCTTCAATTAACAAAGTGATGGTTAAATGGCCCACAACAGCACTACACTAACTTGCCCCGAGTCGCCCAATTGAGCGATGGATTACTTGCGGTCCTGCATAATAGAAATATCAAATGACGACTGGGAAATCTCTTTCTGTCTTTGCTGTTTACTTATAGGATGAATATATAATGAATGTATTCATCCCAAAAGAAAACAACTGAGATCTGATTTTCCAGTCATACAATAATTTCCATTGATTTTGGAGTCATGTGATATAGCCGTGGTGTTGTTTACATTGCCCATAGGGTAGATTCTGATCCTGTTTAATGAAACTAACATGAACTCCCCTCAATACGAAAAGAGTCCAATAGCTAATATCGAGTTACAGTGCCGACATTTAACTCCTGCACTAAATGCGTGGGCAGCCCGGACGTAATACACAACCACACACCAGACAGCCACCTAGTTTTCTGGGCATGAGTGCATAGATTACCTCACAACTGAACATAGCTTTGATTCAAAAGCTACGTGTGTCATTGATGACTGCATGGCTTATTTTTTGATTTGTTATCCATGGTTGTTTGAACAACTATTAACACTGGTAGACGGCCGGTCAACTTTTACTGGAATTAAATCCACGCCTACAAAAAATGGGTGACAATCAGGCTTGCGGTCGTATATCATGCCTGGGATGCTCAAGCATTTAATGCAGGAAATAACTGCCGATACTGTTTATAGTCCAACGGCTAGAACATTTTCTGCAGTAAACGACCTTACCTATCTAATCCAATTCCGTATCACCTAGTTATGGCCTCAGTTCATTATGTAAAACTATGCATGATCTTTCTACCGGTTTATAATGCTTGTCCTCAAGAGTCAACTGTAATGGGAAAATGTAACGAACAGGCGATTTTCCCATATTACGTTGCAAGGTAGGAAATAGTTCATATAGAACTGTAATTGTCTTATTGATTTTCCATTTTAACAGTAAAAGTGGGAGACAGATGAAGTGATAGGGTTAGTGCTATTGTGCAGACTGCGCCACGGCCTGTTTTTCCATTGTGTCAATACAGTGCCGACATTAAATTCCTGCACTAAATGCGTGGGCAGCCCGGGCATAATACACGACCGCATGCCCATTTGCCACCCAGTTTTACGCGGCATGAATGCATATATGACCTCATGACTGAACATAGCTTTTATTTGCTTGGCTTTTTTGACATGTGTCTGCACTGCACAAGTGGGAGACATGACAATTTATAGGGTTAGTGGTATTGTGCAGACTCTGCCACCGACTGTTTTTCCTCTGACTGTCGCTCCTAGTCGCTGATATTTGAGCCAGAAGATTGGAAGGCAAATTGGAATTCCTTTCCTTATACAAAGAAACGCGAGAATGTCAAGGACGCTGAATTCGGTGGAGCAATGAAATAACAAAGATTGATTTTTAATTAGATGTCTCATATGGCGGTAATGCATCAAGTTCCTCTCCCTCGATTGCCACTCGTATTTCCTACAATTTGATTTCATTCTAGGCGAACAGTTTGTGTATGTTTCAAAAGGCAATTTTGCCATGTAAAAATAAACCCAGGATGATATATACATGGAGCCTTTTAAGATAGTGTTCAAATAGACAGTGCTACTCTATGGTAAAGATGACAAGGTCATAAGTATAGCGGTGATGAGGATATAGAATAAAAATAATAATAATAATGATAATAATAATAATAATAATATTAACGATACTGCTACTACCACTACTACTACTATTACTACTGCTACTACTACTACTACTACTACTACTACTACTACTACTACTACTACTACTACTACTACTACGATAACAATAACAATAATAGTATCAATAATAATAATAATAATAATAATAATAATAATAATAATAATAATAATAATAATAATAATAATTATAATAATAATAGGATTTGATTCCGCTGAGGTCGCCATGTTTTAAGAATGCTTACTTCGTTCTTTAGGACACAGAGATGCAAAATGTCTTTTGACATTCATTTGAGCCGGATTCAATATCAATATGTTAACTGTGGTAGATTATGAATTTTCCCTCGATTTCTTTGTCTGCTATAGGATTATTGCGATGATGTAGTGGTCTTTAGGGAGTATTCATAACACATCAGCACTGAAGGCCTAGGACGAGCAGTCTATGCTAATAATACGGAGCAACCACTGGTGCATTCACATTCAGAGAATGGTGCATATCGTTCGTATTCTTTTGTGATATATTAAACTGCCGATACTTATTCCCGAACTAAATGCTTGGGCAGCCAGAACATAATACTCGTCCGCAATCCCCGATTGCCACCGAGTTTCCTGGGCATGTATACATTGATAAAACCACAACTGAATGTAGCATTGATTCGCAAGCTTTGTGGGTAACAATCAAGCGCTGGAAAACGTCCGTTTGGCTGGTGCAGGAATTAAATGTCAGAACTATAGAAAGGTGGGCCAGCTCTGATTGTCAAGTATTCTGAGATGCTGCCATTGCCTGACCGGCACTTTCAGGCCACTTTTCACCACAATCCTATGGAGGGCATGGAATCTGCTGGTTTCTGTCTTTCTTGTTACTTTTGACTAGTAACACTTTGTTATTACTTTTGGCACGTAACACAAGTGTGACAGAAAAAAATCGAAGGCGTAGAAAAGGAAAAATAATAAACAGCAGAGAATAAAAACTTTCGAACTGCAGAAAAAATACTGAGAATAAAAAACCTCAAAATTTTCATTTACTTACATATAGCAGAATATAAAATGTTGAAAATAGCAAGTTTATAACTGACTATGTAGTGGGCATTTTTTAAACTTATTCTGCTGTATACGAGTTTTATTTTATGCGATTTGGAAGTTATATTTTCAATTTGTAATTTTTTTTCTACTGGTCGCAAAATTATTTTATTTCTGCGATTATGAAAGTTTATTTTCCTTGTCGCAATTGCACACTTATAGTTTATAGTGGTTTGGGGCAAAAAGTGTTCATATACATGTACATCTTGTAGTAAAATGATGAGCTTCTGTTCGCAACACGAACAGTGTAATGGATTGGCAATCTCCTCATATCGGGTGTATCTAGAGGCAAGGCAGGAAGAGATCCCAGAAAATCTGCTGAATAGATGCATCTTGAGTGTCATGTGGAGGTCAATCAACATTAAAGGTCTTTATGGGCGCGTATGTGTGTGCATCATCAGATGAGACGGGTCTGCAAAGCACATACTGAAAACATTGTAGTAGTAGTATTAGTAGTGGTATTAGTAGTACAGGTGAACTTGGATATGACGTACCACTGTACGACGGATTTTTGCATATGACGGACGATATGCTTGGTCCCAGTCCGATGCATATCAAGTATTCGTCATACATGTATGTATATGACGGATTTTGCATGACGGACCAATTTTCCTGGTCCCATTGAGTCCGTCATATCCAAGTTCACCTGTAGTAATAGTAAGAAAAGCAGTTTGCAATTCAGAGTTGTTTTGCTTCATTACAAAAAAAATATTTGTGTGCTGATCCTTATTGTCGTACTGAGCCTATACAACCTCGATGCTTTGTTGTTTTGCCAGGCAATACAGCAACAAGGTTTTTCAGAGTTCTCTAATCATATACATCTTCAGATTTCTGTTGCTGATTGCATACTGATACTGATAAACTACAGCTTCAAAGATCTTCTTTCACCGCATTTCACATTACACACCTAATTACAGAGAGCCGTCATACTGATATGATACCATTATCACTATTATCAAAGGCATACACCTGCAGGCACTTGATTACATTCGCAACGACTCGCCATTGCAGCATGATTAAGTATAACATAAGGCAGGTGTTGAATCAGGTAGGTATATTTACAAGATTGTATTGTAGCAGGTGATTTTACCAGGTGCTCTAATATAACAACTAATTTAAAGATTGCCTGTATAAAGCGTAGATGGTGCGAATGTATAACATGTGCATTTATGTGATAGATAGACCCCAAGGAAGCTGTGGTATATGTGATATACCCGAGTTGTTACGAGGCGAAACCGGGTCACCCTAAGGGTATCACAAACACCACATCTTCCCAGGGGTCTATACGGAGCTGGTACCACAGTTGAATGCCTTCCACCAATAACAGGCCGGGAAAAGCTGTTCACTCTTGCTCAATACCCTTGGGTAACACCTTTGTGTTTCAGTAGTAGTGTGGATTATGCCAGATAACCTACACTTTTCGAGGCCTGCGACTAGTGGAAGGCAGACAACTGTAGTACAAATATACTCGCACTACAGTATATATATATATATATATATATATATATCTATCTATATATATATATATATATATATATATATATATATATATATATATATATATATATATCTATCTATATCTATATCTATATATATATATATATATATATATATATATATATATATATATATATATATATATATATATATATATATCTATATATATATATATACATATATATGTATATATATATATATATATATATATATATATGTATATATATATATATATATATATATATATATATATATATATATATATATATATATTATATATATATATATATATATATATATATATATATATATATATATATATATATATATATATATATATATATATATATATATAAATATATATACAATGAATGTTTTCGCCGTAGTACTTGACGGAGTATTCCTTTTTTGTCATATCCAGATTGCCTCTTTAGCCGTCCATCCATCCATTACGTAATGCATTGCAATCTTCAACGGCGCCTGTCGCAGGCTTTTATTCATTCGTCCTCTCGCTAAAAGCCTGCACCTCGTGTTGAGCAACGTACTGGTGGTAGGAATAGATGAGGCAATTTCATGTAAGTCTGCTATAAATGACTATAGATTGCTCAGTTAGTACTCTTCACTGGCTTTTAGCAGGAAATTACACGGAATTCGTCTCTTTCCACCTTTTCCCGTGTGACGTTACTGATCCACAGTTATAAGCAAAATCTGGAAAACATGCCACAGCAAAGTAGATAATATTTTTGGACGTTTATCGAGTAGTCATTACAGCTCTACGTTTGGTATTTTCATGAGCTATGATGGATTTTTACTTAACCATTAAAAACCTGAAAAATGACTGAAACCCTGGTTTAGATGGTTTTCTAAAAACAGGATTCAGCAGAGGATGGGTTAAGGACAACCATAAACTGTTTTAAATCCTGTTTTAATGAGCTCAGCCCTTCTAAATATTTCTCCATAAAAAGAAAAATTCTCCAAACAGAAATCTTACAGCCGAATAATACTTGAAACTTACCTTAGCATGCTAAGTGTGCAGGTTTTCTGCTCGACTGTTTGGATCCAAAACGAGGCTGTTACCTGTAAACATGATATCACACCTCTAGTTGCCATGGAAATGGTAGTCATTATTAATATTGGGGATTTAGATTGAAAATTAATGACAAGCTTTGTTAGAACCCCAATATAGTCCAGTACAAGAAAGAAATCGACCAATCGGCTGCTAGTATCAGAGTGGGGCTGATTCCAAAATGATATACCACGTCACAATCTGTTTAAGCATCACAATATTTAGCATTACATCACCAATCGAATGAGAATTTCTGACATTATATATCATAATTTCTGCTCTATTCATTTTCATGGAGTAGCAACAACTATGGGGGAAGTTCCTTTATTGTAACAACTATGGGGAAGAGTGGGTTTAATTAATGAAGCTTTGGAATGTCCGTATGATCTCTCGCATATGTACAGATCCTGATTGCAAGAGATTGGTTGTATTCATATTTGACAAAGAAATCATTATATCGTATATCACCAAGACCGTATAAGTTTGTTCTAAATTGGAAAAACTGTTTCATTATCTAAGTTCAGTTTACATACATTTGTGTTCTCAATTGTTAATGGAATACTCAAAACCATCAGCGATATTACAGGGTGTTGTTGGAGACGCATGTATATCCTGTTATGCTACAATCCAATCACAATTTCCTCATGAGAGTGCTTAATGTCCAGCTGCATAGTCATTATCGTCACAGATGACGATTGAAATACCTATAAATACTGGTATATAAACGAATCCCTTTCCAATGAATCAGGATAACGCTATACTTCACATGGATATAGGAACTTCTTATGGTATATGTTGGTCATAAAGTATGCTTTATAGATAGTAATCGTTTGGAAAATATTGGATAACGAACGCAGTGTGCGCCACTAACTATATACTATTCGTCGGTGGCTTGCACTGCCTTTGAATTTTCTTCAATATCTAAGTAAACAACATAATCATGAATATATGCATGACAATAACATATTCGTGTTCAGGATTCATCTCAACCTATCATCACTTCCTGTACCATGTTTTAGCTAAATGATGGCATTTTTGTCGATTTCTGCAGACTTGCACGTGTAATCCCGAACATCTAAACAAACAAGCCTTAGGATACATTGTATTATTCGCTGGATGTGATGCATTTAGAGTCAGGAAAATCCATCATTAGCGTTATCCATTCCTTATTATTTGTTAACTGTGTTTGCTGTATATATGGGTATTGGGATACTAAATCAAATAAATTTAAATATTGCAAAGTGAACAAAAGGGAAGGTATAATTGGACCTGGGTGATTTGGCTCTCTATGAAACAAAGAGCTTGCAAGAATTGACGAGAAGTAGATTTTTGAAAGGGGTTTCTTAATGCACTTTTCTACGTGGCTGATAGGATAACTTCGAATAAAGAAGTTTTATGTGGCCATTAGAGGATGCTTAAAGCGCAAGCTGCTTCGATAAAGTAATTATGGCTCTTTATAGTGCCTGTAGTTTATGGTATGTCACTTGCCCTGAATAATGCCTTAATGGCGAATACATGTGATAAACGATTAGTCATGTTGGGAAATCCTCCAATGAGATTAAGTGTAGTCATCGCAAGCAATTAGTAGGTGCTAAGAGCACTCTATTGTTATGGCTTCATTTGGGGTTTGAGGGGCGACAACATATGTCGATTCAGAGCCAGGCGTTGAGGTCGTGCCTCCAAAAGCTTTGGTAATCAAAAATAAATCCTTGTCATTAATGATTGTTTTTGATCAACATCAGGTGTTCCCGTAATTACCTCCAATTAAATGTAGCTCTGCTTTGATGTAACGGGTAGAAAGAATCTTTGTTCCCATGATGATAAGAGAAGCACTATTGGAAATCATGCCATACCTGCCACATAGTTATGACTTTGATATATATATATATATATATATATATATATATATATATATATATATATATATATATATATATATATATATATATATATATATATATATATATATATATATTTATATATATATATATATATATATATGTATGTGTGTGTGTGTGTGTGTGTGTGTGTGTGTGTGTGTGTGCGTGCGTGTGTGCTTATTGCTTTTTGGTTTGTCCTACTGATATATTACTACAACCCAAACGCTATCAAGTATGCTCTTCGAAATGAGAAAGTTATCTTGCTATCTTCGTCTCCTTCACATAAATGACTTTTTGCTTATCTGCAGTTCTATAATGAGAAGTGGAGGAAGACGTTATATGATAGAGGGAGATGGACAGTTGAATATCAGCAAACTTAATAAATCAGGCTTATCTTCATGTAGCTGCTCATGAACACGTATCTTCAGGCATTGTCATATTAGATGGAACTGTATTGAAAGACTGGATGGTACGCCTACGTATTATATGTAGACTGTCGTCAACAGGTGTCACTAGGTTGTCTATATAATGAATAATACGAGCTAAATGTCTCCAGGGGGTCAAGGCTTTTATTTCAATTGAAAAGTAGTAACTCCTATTAGTAATGATAATAAATGCGCTATTATGCATGCAAAAGGCATATTGAATTGGTATCTGGGTATTCTGCCAGATAGGCCAGCATTGACAGAATAATCTAAAAAATGGAAGGAAAGAAGTAATGGGTTTTAAGTTGCTTTCTACAGCTTAGGTCATACCGAGACGAGATAGAAACCCTGAACCGGGAAGAAATTCCCTTCTCTCCGCCAATACTTACAATAAATCTTTCAGTTGCAGAAGGACCCTAGTCAGTCCTTTACAGAGCCACATATTTGTATAGCAACCAGGTCAACCCACTTAGGGATCCAGAGGAGGTTGGAACTGGTGAACTCACGCTTTGGAGCCATTAGACCACAGCAGATCCCGCAGAATGACTTATATTAGAAATAATACATATATATAGCTGTATTGCACATAACTCATATACCCTGCTGTTTATTAGTAGGGTTACAATGCTACAGTACAATGTACTGCCAACTAACAACTAGTCAACTAGGAATGGAAAAAATTTGAGCCAGACAAATTGTGTCGCCAATCTCCCTGGCAACTATTACTTGTACCTAAAGACATTTTTCAAAAGAGTACGTTCTAAAAATGGTCAATATATGAAGAACTCTTACATCTCGTTTATGTATGGATTGAAGCGCTTTCATGAAAGAGATGTGATATCACAAATACAGCAATTCTACCCCGATGGAAATACATGTTTGCCGCTATGCTGAAAGAGCTGAAAAATGTAGGGAAGGCTGAATCCTCACACACCAAACCATTTTCCGCAGATGACCTAAACATGTACAGGGAATAGTTTTAAGAACATTGATCAGCAGTGATCCCACCTTAGAATTAACATGATTCCAAAAATCACTGAATTATTCCATAATAAACTATACTTAACATAATTCTTTCAAAACAATTCCAATATAATTACATGTTTTAAATCATGTGTAGTATGTTATATGTATAACACTAAGTATATTCTTTTGTATATATGTCTTTCGTCAACTGATGTGAATTGGATTCAACGATAACCAGGCATAACAGCTCTTTTCTATAATTGATCAGCAAATCCAACCTTTTTAAATGTTCTTTCCGTCCACTTTCACATGTAGGTGTTTATAATTGATGGCTTTCTTTTTAATCAAAATGTAAAAAATAATTGCTTCAAAAAGAAAGGTAATTTAACAACATCAATAGTAAAATTTTGGTTCTGTTTAGTTTTACACGAATATGTCTTCGTAAGTGGAAAGGGCGATTTAACTGACTAAGCTAGTAATACTGCGGTCTGTATGCTACACAGATGATCAAACTAATGATCCCAATGCCTAACGTGTCAAATCCTAGCGGAGCGGCAAAGGAAAACTACAAGTGTCCATCCTAATGATAGCAAGCCTTACAATGGGTGGAGACCATTAGCAGAGAGTCCCTCCCTAATGGCTCCCAAGACGGCAATCATGTACGAAATACCAATCCTGGGATTAGTCAATTCTCCATAGAAAGGTGAACCGCTGATCCATACTGGACCCTGGGGTTATTTCGTGGGTTTCAAAGTGACAAAACGAATCTGAAAAACGGATTACACACCGATAATTTGACCTGATGTCCGCATTCGTGCAATTGTCCATTTCATGCTTATGTATCTCCTTAAAAGGATTACCTGAATTGATATACCTTTTGGAAAAGATTACAGAATTTTGGATTTTGGAACTTCGTTTTCTTCACTCTCCCTGCCACAATTAAACTATATGTTAATTACCCATGTAAATGTAAAGTAATGTAAAATAAGGATTGCCCTACTTTAATTTTTGCACTGATTTGAATATTTGGATATGCTTGTGCGTGGAATTTGGTGTCGCGATATGCATTAAGTCCCACTATATACTAGTAGATGCACGATAAACTCCACTACTTACATATGCATGCAGACTCCAGAAAGTCCAAAACAATGCCGCCAGAGTGGTTAGTGGCTCCAAAAAGTATGATCACATTACACCAATTCTAAAAGATTTTAAGTGGCGCCCATTAGGGAAAAGATTGAGTTCAAGATTCTGCTTTTGACATTCAGAAGCATACAATGGTGTACAAGTATGCCTTTTTACATGAGGGAGTTGTTAGTCAAACAAGCCAACACAAGGACTCTAGGATCAAACACTAAGAACCTGTTATAGATACCACACACTAATAGGAAAAGGTTTGGTGTCAAGACATAGTGTGCCTATGCACCACGCCTTTGGAGTGATATTCCTGGCAACATCAAGGCTGCTGATAATGTGCAAAGCTTCAAGACACGGCTGGAAACATTGCTATTTCGATAGGAGTTTATTTGACTGCCAGTGTATGGACACCTCTCTCCACCGACTTTTCTTTATAAAGCGCCTTTGAACATTATAGATTGAGAGGTCACGTTACCAAATACTTTATCAATTATCATTAATTGTATTATTATTATTATTATTATTATTATTATTATTAATATTGTACCCATTCACAGTGAATGCTTCCATCATCATTTCACAGATTTGCAACACATAGACTCCAGCAACCTTCCCAGTTTGCAGCATACGGTGAATGTACCGTAATTATGGTATACGCTATCACTGCACTCAGTAACTCTCTAATCCCCTGGGAGAACTACAATCAAATAACAGCCACTGACCATGATGAGATATTCCCTCTTATGACTAACGCAACTCTTATGCAACCCTGTGTAATTATTGGCCATTTTTCTCGTCACTCGACGTCACTTCCCGTATCGCACGAAACATAACATCTCCTCGGCAGTTCTCACATTGGAAGTTCGTCGACGGTTCCCGAATTGCCATTGCCAATAGGCAAAACCAATACCCTACACGCGAGCAGTGAGCATGCGTCTTAATTAAGAGTGGATAAGAGAGGCGTCAGGCATGGGACAACGATCAATCATACGTTGGATTATCCCAGATTTTGCCGCCACTCTGTGCACAATAACAGTGTGAGTGTGAGGGACTAGAGGGTTTGTACCATAGCAGGCCATTAGCGGCAGTTTGGTGTGGAGACTTAGCAGATAGCAATATAACCACCCATAAATTCATTGGCTGCTTGAACTCTTGAGCCTGACTCCTGCAGGGGTTCTGTCAGCCTGGCCATCAAACGTGTCTGCTGACAACTTAGGGCTCTGGACCTACGTGTGCCCTCACTCACTCAGGACTGTGGACCTATGTGTACATTCAGGATTTAAGACCTATGTGTGCACCAAGGACTCTGGACATATGTGTGATCTCGGGACCGACTGTCGGCACTTCCATGGACACCTACATGGACAGCTCTCTCCGTTTAACTCAAATGAACAATCGCGGGAATTTAAAACACTGACAATACCAGTATCTTTGCATGATCAAGGTAAGCAAAATCAAGATCTATCATATGTGAGATAAACAGTGTCCTTATTCATCAAAAAAATGATAATGATAATAATAATAAAAATAATAATGATAATAATAAATAAAAAAATGAAAAATAGAAAATATAATAGAAATAATAATAAAAATAAATAATATTGATATCCATCAAATATGGAATAAGCATCAGTAGCATATATCCGATATGAAGTAATCAATACTCAAATGAAAAACTATGAGGATTATCCATAGTTCAGATTTTTCATTATTCTCTATTTCTACATGTATAAGTTCTTTTTAATCATTCATTTTCGAATATATTCAATTTCAAAATTCACACGGTACTCAAATAGTGCAGAGGGTGACGTGTGTTATACATGTGTCCTCGTCCGTAATGACGTAAGGCTGCAGCTGATCGATAAGTGTACGCATTTGTCAGCCATTGAATACATTCAAGCATTACCTGTTATTTGGATGCTTGCAATCGTGACAGCCTGCATTGTAGTTGTTAATAGCTGAGAACAGAGGAGTTCCCTGGGAAAACCACCGACTTACCACGTGTAACGACAATTTCCTCAAACATTCGAGCTGAATTCGAACTTTTGGCAATGCTAAGATACAGCTTTATGTCAATGTGCGATCCAATATTTAGACCATTGCCATTAGGGCAGTCGCACGTTTTGCGTAGGACATTGCTTGGTGGCAAAGCTTTAGACCACTCGGCTGCTGGGGCAGTGCCCGTTATTGCCACAAATCATTTTATGTTGCTGTATCCCATTGCTTACGACATTCAATATTTAGACCTCCTCGTCATCCCTAGTCATCGGGGCAGTCCCACGTCTTGCGTAAGACTTATTGCTTGGTGACAATGCCTTAGACCACCCGACTGCTGCAGAAGTCCACGTTATTGCCACTATTCAATTCGTGTTGCTTTATGACAATGCTGAAGATATATTTAATATCTAGTCCACCTTGCCATTTGGGACAGTCCCACGAATTGCATAGGACTTATTGCTCGGTGACAATGCCTCAGACCGCTCAACTGCTGGGGTATTCCCTGTTTTTGCCAAATATCTATTTATGTTGCTGTATTCGTTTGGACGTATATGCGTTTTCGGCATATATACATAGGGGTAGAGAGCATGGCCTTACGTTTGTCAGAAGAAAACCTTAACAAACAATAAAAGCTGTGAAACCTATGGTTATAAGAGAACTTTTTGACGTTGAATTACATCTTTAGTTAATTTAACGAAATAAATACGATGCCAAGTGTTATACTTACTCCAATACCTTTATTTATGCTTTTAACCTTCGGATAGTACCCTATTACTATTCACACCTAGTCTAGGGCAAATATTAGACTTCTCTCTCTAATTCTAATCTAAGTTGGAGAAATCACTCTAACTGCCCATCACTCCGGCACTCTTTCTCCTTAAAGACGTTAGCGTGGCTGCGATGTGGACGGTGTCCTCACGGTGGTTCTAAAAACAACTATTAAATTTCCTGGCCAGACTGGTAAAATGACATCTTTTCTCGAGTAATTGAATTAAAACGAAAATAGCCTTACGTGTACGCTCTATGGAATACGTAAATGCAATAACTGGTCTTCTGTCCTTTTTATACGAGGTCAGCTTAGGCACTGGGTATTGTGGCGGGGAAGAGAACATATCTTCCGGCCTCGTTCTGATATCCCTCGTGAAGTGTACGCGCCCACGGGGAGAAATCTACGCGTGTAGATGGAAGCCGCCGCATTCCACGGGGGACCACTGCCGCAGCCGATAAGATGTCAATTACAGGCTAAATGAAACAAGTACGGTTGTAGATGCAAAGCATCAATAGTCAAAAGGCGGGGCCAAGTTATTTATGAACTTGTGAGGGAACCGGATGTATAAAGTACATTAACATTATAGAGGAAAATAATTTATAATGACTAGATTTGTATCATTTTTGTAGAAATAAAACAAATATCGGAATTCTAGGCGCAAGCTGGAGACTTCGAAATCTCTTGGGTGCGAAGCTACTAGGGTACGCATCAGTTTGGTCACGAACCAGTTTGGTTACGAAGTCTCCTGATTTCATTCTATACACATAGTAGACGAGTGGCAGTCCTATAAGCCGCTTCACGCCAACAATAGATGGTGGGCGATACCAGTCCCAATCAGTGACGTGATTGTGAGACTGGCGCTAGTCTATACACAGAATACTTTTTTTCTTAGTAATTTTCCTTCCTATACTGAAAAATATACTTTATGTCCGCTTAAAATATTTTATATATTTGAAAACTTAATGCTAAATTAAAATAAGGAAGGCACGATTTTCCGCGGCAAAGGCAACATTTATATTATAACCAATCAGAATAGAGAATTATATTCAGTCCGGCCTCAGGATTTAGATCACGTGACGTCTGCCCATGTACATCTCAAAACACCTTCCCAGATAAGGCGGGCCTGATGGCCCCGCCAATGAATGACAGCTCGAAATTCCTCCATGTGCCTCAGTCATGTCTCGCTCCACCGCAGGCGGCGTACATTGTAAGAACGACCGTAACGAGATTACCGTAACGCAACGTGAGTTATTCCGTCCTGCGAGATTTCATGAGACTTTATTATTCGCTATCTCACTAATTTTGCTCTGCATTGTAAACAACAATTTCCAAACGTATGGCCACTTCAACAAAAGTGATGTCGCTTTTTATTCCACTATTATGTTTCAAAACTCAAAATTGTCTATCGTAAATTGCTACTTAAAGGCGAATCGTCTGAAATGTAATAAGGTATAAGGTATGAGTATGTCGTGCCAAATAATATTTTTTCTCCATATTGCCTGACTCACAAGGTGCTTTTTGAATGGCTTCAAAACCAGTCGTTTGTTTGGTAAAGGTCACCAACAAGAATATGAATTCCTTAACATAAATAAATAAAATCTTCCGGCTCGATATTAAGCTTCGTCATGTCCTAGACTGCCTGACTAATGCCATATGGTCTACTTAAAAATTTACGAATGACAGTAGAATACTCGAACCGTTATTCAAATCAGCTTTGATTTTAAATCCAAACTCCAAACCTTCCAATTTCAATTTGTCCTGTAGTAATAAACTATAGAGATAAAGCGTCTACTTTCTTTAAATATTTTTCAGCCGAAAAAGAATTGAACTATTCGGGGAATATCAATCAATACCCAATCAATTTCATCTATTCACATGTCAAGAAGTTTGAATGAAGATAATATATTTTGATAGCTTGTCTCTTTTTTTTTATATTCTCCTCTATCATTCTTACTACCATTTGGTCCCTCAAATGATCCAGGTATTAAGGATGCCCGCACCAGTTTCATTTTTGTCCTTAGAATTTTGTAATTTTTGGATATGTTATACCATGTGGGATGGATATACAGGGAAGATATTTAATTCCTGCACTAGTCGACTGGACGTAGTGTCCGGCTGTACAAACGTTATTAATTTCAATTCAGAATTTATTTTGCAGCAACACAACTAAGGTAAAGAGTAAGATTATGATATTAAAATAACCAATTCTGGCACTGCACTATGTTAGCAAACCTAAGTGGCTGTATATTCTATATTTGGATGCATGGTCCAGTGAAGACATTTAATTCCCGCACCAGCCAACTTAACGCCCAGTAGCGTCTTGTTGTACAAACATCTATGGAGTACATATCAAAATAACAATACGCCAGGCACATTGATGACCCATGTAGCTGTGTATATAAGCTATACGTTCAGCGGTGACGTCAGTGGCATGCGGTCGCGCCCATACCCAGGAAACTGGGCGCCAATAGTATATCGCGCCCGGTCTGCCCGCGCATTTAGTGCAAAAACTAAATACCGGCACTGTAGATGACTAGGATAAATACTCTGATTCTCCACAATCTACTCATGGTTCACTCCCCACCTGGAAAACCCGATTGCGTGACTTATCCTTGAATGCATGTGAAACTACCCTGTGGTATCGTGTATCATGCGTGAGTCCGGTCTGCCAGTGCATTTAGTGCAGGAAGTAAACACCGGTACTGTAGCCGTTGGCGTCTTTATATCACTTAGCCACAGTGAATCCCCTACTTCACAAAAACTATTGTATTATCTTAAAGTTCCGCCATCTAGACTCTCTTAAGAAAACTCTCCTGAATTCATGAATATCCTGATACATTGAGTCTTTTGCATTATTGATGTTTTGAGCGCAACACGAGTGTTTCTCTTACAATTAGGGAGACATAAATTCTCTTTCACAACGCCTGATTTAATCGGGATCTACGCAGTCATGAGACAGGGGAATCTTAAAGTACATGGATCATTTTCCTATTTGCAAAACACCCCCCGAATCTATAAGAATGTTTTAGAGGGGCTTGTGAGAGAAGCTTGGGAATGCATGCCAGTCATAATGTACAGCTTTGATCCACTATCCCTGGGGATAGTAATATTGGTCCTTGGTCTTCTTTTCCCAGGTGAATAAATCACTCTCAAAATAGTGCATTACAATGTCAATATTACATTGTGGATCTTCGAACCTTCCAATGCTGAGACTACATTCGTCTAACAAACAAGAACGCAAACATCGTTTGGAACTAATTCTGAATCCTGTCGTGTTGGTATTCATTGGATAGCTCTCGCTGAGATCTCTCATATTAGTACCCACATTTAAGTCATTTTTCAGATTTTTGCATCATTTTGTAATGGCCAAATTAGCAACCACCAGCATACGTGTTAATCACCATCAGGTGAAAAGAAATGTGTTGTGGTCACTGTCATTAACTGTAATTAACCCATTAGGGCTGACCAGAGACAGTCACTTAGCCAGTCCATGCTAAATCATTAGGGGGTGGTACCTAATACACTATAGAGTGAGCTATGCCTCCATTAGGGGCGATATTAAGTCAAAAGGTTTGATATACACCATGCATTATGGGGAAATCGCCTTATAACTACGCTAGGAAGTGGGTCTAGGCCTGTGGGTGATGCGCGATCTATGGTGTGCCTTATAACTACGCTAGGCAGTGGGTCTAGCTGTGGCTAATGCGCGATCTATGGTGTGCCTTATAACTACGCTAGGCAGTGGGTCTAGCTGTGGCTGATGCGCGATCTATGGTGTGCCTTATAACTACGCTAGGCAGTGGGTCTAGCTGTGGCTGATGCGCGATCTATGGTGTGCCTTATAACTACGCTAGGCAGTGGGTCTAGCTGTGGCTGATGCGCGATCTATGGTGTGCCTTATAACTACGCTAGGCAGTGGGTCTAGCTGTGGCTGATGCGCGATCTATGGTGTGCCTTATAACTACGCTAGGCAGTGGGTCTAGCTGTGGCTGATGCGCGATCTATGGTGTGCCTTATAACTACGCTAGGCAGTGGGTCTAGCTGTGGCTGATGCGCGATCTATGGTGTGCCTTATAACTACGCTAGGCAGTGGGTCTAGCTGTGGCTGATGCGCGATCTATGGTGTGCCTTATAACTACGCTAGGCAGTGGGTCTAGCTGTGGCTGATGCGCGATCTATGGTGCGCCTTATAACTACGCTAGGCAGTGGGTCTAGCTGTGGCTGATGCGCGATCTATGGTGTGCCTTATAACTACGCTAGGCAGTGGGTCTAGCTGTGGCTGATGCGCGATCTATGGTGTGCCTTATAACTACGCTAGGCAGTGGGTCTAGCTGTGGCTGATGCGAGATATATGGTGCGAGGTAGTAGCACGGACTTGGTCACGGTAATGGCTGTTTTTGATATGTCGGCGCAACAAGGGTTTTGGGGGATCATAAAAGACAAGATAGGATTAACCCTTCCAATGCAAAGGCTACTTTCGTCCAAAGCACAAATACTTTTGATAACCATCCATATCATGTCATGTTAGTATGCATTTTATAAGAAAGCTCTTGCTGAGTACCATCAGACGAGTACCCATGTGCCAGGGTTTCTCAGTCATTTTCGTTTTTTCTTTTGCATCACTTTGTAGACTGAGACTACTTTTGTCCAAAGGACAAGGACTGCAGAGACTGTTGATAACTATCCAAACCCTGTCGTGTTGGTATTCCTCAGATGAGTATACATATGCCAGGGTTTCAGTCACTCGCCAGCCTTTGTGCATCATTTTGTATCGGCAAAATTAGCCACCAGCAGGATAAGGGTTAATAGCGTGACGAAAGGATGACGTAGTAGGAGCAGGTCTGCCAGGGCTAGTAGGGGAGTGATGTCTAGGTTAGGTACGTCACTCAGTCTGGCCTTAGGCTCATAGAAACCTAATCTTACCTTAATGCCAAAGGGGATATAACCTGCTAAAACACTAGTGGAGATATCGATTCTTTAGCATTCTAGACAAGTTGTTTCTCATGAAATAAAATCATGAAATGCATTGCCTTTAAAAGAACTAATTAGGCAATATTCTTTTATATAAATTCAGCACTTGTACGAAAAGAACAACTAATTCATAACTGAACTATTCTATATACTTCTAAACATTTTTCGAAGTAGGTTGTCTAATTGAAAGGAACCTTGCTGTACCATAATATATATTTACTTTTTATTTACTTTTGGCCAAAAACACGTTACTTAATTCGTTGATTTAGTTTTTCGTTTACAGCTACTTTTTCTGCCTTAATAGATTAAAGTGTGACTAAAAGTCAGTTGTCAAACTGGAAAAATACCAACTTTGTCAATGGTGAGAGACGATGACAAATGCCTTAGACTATTTGCCCATCAGGGTATCACCCTATCAAATGGTACCATAGCTCTAGAAAGCTCATACTCATAGACCTCTATCGATCTTTTGGAAAATAATTTGGTTTGGTATTTCCTATTCTACTTTATTCAGCACGAGAGCAAGACTCGGTATTTGCAATGGGTAAGTAAATAAAAAGAGAGCAATTCTTGACTTTATCATGCATGAGTTAGTTGATATGGGTATTTCTTTAGGGTGTGGATATAGCAAACAGGAGTTGTATCGAGCGTTTTGCAGCACATCATCAAACCCCCGATATATAGTATCGGTGATGTTTGTACTGAAGTTGACCGACTGCTGATAGAACATTAGAGTGCAAAACTAAAGCCCTCACTTACCGTTTGGCGAAGGAAGGAAGGCAGGAATGGGCATTACGTCGCTTTCAACAGCTTAAGGGCATAGAAACCCGGAAGAAATTCCCTTCTCTTCATGAGTTATTCCAATGGTTTTTTCAGTTTCAGAAGAACCATAGACAGTCCTTCACAACGCCGCACATTTACATAGCGGCCATGACAACCCGCTCATGGTAATTCAATGTCGGCAGTGAATTTATCTCTCTGCCGGAACTCGCCCAGGGTATTGGATTAGGGCTAGGTTAGACGACATCTTGCCAATCAGATTAAACTTTAGACAGGCAGCATTAGAATGGAATCATCGTGTATCCCCAACAGAGCACCTTTCCTTATGGGTAAACTATGATACGTGACAGTAGACTAGTACGAAATAGTTTCGATCACGCATGATAGACGGCGCTGCCAGCAATTCGCATAATAGATACGCCCACAAAGACAGCGCCCTCCATGCCCTGCGTGACTAACTCACATCAAACACACCCAACACACACTGGCTGGAATAGTAGGCAATATATTATACACCAGTCGCATTTATACCAGTAGTTCTCCATAGGAAGCTGTAATAAGAGGTTTGACGAGACGCACTTCTCGCAGGAGATAAAAGCAGCGAGATCATGGCGAGAGTTGAGTGGTGGGGTAATACCAAGAGCTTATTTCCTACAGTCACCATTTTCAAGTCAGGCTCTCAATCAATAGCATACACGATGCTCTACAAACACACACATCTGGTGGAATAATTTAGCTATACTGCTGGTGGACATTGTTTGGCAGGCAAATAAGGACTTACCATGGATAGATACCGAATGGAATTCTATAAGGAATACGTCTGAGTTGATGATGTGAATTATTCAGAGCGTCCAGCAGCGTAGCCGGGGAACAAGTACATGTAGGTACAGAGCTATCTCTAGCGAGTAGAAAAAGGAGTGGAGGTTTGTATGCCTCCGAGTAGGTAGAGAGCACTATCTCTAGCGAGTAGAAAGAGGAGTGGAGGTTTGTATGCCTCAGAGTAGGTACAGAGCACTATCTCTAGCGAGTAGAAAGAGGGTGGAGGTTTGTATGCCTCAGAGTAGGTACAGAGCGCTATCTCTAGCGAGTAGAAAGAGGAGTGGAGGTTTGTATGCCTCAGAGTAGGTACAGAACACTATCTCTAGCGAGTAGAAAGAGGAGTGGAGGTTTGTATGCCTCAGAGTAGGTACAGAGCACTATCCCTAGCGAGTAGAAATAGGAGTGGAGGTTTGTATGCCTCAGAGTAGGTACAGAACACTATCTCTAGCGAGTTGAAAGAGGAGCTGAGGTTTGTATGCCTCAGAGTAGGTACAGAGCACTATCTCTAGCGAGTAGAAAGAGGAGTGGAGGTTCGTATGCCTCAGAGTAGGTACAGAGCACTATCCCTAGCGAGTAGAAAGAGGAGTGGAGGTTTGTATGCCTCAGAAGTCTCTATTGTAAGGCCAAGTATTACTCACCCGGGATGGGATTAACACAGGAGCCATGCATTAACTACTGATTAGGGGATTGAAAGGTTGATTTAACTCATCAGGATGCATAAAAGCGTGTTTACAGTATATCCATACCACGTTGCATAAAGGCAATTCAGGTATTAGAAACTACGACAGTCGGTCACATTGTAAACCGCATCGCATGATAAACCTGCACACAGTGACACACACACACACACACATATATATATATATATATATATATATATATATATATACATATATATATATATATATATATATATATATATATATATATATATATATATATATATATATATATATGTGTGTGTGTGTGTGTGTGTGTGTGTGTGTGTGTGTGTGTGTGCAGGTTAATGCAGGTGGACAGTTTATTTAGACAGGTAGATAGTGAGATACATAGATATGTATGTGTGTATGTACGTGCCAATATCAGGGGCTACCGTAAAAGATCATTTTGCCATAAAGATCATGCCTCATGTTTGTACGATTGAGTGTTATTTGCCTCAGCGGAGCTGTGAGAGACCGCTGCGCTGCCAAGTTAAATGGACATCCCGCTGCACTGTAATAAGCTCTTAGTGCGTGCTGTAAGGGAAACTCCCAAGTGTGAGAGATAACCAGCCCTATAGAGACACGGATCCTTCTCTAATGTGAGACTACACGTAGATGTAAACACCATTAAGAGAAAGCGTTGTGTTTGATTAACAGCTTGCATGCGTGAAGATTATGTGCTTCAACTCAACAAAAACATCAACTAGTTGAACATAAAGGGGCATCAGTCCCACGTAAACGCCATTTAATCCCTCATTTATTGGCGGGCCTGTAAACGATTAGAGTAAATCGGCAAAGTGTGTCACGAGTGAAGAGCAGCTCACACTACAGTGCCGACATTTAATTTCTTCTCTAAATACTTAGGTAGCCTGGACATAATACACAACCGCACGCCTGATTGCCACCCAGTTTCCCTGTATATATCAATATCAATGTATATACAAAACCATTGGCCTTGGCCTGTGTGACTCTGACATTCTGCACCTAACCAAGATTTCTGATGGATACGGGAAGTATCATGGTGGACCATTAGTTTTCCTGAGAGCAGTGCAAAGATCGGCACATTCTACTCGCATCCGTGTCTCAATAGAGGAGCAGGAGCACTCTGTG
>OZ012685.1:47469408-47490496 GCA_963942565.1 Maea johnstoni | reverse complement strand
ATTCATGAAACCTGGCTTCGTATGGAAACACTGTATAAACAAACGATTCCACCGCTTCTCTGTCTCCTGATGAGTTAAATCAACCTGATGTATATATGTATTTATATAATCATATACATATATATATATATATATATATATATATATATATATATATATATATATATATATATATATATATATATATATATATATATACATATATATATATATATATATATATATATATATATATATATATATATATATATATATATATATATATATATATACATAGACATGTATATATACATATATATATATATATATATATATATATATATATATATATATATATATATATATATATATATATATATATATTTATATATATTTATACAGTATATATATATATATATATATATATATATATATATATATATATATATATATATATATATATATATATATATATATATATATGTGTGTGTGTGTGTGTGTGTGTGTGTGTGTGTTCGTGTGTATATGTAATCATACGCTGCGGTTTACAATCATTCAATGTGACCAACTGTCGCAGTACTTAAAACCTAAATTACATTCATGAAACCTGGCTTCGTATGGAAACACTGTATAAACAAACGATTCCACGGCTTCTCTGTCTCCTGATGAGTTAAATCAACCTTCCAATCCCCTAATCAGTAGTTAGTGCATTGCCCCTGGGTTAATCTCATTCCACCGGGTGAGTCAGTACTGAGCATACAATAGAGACCTCTGAGGCATACAAACCTACTCGCTAGAGATAGTGTTTTCTACCTACTTCAGTTCTTCGGCTACGCTGCTGGACGCTCTGAATAATTCACATTATCAACTCAGTCGTATTCCTTTTAGAATTTCATTCGGTATCTATCCATGGTAAGTCCTTATTTGCCCGCCAAACAATGTCCACCAGCAGTATAGCTAAATTATTCCACCAGATGTGTGTGTTTGTAGAGCATCGCGTATGCTATTGATTGAGAGCCTGACTTGGAAATGGTGACTGTAGGAAATAAGCTCTCGGTATTACCCCACCACTCAACTCTCGCCATGATCTCGCTGCTTTTATCTCCCGCTGCGAGAAGTGCGTCCCATCAAACCTCTTATTGCAGCTTTCTATGGAGAACTATTGGTATAAATACGACTGGTGTATAATGTATTGCCTACTGTTCCAGCCAGGGTCTGCTGGGTTTGTTTGATGTGTGTTAGTCACGCAGGGCATAGAGGGCGCTGTCTTTATGGGCGTGTCTGTTATGCGAATTGCTGGCAGCGCTGTCTATCATGCGTGATCGAAACCATAACTATAACTTTCATACAGGAGTATGTGTGTGCATTTCTGCTAAGAAATTCATTCACCAGGAGTAATATATGTATGTATGTATGTATGTATGTGTGTATGTTTATATGCACATGCATTCATGCATGCATGTATGTATGTATGTATGTATGTATGTATGTATGTATGTATGTATGTATGAATGTATGTATGTATGTATGCATGTGTATATATATATATATATATATATATATATATATATATATATATATATATATATATATATATATATATATATATATATATATATGTGTGTAAGTGTGCAGCTATTCTTAAAGCCATTAATACAGTGAAGTAATTCCCGCACCAGTCGACCGAACGCCCTGTAGCGTCTGGTGGTACAAACGTCTATGGATAACATATCAAACTAAAATAAGCCAGGCATATTAATTGACCAATTTTGTAGTTGCATATTAAAGCTGGGCGCTAATCGTGCATTATGTCCGGTGTGTGCGCATATTTAGAGCAGGAATTAACAACCAGTACTGTACCTCTCTAGCCCCTGATACAAGCTTCACGTAACATAGGCTTTCCTATAGAGACGTCAACAAGTCAAAGAGAATGACCGTATTCTTCATCTGTGGGTGACGGTGGACCAATCATGCAAAGCTTAACCCATTCACAACTAGATGTCATTGTCTGACACATATGTGAATATTTTGATATCAAAACAACATTTTGCAAACAGTTTCACATAAAATTACAAAACCCATTCCTCCATCCCTTCCCTCGCCAAACTACATGTAAGAAGCCGGCAAGCTAATAGATATTGCACTTTAAGGTTTTATCAGCAGTCGAAGCACTTCAATGCGGACATGCTAGGGCATTACAAACGTCACATATACTATATATCGGGAACTTGTGAATTAGCTGCAAAACATTCAATACAACTCCTGTTTGCTATATCCACATCCTACAGAAATACCCATATCAAATACCTCATGCATGATAAAGTCAAGAATTGCTCTCTTAACATTTATTTGTCCTTTGCAAATAACGTGTCTTGCTCTCGTGCTGAATCGAGTAGAATGGGAAATACCAAACCAAATTAGTTTCCTAGAAATCGATATAGGCATATGAGCATGAGCCTTGTAGAGCTATGGTACCATTGGCTAGGGTGATACCCCTATGGTCGAGTAGTCTTAGGCATTTTTCATCATCTCTCATCAATGACAAAATTAGTAGTTTTTCTCCAATAATACACACATTTGATTCCTGCACCAGTCGACCTTTTTCGAAAAATGTCTTGAAGTATATTAAATAATTCAGTTATGAGTTAGTTATCCTTTTTCATACAAGTTCTGAATTTATGTATAAGAAAATTTCCTTATTTTTTAAGGCAATGCACTGTATGGTTTTATTCATGCGAAACAATTCGCCTGAAATGCTGAAGAATCCCCACTAGTGTATTAGCAAGTTATATTCACGACATGTCCCCTTTGGCATTAAGGCAAGATTAGGTTTCTATGAGCCTAAGGCCAGACTAGGTGCCGCACCTAACCTAGGCATCACTCTCCTACTAGCCCTGGCAGACCTGCTCCTCCTACGTCATCCTTTCATCACGCTATTAACCCTTATGCTGGTGGTGGCTAGTTTTGCCAATACAAAATAAAGGATGCAAAACCCCTGAAAAATGACTGAAATCCCTGGCATATGGGTACTTTCCTAAGAGCACTCAGTGAGGGCTTTCTAATGAATACCGACATGACAAGGTTAGGATGGTTATCAAAAATCTTTGCAATCCTTGTTCTTTGGACGAATGTAGCCTCCGTCTACAGAGTGATGCAAACAACTGAAAATGACTGAGAAACCCTGGCACATGGTACTCATCGGAGAGTACTCAGTGACAGCTTTCCAATGAATACCAACATGCCATGGTTTGGATGGTTATCAAAAATATTTGTGCTTTGGACGAAAGTAGCCTTTGCATTGGAAGGGTTAATCCTACCTCATCTTTCATGATCCCCCAAACACTTGTTGCGCCGTTATCGCTACCAAGTCCGTGCTACCACCTCTCACCATAGATCTCTCATCAGCCACAGCTAGACCCAGCCTACCGTAGTTATAAGGCACACCATAGATCTCGCGTCAGCCACAGCTAGACCCAGCCTAGCGTAGTCTACCTCACACCATAGATCTCTCATCAGCCATATCTAGACCCAGCCTAGCGTAGTTATAAGGCGATTTCCCCATAATGCATGCTGTATATCAAACCATTTGACTTAATATCGTCGCTATGGAGGCATAGCTCATTCTATAGTGCATGCTGTACTTTTTGTACCACCCCCTAATGGATTAGCATTGAGTTGCTAAGTGGCTGTCTTTGGTGAGCCCTAATGGGTTAATTACAGTTAATGACAGTGACCACAACAAATTTCTTTTCACCTGATGGTGATTAACACCTATGCAGGTGGTTGCCAATTTGGCCATTACAAATCGATGCGAAAATCTGAAAAACGACTTAAATGTGGGTACTCATCTAAGAGTGCTCAGCGAGAGCTATCCAATAATTACCAACACGACAGGTGTTAAATAGTTTCAAACAATGTTTGCGTTCTTGTTCCTTAGACGAATGTAGTCTCAGCATTGGAAGGGACGAAGATTCAGAATGTAATATTGAAATTGTAATGCACTATTTTGAGAGTGATTTATTCACCTAGGGATAGAGGACCAATGACCATTATTACTACCCCCAGGGATAGTGGATCGAAGCTGTACATTATGGCTGGCGTGAATTTCCAAGTTCCTCTCATCAGCCCCTTTAGAACATTCTAATAGATTCAGGGGGTGTTTTGCAAATAGGAAAATGATCCATGTACTTCCAAATTCCCCTCATGACTGTGTAGATCCCGATTAAATCAAGCGTTGTAAAAGAGAATTTATGTCTCCCTAATTGCAAGAGAAACACTCGTGTTGCGCTCAAAACATCAATAATGCAAAAGACCAATTTATTCTGAAGTGTTCTCAATGTATCAGGAAATTCATGAATTCAGGAGAGTTTTCTTAAGAGGGTTTAGATGGCGGAACTTTAAGATAATACAATATTTTTTGTGAAGTAGGGGATTCGCTGTGGCTTAGTAATACAAAGACGCCACAGGGTGGTTTCATATGCATTCAAGGATAAGTCATCCAAGTGGGGAGTGAACCATGAGTAGATAGTAGAGAATCAGAGTATCTGGCCTAGTCATCTACAGAGCCGGTTTTTAGTTTCGGCACTAAATGCGCGGGCAGACTGGGCATGTAGTACACGGTTGACGCCTAGTTCTCTATGTATGGGTGCGACCACGTGCCACTGACGTAACAGCTGAACGTATAGTTTATGTACGCAGCTACATTATTAATGTGCCTGGCGTGTTGTTATTTTGATATGTACAGTGCCGCCATAAAATGTATGCACTAAATGTGTGATAAACGACCGCACGCCTGATTGCCATCCAGTTTCTTAGGCATGGAGGCATGGATTACCTGACAACTGAACATAGCTTTGGTCTGCAAGCTACGATGGCCATTGGTGTGCTTGGCATATTTTTTGACATGTTATCCATGGGTGTTGGTACAACCAGGCATTCCAGACGTACGGTCGACTGGTGCAGGAATTGAGTGTCAGCACTGTAATCCATAGACGTTTGCACAACAAGACGCTACTGGGCGCTAAGTCGACTGGTGCAGGAATTAAATGGCTTCACTATACCTTGCATCCAAACAGAATATACGTGATAGATAGACCCCAAGGAAGTTGTGGTGTATGGGATATACCCAAGGTTTTACGAGGCGGAGCCGACTAACCCCGAGGGTATCCCATACAACACAGCGTCCGAGGAGTCTATGTGGCTTGTACAACAGTCGACTGCCTTCCACCAATCACAGGACCAGAAAAGCTTGGTAGAACACTCTTGCTAAATTCCCTTGAGTAACACTTTTGGGTTTAGGCAGCTTATGGAACAAAGGCTTGAAAAGTGTGGGTTATGGTCTATAAACCTATATTGTTCGAGGCCTCTGATTGGTGGAAGGCAAGCAACTGTGGTACAAAGCCACTTAGGTTTGCAAACATAGAGCAGTGCCAGAATTGGTTAGTTTTCAGAATCGTATTCTTTTCCCTGAGTTGTATTGCTGCAAAAAGAAAATACTGAATTGAAATTAATAGCGTTTGTACAGCCGGAATAACCGGGCGTACGTCCGGTCGACTGGTGCAAGAATTAAATGTCTTCACTGTATATCCCTCCCTGGCAATAAGCTGGAGAGTTACGGGACAATCAGCCGAAAACTGAACTGTTCCACGGGAACGTGAGGAGACTTATGAACTATTGCATGCCTACAAATCTCCATGACCAGCGTAGTAAGGATATCTAAATGGTTCGAATGGTCTTGATATCTGAATCATTTGAGGGACCAAGGAGGAAGGAAGGAAAGAACGGGTTTTTACAGTGCACATGTCACATGTCACAATGAGACAGAAACGCGCGGAACCGCTTTACAAATAGTTCCAATGAGTCTTTCAATTGCAGGAAGACCATTGACAGCTAGCCACAACGATGCATATTCGAATAGCGATCAAACCAACCCGCTTGGGGATCCAACGGAGATTCGAACCAGCAACCTCACACTTGAGACCCAGGCACCGTAACCACTAGGCCACGGCGGATCCCTATTTGAGGGACCAAATGGTACTAAGAATGACAAGTACGGTTGTAGATGCAAAGCATCAATAGTCAAAAGGCGGGGCCAAGTTATTTATGAACTTGTGAGGGAACCGGATGTATAAAGAACATTAACATTATAGAGGAAAATAATTCATAATGACTAGATTTGTATCATTTTTGTAGAAATGAAACAAATATCGAAATTCTAGGCGCAAGCTGGAGACTTCGAAATCTCTTGGGTGCGAAGCTACTTGGGTATGCATCGGTTTGGTTACGAACCAGTTTGGTTACGAAGTCTCCTGATTTCATTCTATACACATAGTAGACTAGTGCCATTCCTATGAGCCGCTCCACGCCAACAATAGATGGTGGGCGATACCAGTCTCTAATCCGTGACGTGATTGTGAGACTAGCGCTAGTCTATACACATAGTAATTTTTTTCTTAGTAATTTTCCTTCCTATACTGAAAAATATACTTTATGCCCGCTTAAAATATTTTATATATTTGAAAACTTCATGCTAAATTAAAATAAGGAAGGCACGATTTTCCGCGGCAAAGGCAACATTTATATTATAACCAATCAGAATAGAGAATTATATTCAGTTCGGCCTCAGCATTTCCAACATGGCCGTCCGGACTATAGACATTTAAAACCGGCTTCCCAGATAGGCGCGGCCTGAGGGCCCCGTCAATGAAGGAGAATATAAAACCGTAATTAGCTTTCAAGATATGATATCCTCATTCAAACTTTATGATATGCCCAGGGATGATATGTGAACAGACGAAATTGATTGGATATTGATTGATATTCCCCACATATTTCAATTATTTTACACCTGAAAAATGTTAAAAAGTAGGCGTTTTATCGATAAAGATTTGGAGTTAAAATGAATTCTGACTTAAATAACAGCTCGAGTATTCTACTGTTATCAGTAGTAATTTAAAGTAGACTGTATGGCATGATTCAGGCAGCCTAGGATATGATTAAGTTTGATATCGAGCCGGAAGATTTTATTTATTTATGTTCAGGAATTCATGTTCTTGCCGGTGACCTTTACGCAACAAACGACTGGTGTTAGCCATTCAACAAGCTCCTTGTGACATAGGCAATATGGATATAAAATATTTTTTGGCATGACATATTCTTATACCTAGTTACATTTCAGACGACTCGCCTTCATGTAGCAATTGACGATAGACGTTTTTGAAACTTTATTAGGATAAAGAACGACGTCACTTTTGTTGCAGTGACGATAATCGTGGAATTGGTGGCTACAGTGCAAAGCAAAATTGGTGAGAGAGCGAATAATAAAGTCTCGTGAAATCTCGCGGGATGGAATTACTGACGTTGCGTTACGGTAATCTCGTTACGGTCGTTCATACAATGTACGCCCCCTTGTGGTGGAGCGAGACATAACTGAAGCACATGGACAGGGCTGTCCAAGCCCAAACTGCCTGTAGCAAAATTTGAACTACCTGTAGCAAAATACTTCTACCGTCTGCCACCAGGTGGCGTTTTAATGGTTCAAATGTTATCCACCAGGGGTCATTTAGTTCACAGTTTACACACTAGGGGATGTTAAATTAAGACTATGACATAGCACCAATTGAAATGTATGTTGAAACTTGAAACACTGAATCCACACATAGTACAATATAGGTTATACTTATCACAGATTTGTATATTCAAGCTTAAGATTCTTCAATATACTGGCACACACTATTTCACATATATAGCCAGCTTGAATATTTATAATACAGTCTGATAAGACTCGGCATGTTTTTTGGTAAGTGAGTATCATCCGATTATAAATAAGAATTGCTCAAGCATAATTTTTTTCAAAAACTATCATCAGCATCCCTAAGTGTATTAGCATATCAAATATTAATGAAATCTGGTGACCGGTTGCAGAGAAATTAGTGAAACAAGTTTTTTGGTAAGTGGGCATCATCAGATTATGAATCAGAATTGCTCAAGCAAAATCTTTTTCAAAAACTATCATCAGCATCCCTAAGTGTATTAATATATCAAATATTAATGATTTCAGACCTCAAAATTGCCTATAGCATAGAATTAGAAACCTGATTTTCCTCAATAGTCTTTTGTGTTTCTAAACAGTTTACAAAATTGGTTACCAACACGTCTACTAAATACAAGATTTCTAGAGTTGACAATTTGGTTTTATAAGACTACCTTTGTGGGCACCCCCATACAACGTTTTATTGATATCTAGTGCTCGCTGGCCGAGAAAAATGATGGACAGTGTTTCTTTCTTCTAACAACAACAAAGATACTACAGAAAAAAATACACTTCCACACTGATTATAAACGAGCAAAAATAATCATAATAGCAAACTCACTGACAAAACTGGATGAACGTAAGTATACATAAACAACTCCGTTTTCGATAGACATTACAGAAATCTGAGTAAAATACGTTCCTTTTCCAAAAATCCAAAACTGAAGGGGTATCTTTTTTATTTTCATATCGTCTGTTTCATGGCGTCCCTTTGTTTACTGCATGTTTAGTCATGCGCACGACGCCGTGTTTGGTGATCACTTAGTTGTGGTGACCACCGCTAGATGGCGAACGCATGCATGTTGCAAAATTACCGTGTCGCAACCTTGGCGCAAATATTCTTGTGTCGCATTTTTTGAGGCTGCTGGCGCAAAATTTTGCGACAATGCGACAGCTTGGACAGCCCTGATGGAGGAATTTCGAGCTGTCATTCATTTCATTTAGCCTGTAAATGACATCATATCGGCTGCGGCAGTGGTCCCTGTGGAATGCGGCGGCTTCCATCTGCACGCGTAGATTTCTCCCCGTGGGCGCGTACATTTCATGAGGGATATCACAACAAGGCCGGAAGTAATGTTCCCTTCCCCGCCACAATACCCAGTGCTTCGAAGCTGACCTCGTATAAAAAGGACAGAAGACCTTTTATTGCATTTACGTATTCCATAGAGCGTACACGTAAGGCTATTTTCGTTTTAATTCAATTACTCGCTGCAAGATGTTATTTTAACAGCCTGGCTAGGAAATTCAAAAGTCGTTTTTAGAACCACCGTGAGGACACCGTCAACATCGCAGACATACTAACGTCCTTTTAAAAGGTGGAAAAGTGCCAGAGTGATGGACAGTTAGAGTGATTTCTCCAACTTAGATCGAACATAGAGAGACAAGAGACTAGACGCTTAGTTCCTTTAAATACGGCTGCAAGCCGTTCCCTTATTAGCAAACTCTGAAACTGGCACCCTCAGCAAATGGGTTAGACTAGTTGGAAATACGGCATCATTTCTAGCCAGGTCACGTGGCTGTTATATTATAGTTATTTAGCATCTCAATAGATGGCAGCACCCTCTGACATTATTGATTACCAACCTATCCACTAGATGTCACTAGTCGGTTAACTTCCTGCCCTGTGGGCTTATGGGATTCGGTACTTCAACATGGCTGTCTTCAATAAAGGTTGATTTATGGTAGTCTGATTGTCCGTCCTCAATCCAAGACATCTTCCATTCACACCATCATATAACATGGTGACAGCGGAACTGGGAACATACTGATATTGCAGGATGTGTTTTGAGTGACTTTTTCTTGGAGGATTCCTTCAAAACTGCTTATCAGGACTCTGTGTATCAGCCCATGTGAGCAACATGGCAAAACTTCTACCACCAGCAGCTTTTGACTTCACACACCCAGAGGAATGGCCTAACTGGCGGAAAAGGTTTGAGCGGTTTAGACAGGCTGCCAAGATAACTGCTGAGGAGGAGGAAATACAGGTCAGTACACTGATTTACACCATGGGACCTCAGGCAGAGACTATATTTGCACAATTTGGACTATCAGCTGAGGACAGTACAAGATGGGATCCTGTAATTGGTGCATATGACAGATACTTCCAACCTAGGAGGAATGTTATTCACTGGAGGTCAGTTTTCCACCAAAGGTACCAAAATCCAGAGGAGAGCATAGAAGCCTATCTACGTGCCTTATTTGACCTTGCAGAGAAATGTGATTTTACTGACAAAAATGAAGGCATCAGAGATCAGTTTGTTGTTGGAATTCGTGATGTGGAATTGAAGAAAGAGCTGCAGAGAAACGCTGCGCTGACACTAGACTTAGCTATTGAAAGGTCTCGTCAATATGAGCTGATCAATGCACAGGTTATAACCCAGCCCAACAGTACCAAAGTGTATGCTGTCACAAGGAGAGGTCAGTTTCGTGGGAGACAGCGTGGTAGAGGCCAGAGAGGTCGTGCTATCCAGCAAAATGCAGGTTCAACAGGTTCAAAATGCCGTAACTGTGGTTACACACATGAAGCCTATAAATGTCCGGCTCATGGTCAAAAATGTCATGGATGTCAGAAATTAGGTCATTTTCGATCGGTCTGCCAATCAAAACAGAAAATGCGACAGAAACAAAATGCTATACATGAGATCAACTGTGAGGATTTGGCAGACAAATTTGAGCATCTTCAGTTCAGCACACTCACTACAGATGAGGGAAGCAGCCAGACGGAAGCCTATGCTACAATTCAGATTGTACCATATCCTGGTCGTCCAACAAATTTGCGAGGCAAAGTTGACACTGGAGCTCAGGGAAATATCATGCCACTAAGAACCTTCCAACAGATATTTCCTAAACTCCTCGACGCGGAAGGTAAACCCAAGACTACAACACCATCCAAGACAGTGCTGACAGCCTACAATAATACGCACATCACACATTATGGCTTTATTAAGCTCCGTTGCAGTTTCCAAGGAGGAAAGTCTGTGATGGCACAATTCTTTGTGGCAGAAACACAGGGTCCAGTCATCTTTGGACTTACCACTTCGAGGGACTTGGGTCTTGTTCAGCTCAACTATAATATTAACATGGAATCTGATGAGCATAAGGACAAGACTGAGTTGCAGCGTTTGAAGATGCAATACCCTGATCGCTTCACAGGAATTGGAAAATTGCCTGGGACATACCGTCTTGTGCTGAAGAAAGATGCTACACCAGTCATACATCCGCCACGTCGACCACAGATCCAAATGCGTGAGAAGATAAAAGCTGAGCTGGATCGCATGACATCACTTGGTGTAATTCGCCGCATCACTGAACCTACCGACTGGGTGTCAAGCATCACATATGTCATTAAGGGAGATGGTAGCCTTCGTATCTGTTTGGATCCAAACGACTTGAATAATGCGCTGAAGAGGGGTCCTCATCACACTCCTACCATGGAGGAACTTAAGCACAAATTTGCAGGTGCAACATGCTTCAGCAAGCTTGATGCAAAATCTGGATACTGGGCTATTCAACTCCATGAGGATAGTCAACCCCTAACCACGTTCAATACCCCGTTTGGGCGGTACTGTTTCCAAAGACTTCCATTTGGTCTGAATGTCAGTCAGGACCTGTTTCAGGCTGCCATGGATATCGCCCTAGAAGGCCTGACAGGGGTTGTGTCAATTACAGATGACATTGCAGTGTTTGGGAAAGATCGAGCTGAGCATGACAGTAACTTACAAAAGCTGATGGACCGCGCCCGCGAAATGAACTTGGTGTTCAACCCTGCAAAATGTAAGATCCTAACGGAGGAGATCATGTTCTTTGGAGAACTATACAACAAGGATGGTGTGAAGCCTGACCCCATGAAAGTCCAGGCTATTCGGGACCTTGCCCCTCCCACAAACACGGCTGAAGTGCAGTCCTTGTTGGGAATGATCACTTACCTCTCAGCATTCATTCCAAACTTGAGTGAGCATACAACTCCACTTCGGCTGCTGCTCCGAAAAGACAGCGAATTTCAGTGGCATCCTGAACACAAGAAAGCTTTCGAGAAACTGAAACAACTGATTTGCAATGCTAGCCAATTGACCTATTATGATCCAAAGATGCCTGCTGTCATACAGGTAGATGCAAGCCAGAATGCCTTGGGTGCAGCCCTCACACAGAATGGTAATGTCATAGCCTATGCATCCAAAAGCTTGACGGACACTGAAAAGAGGTATGCCAACATAGAGCGTGAGATGCTGGCTTGTGTGTTCGGTGCGGAGCGATTTGATACATACATCTTTGGCCGTGAGGTCATAATTGAGTCAGATCACAAACCACTAGAAATGATCGCCAGGAAGAATTTGGCGTCAGCACCTGTCCGCCTACAAAGGATGCTTCTTCGACTCCAGCGGTATGACTATACAATCCGCTACCGGCCTGGTAAAGAAATGACGCTTGCTGATAGTTTATCCAGATTACCTATCAGTACCCAGCATCACGAGATCGAACTGGATGTTCGGGTTTGCCTGATTCAGTTCAGTAACCCTCGACTAGAAGAGCTTCGTGTGGCAACACGGCAGGATTCCACCCTCAGTCGTTTGATGGACATCATCTTTAATGGATTCCCGGCCTACATGCGAGATCTTCACAATGATGTGAGACCATTTTGGTCCTTCAGAGATGAATTGTGTGTTGAGGATGGTGTTATACTCAAGGGATCTCGGGTCATTGTGCCTGAACAGTTACAACAACAGTACCTTACTGAAGTCCATACAGGTCACCAAGGTATTACACGTTCGCAGCAGCGTGTCAAATCATCCATCTACTGGCCAGGAATAGATAAAGATATTGAAAAGGTAATTCGTGACTGTGAGCTGTGCCAGCGGTACCAAGCCTCACAGCCCCCTGAGAAACCCTTGCCTGTTGCTGATGATCTGCCCAATGTTCCATGGCACACACTTGGAACAGATATGTTCACTCTTGATGGTGTTGACTACCTTCTCGTCTCAGATTACTACACAAGGTTCCCGTTGATTGAGAAGTTAGGTTCGGACACTCGTAGTGAACGGATTGCTGACCTGACTAGTAGAATGTTTTCTGTGTTTGGGATTCCGAACACCATCATCTCAGATAACGGTCCACAATTCATAGGGAGAGCATACAAACAGATGCTTAGCCAATTCGGCATCACACATATCACCAGCCCCTGTGGCACCCGAAGTCACATGGTTTTATTGAGAGAGCCGTTCGCACCGTAAAGGGTTTGATTAGGAAATCAGGGAGAGACACTGACAAGGCATTGTTGATGCTCCGAACTACCCCACTAGGTCCAGAGATTCCATCACCAGCAGAGTTGTTGTTCGGTCGTGTTATTCCAAGTAACCTACCAGTTAGGGCTAGAGGTCCTGTTAACGAGATGCACCGTAGGACACAGGGGGAAGGCCGGATGATGAACTGCAAACGTATCTATTCAGAACTCAACCCACAACAACCCGTGTGGTATCAAGATGTGGCCCAAAGAACGTGGTCACCTGGGGTCGTTATGGGATATGGACCTGAACCAAGATCCTACACTATCAGGTGTAACAAGACTGGGAGATATCTCAGAAGGAATAGGGTTCTGCTAAGACCCAGACAAGAGTCTACGTTGGTCCCAGAACAGGGCACACCAATTCCAGCTACTTTGGATCTTCCGCAGCCCCCACATCAGGCATCGGATGTACCACCGGAGAAACCTCAATCAGTAGCTGCCCCGACGCTGACACCTATGCCAACTACCCAACAAACACCAGTGAAACCTGTTGTTCGAAGTCCTGCCACTCCAAGACCAGCAGGGCCAAGTGGACCGGCAACAACAATCACTCGGTCTGGTCGCCTAAGTCGACCCCCTGATAGATTGGGTGTAGGCAACTCTTAAGTCATATACAAGGTTCTGGGGCAGAATAATCCCCAAATATGACTTACTGGTCTGGGATAGTCCACTCCCTGCACCATGTTAGTTAAGGTTATGTAAGTTGTCAAAGTTGGACATTACAAGCTTAGAACTGTCCAGAAATCGTTTTAAGTTAAGATAGTGCTAATTTCTGTAACTTTGTAGTATTTAGTTAGTAGACCATTTTGGTTTACGGAAAACCCATGGGTTGACATTTTGCTGAAGTAAGGACTTTAAGTTCGTTGAGAACATGGACTCCATCTTGCTTAAAATGAGGGGGATGTTATATTATAGTTATTTAGCATCTCAATAGATGGCAGCACCCTCTGACATTATTGATTACCAACCTATCCACTAGATGTCACTAGTCGGTTAACTTCCTGCCCTGTGGGCTTATGGGATTCGGTACTTCAACATGGCTGTCTTCAATAAAGGTTGATTTATGGTAGTCTGATTGTCCGTCCTCAATCCAAGACATCTTCCATTCACACCATCATATAACAGTGGCTAACTTTATCTGCCCTGAAAGAAAGCGGATACCAGAAAACACACATTTTTTACATGTAGTATTAGATTAGCAGGGCTTGCAGTTTTTTTCAATGGAAAGGTTCCCATGTCCGTGCCAGGCGCGCCTGTTCTCCCGTGCACTATTTCTTTCAAATTCCTGCACACCATATGGTGCGAATGGCAACAAGTCCTCACAGCGTACTAGTACAAAAGTAGTGCATGCGAGAAAAGATATAGTGGCACAAATATGTCCGACCTTCAAGCACATGTGGGGTATAGTAAAACATTGGCATCTATTGAATCACACTAATCATTTAGACCTGAGCCGGTGTCCCATAGGAATGTCTATTGCCATGACAATTATTGAAGCCGGCAACTCACGCTGACCTGATTGTTGACGTCATCGACCGCGTAGTATTGGCGCCAAATTCAAATACTGTACCAAGCCTGTACACTCGTCTCGTAATTGCATGTACTTTATCCCGGAATCGTGCAGTCATGACACGCTACTGACTGCCTTTCACGGATTTATAAGGGTTTTTAAGTATGGAATAGGAACATTAACTTGTAGTAATGTATTACATCAGAGTTTATCCTTAGAAAAGATTTATTCTATTGGCGTGGATGGCTAATTTATCTAATCAGATTTGGCTCTCTTTTAAGTTGTGTCAGATGTATTAAATGTAAATCTAGCCAGTATATCAAACTACTTAAATATCTGCATCAAGGTAATTTACTTAATATGATAATTTACTTAAGTTATGGTGATGAGAACCAGTGTAAGCTAGTTAAATGCACCTGTGCAAGTAGTGAGATTATTTCATTTGAATGAAAAGTTGTAAATATTGAAATGACATAGAATATGGGCTGACTAAGGACGCTTGGTTATGATATTTTCTACCTGCTACCACTCAGGAGTAGGGTTAAGATGGTCTTTCTTAAATTCCTGGTTTGATCCCCATGTGCTACTTTAATGAAAAAAAATCAGAATTGCTCATTTAAAATGTTTCTAAAATTTGTCTGAACCATCTTCGCAATTCTCTTAGCTGGAACATCAAGGAAATTACATGCCACTCTATTAGCTTTTGAATCTCAGATGGTTGAAATTTATGAAGTAGGATTTTCTTTGTAGAGTTTCATGGAAATTAAAATGGTTAAAAGACTAGTATTCTTATATAAGATATTGTTTAGGAAGTAAACCAGTTTATACACGTTAATTATTAGAATTAGTGCTGGGGTGGGTGGTGTAAGAGAATGTAAGACAAACAAAGTGATTTCAAACAGTTTACTTCCACAACTATGGAGTGTGCAACCAGTGATGCCCTGTATTTGGGCCTTGGATCGGTGCGCCGGCCATCAGTTTCGGCGCACGGATCCCCACAACCACACTACAACATGCCCTATTTTTGCAACCGCGGGCACCCCCTGCAAAACAGCGCGATTTCCCTCCTGAACAGTTAATATAAACACCTATCTCACAACCTCTTGCATTGGGTTATTTCACTGGATTTGAATAGTAATAGGGTACTCTGGAAAGTGTAACTCATAAATAAAGATATTGGAGTAAGTGCAAACAATAACACTTTTTATCGCATTAGATACGCTAAATTAATTAAATGCATAATTAAACGTCAGAATGTTATCTTATGATAATAGGTTTCACAGCTTTTATTAGATTTTATGTTTCCTAATTCCCTACCTAATCATGATTTTACAAGAAGCCCAAACTCTTTTGAGTTCCTAGTCTCTATTCACTTCTGTTAGGTTCCTTTTCAAGAGTTCAAGTTAAGAATGGAGAATGGAGTGGAATACAGTGACTCCTTGACGCACTTTGGTAATGGATATTGAACTATTTCCCTTTTTTTATTTTTGCCGCTACATGTATCAGCATTTGTAATATCAATATTTGTAATGGCTTTTATATTGTAGTTAACCTGATACGTGCTTTGAGTATTATGTGATTACCTGTGTTTGAAATTCAATACGATGACGCATATGTATTAATAGATGCAATAAAAAACATCTCTTTGAGAATTTAAAAAGTTGGAAAAGAAATATTGGAAAGTAATATTGCACCCAAATATTTTGTAAGGGGGTCATGTGACCATGATCTGGCCAATCACAGCAGAGAATGAGCAGTAGGCATATAATTAATAAATATGCATATATATATATATATATATATATATATATATATATATATATATATATATATATATATATATATATATATATATATATATATATATATATATATATATATATATATATATATAAGAGCTTAAAAGCACATTTATAGATGGCCATATACGTCAAATGAAATGTATGAAATACACCTATGAATACAGCGCAAATGAGTTTTCCAACTTAATGGAGATAGTAGCTCTGATATGCAGCTGATCCTTTCAATCTCCTGGAATGGAAATTGAACTTTCCTGCATTATCCATTGTTACGTATATCCGACAAAAACAGACAGATTGGTAGATACTAATACAATGGATATGTGTTGACGTATATATCTGTCTGGTGTAATTAGTGTTTCCTATGCCGACATCAGTATTCAAAAAAGGCGAATGAATTACGTTAGAAAAAGACCTGTAGTACGTGTTCAATCAGAAATTACAATATGCCTCTGTATATACCACGACGATTCAATTCAACTTGCTAAAGCTTAGCCCATCAAACAAAACATATGGCATGGAATAAGCAAATATAATTCACGCTCCTAATCGTTGCTGATAGTGTGCAAAACTGACACAGCTGAAAACATTGCTATTTCGAAAGGAGTTTATTTGATAATATGGTCTATAAACACATGTCCATTGACTATTCTTTATATAGCGCTTTTGAACATTATATAAGGTTAAAAGGGCGCTAAAAAGAATATCAATTAATTAATTATTGATTAGGTTGTGATTTTCTGCCAAAATACATTTGCGTGGAAAGCCTTTGGATTTCAGGAATTAAGATGTACGCTTAGTATTCATAAATGAGCGACATCTCATTATAGTAGTATTATAGAACGTTCCCACGTTTGGCAAGACATTACACATACTTCCTGCTTCGACATTTGACTAGAAACCGGAAAGATGAGATATAAGACCACATCCGTCCTGCACGTCTGCTGTACAATCGAAGTATCCAGTTTCATATTACAAAGTATCCAGAGTTTTTTCGGAACTAGGGTTGGATGCCATGTGTCGGCAGTAGAATGGGTGTAGTAGGGGGGGGGGGGGGGGAGGTTGACTGTAACGTGTTCGTGTTCGGCGTTCATTTACACTACAGGTCTGTAGTGTAAATGAACGCCGCTATAGCTACGCGTCGCCACCGTCGCGTTCTATAATTAGCTTCCAATTACTTGTGACGTCATCAAAACTGTAAAATCGCTAATTTCACTGGTTATTTAATTTCCTAAAAGTGTATTCTTAGTACAATTAGTCCATTGAATGTATCCATGCTGTTTGACCAAACAGAGTTGACGCTATTATACATAACTGGAAGAACCAAGTTTTCAGTAATGAAACAATCCAAGGCGTTCCACAAAGGCATTCGACGTGTTTGAAGCAGCCTATCGGCGGGTTCCGGAACCTCGCGTCTAGCTAGGCACTAATAAGTATAGATTATGTGAGGTATTTCTCGTCTATAGTTTATTTCGTGTTTTTGTTCTGTTTGTTTTTTTGTTATATTTTGTTGTAAAATATGTATTTGTAATATTTGCGCTCTCGAGCACGGTCAATAAACAATACCACCCAATACAATTAAAGTAGCTTGTTGGGTTAATTTCCTTGATTCCGTTTTTCCTCTACCCAGCGTTTAGCCTATACAAAGTACATACTGAATGCACCGTGTTTCCAAACGGAGGTTCTAACCATAATAATGGACCAGGGACTTTCAAATTTTGACAAATGTGGAGGAAAGATCAACAAAACGAAGGTAAGCTATCACAGTTTTAGAAATTTGTATCCCGTTCAAATTTTACTTCTTCTTTCAGATTTTTTTGTTGAAAATGAGAAAAAGTACACAGGTAAAAGTTAACGGGCCTGTACATGCCCGTTCAAAACATGCCCGTTACATGCATAATGATGCACAGGTATAAACGGGCCCGTTAATATAACGGGCATGTTGTGACAGGCTTTTTGGGAGCCTGTTGATACATCATTTAATAAACATATACATAAGTGTTGGTTTTGCACCATGTGGCATAATTGTGCTAACGAACCCGTTATTTAACACTTTGAAGATAATTTAACTGTACCGTCTAAATGGGGCCGTTACATGCCCGTCTGAACGGGGCCGTTACATGCCCGTTGTAAAACTTTAGGGCCTCTGTGGGTGCCGATAAGTTTCGGGTCCGTATCAGGACTGGAATTGTCTCATGCCCAGGGCCCACAGAGGATGCGCCCATAATGGACAATAATAAGGCCAGAACTTTTATTTTTTAAGGATGCCATAACGGGCCTGTAACGGGCCCGTTACAGGCCCGTTGGGCCTTCAGACATCTGACAGCCATATTTTTATCATATTTTTCTCAAATAAAACTTTGAAAATATTTTTTAAATGTTTAAATATATTCAATACCTCAAATAATCAATTGAGCAGAATCTTTTTGTTGCAAGCATTATTCTTTTTGCACTGATATTGACAAAGCATTGGATTGGGATGCAAGATCAGATATTACGTCAGAGATCAGAAATTGGTGTATGAGAAGCATTGAACTCTTGTCAGTGTCTGATCTAATAACTTAGCAAGGCATTAGGAAGTGAGATCTTATGGGTAAAAAACTAAAAACAAAACTTTTCCATTAGTTTTTAGATTTTTGATATTTTGAATTTACAGGCCTGTGACGGGCCTGTTTAAACGGGCCCGTTACATTGCTGTGCATCATTATGCATGTAACGGGCATGTTTTGAACGGGCATGTACAGGCCCGTCAACTTTTACCTGTGTACATTGTTCAACTTTCAGATTCCATAACTTTTGAATAGAGTAAAAATTGGACAAAATTGTTTTACCTAACCCTCTAAAATACCTTTAGCTACAACTACATATATGCCCAGTTTAAGCAAATCTGATAATATTTGATACCAAAATGAATGTGCATGTTCGAAGCGACCATGTCTTAGTGAAATAAATATGAAGTAAAGGACCAAAAACATATCCTTGCGTGTGCGCAAACCTATATGATCCTACGTACTACATCAAGATGGCCTCTCACTCTGCTCACTGATGGCCTAGACATTTACAATCGATCTGATTATGAACAAAAGGATGTAGGCTTTAACATATGTAAAACTCTCAACATGACCCTATGTTCACAAGTTAACCCCACAAAATACAATTCAGAATTAAAGTGCAGTATAGTATAAATCTCTTAAGGTCATATCACCAGGTTCTCTGATGGAACCGCTGCAGTGTAATCGTTGCATCAGTAGTATTCTCATAGTGTGCACATGGAAGATGAGCTGCACGTGCACTATGATTAAAGGCAGTGGCATTTGCGATACCCGAGCAGGATAAATAGACCTGTGGCAAGTCAGAGAGCTTCCACAACATCATGGCGGTCTTAAGCATTGTATTGTACTGTATATTGACAACAATCACGTTGAAAGTACAGCTACAAATGGATATCATAGAAAGAGCGTCAGTGTAACTTGAAAACTCGAAAATAAACTATAACATATATATATATATATATATATATATATATATATATATATATATATATATATATATATATATATATATATATATATATATATATATATATATATATATATATATATCAATTCTAACTGCGACACAGTGATTCGATAGTGCTACGAGAGGGTAGTATCACTATTTAAATTCAGGGCATTAGTCAATATTATTTTCTAGACATCTAAACTCTCATTTACAACTTGTCATACGGCAACTCAAACTAATATGTGGCAATAACGGGGACTTCCCCAGCAGCCGAGTGGTCTGAGGCATTGCAAGCACGCAATAATTCCTCCGCAATTCGTGGGACTGCCCCAATGGCAAGGTGGTCTAAATACTGAATACGCCTTAAGCACTGTCATACAGCAACACAAATAGATATTTGGCAATAACAGGGTCTGCCCAAGCAGTTGAGTGGTCTAAGGCATTGCCATCAAGCAATAAGTCCAATGCAATTCGTGGGACTGTCCAATGGAAGGGTGGTCTAAGTATTAAATATGTCTAAAGCATAGGTATACAGTAACACATGTGATTTGGCAATAACAGGGACTGCCCTAGTAGTTGAGTGGTCTAAGGCATTGTCACCGAGAAATGAGTCCTACGCAGGACGTGGGATTGCCCTCATGACTAGGAATGGGATACAGCAACACAAATTGATATGTGGCAATAACAGGAACTGTCCCAGTAGCCGAGTGGTCTAAGGCATTGGCACCAATATAGTCTATGCAATTTGTGGGACTTTCCCAATGGAAGGTGGTATAAATATTAAATATGTCTTCAGCATTGTCATACAGCAACACAAATTGAAATATGGCAATAACAGGGACTGCCCCAGCAGTTGAGTGGTCTAACGCATTGCCACCAAGCAATAAGTCCTACGCAAAACGTGTGACTCCCCCAATGACTAGGAATGACAAGGAGGTCTATATATTGAATGTCGTAAGCAATGGGATTCAGCAACACACAATGACATGTGGCAATAACAGGGACTGCCCTAGCAGCCGAGTGGTCTAAGGCATTGCCACCAAGCAATGTCCGACGCAAAACGTGGGACTGTCGAATGGCAATGGTCTAAATATAAAATCGCACATCGACATTCAGCTGTATCTCAGCATTGCCAAAAGTTCGAATTCAGCTCGATCGTTTGAGGAAGTTGTCGTTACTCGTGGTAAGTCGGTGGTTTTCCCCGGGAA
>OZ012685.1:47456609-47469208 GCA_963942565.1 Maea johnstoni | reverse complement strand
ATGTATGTGTGTCATGTGTGTAATTATAAGGAATGCTACTTAACATTTAGTTATTTTACTTAATACACGAAGATGTGTTCCTGAGACTTCAGGGCATTGCTATTATACTTCCTTACACGCACTTGTGTCTTTATTATAATAATTAAGCGCATGAATACTATCACTACTAAAATTCAATATTAAAAAGTTCGATTACTTGTTATGTTTGAGTACATGTTAACATACAATATATACCCCTCAATACAAACATTGAGCACATAAACACTATATCACTACTAAACTCAATATGTATTTTCGATTACTTGATGTATGTTTGAATACATTTAAATAGATATGTAATATAGTTCCTTCTAACTTCTCAATCACTAATTAAAGACATATATACTGTTAACACCCACATTATTTTTGTACTGAATACATTAACTCCTATGTTGAATTGAGTAGATTTTTAAGCAAAGTTTGTTTTGTAATACAACATAGGACTTGCATAACAGATCCAAATAGTTGAAAAAAAGCATTACTCTTCTAGGTGACTCATATGTTATACACAAGTCTATACCCTATTTTTCCTTCTTGTTAACTTTGAATCTCCAAATATTGATGATTACTATTGAGAAGTAAAACACATATGTGTCAAATTTGAAATTAAAATACATATCTCAATGCACATGTTCCGCAACCACTACATTTCAAGGCCTTGAAGCTGAGCAATGCTGCAAGGAAGAATGCTACGGTGGGGGAGATTGTCAACCTCATGTCAGTGGATGCACAGAAACTCCAGGATGCTCCAACCTATATCCACCTGTCTTGGAGCACACCTGTCTTCACAGGCATCATCATCTACCTGCTGTGGGGTATCCTTGGACCATCCTGTCTGGCCGGACTCGCCGTACTTCTCATACTAGTGCCTTTTAACGCCATCTACATTGGTAACTGGATAAGAATTCTCCAGGTAATGTGTGAAACACATTGTGTTTCTTTTGAGTATATAAATTACTTCCAGCTGATGTTGATACAGGCAACTTTGCTTAATACGGACTAATGTGGAGCCTCAATTTCTGTCCGGATTATGCATGTAAGATTTACGTGTATAGGAAGTGGCTGGGACCTTCCAATCTGTCCGCTTTATACGAAATTCCGGATTACACATGTAAGGATTAAGCAGAGTTGCCTGTAGTATTTTATGAAGATCTCTCAAGGGGTTGAAATACGATACGTCAAGATATACATTGAATAACGGAAGTTGAAACAACAAGAAAATTAAGCAGTAAAGCCAGAATAAACTTAGAAGTTCACACACATCGAAAAACTGGCGAATGAACCACGTAGCTTGGATGATGGTTTGATACAAAAATATGCTAACTTGTTACATATACTGAAACTATAACGAAATTTTCAAGAGGGCATATTTTTGCACTCACCAGCAGTAAAGTAATAAACCGACGCATTGCTTTTTTGTTGCAGGATCTCACGTTGTCCATAATGATGATGATACTGATAATACAAATAATAATGATAATAATAATAATGAAAATAATAATGAAAAAAATAATTATACTACTACTATTACTACTTATAATAATAATGATAAAAATAATAAGAATAAGAATAATAATGATAATAATGATGATGATGATGATAATTTGATGATAATGAAAATAGTAATGATAATGTTATCATCATTATCATTAATCCTTAATTAGCCGTTGCATTTATCACGTTCTGAAGTCGTCCATTACTTATTTGTTTGTATTGATAAAGGAAGAGCCTAAAGGTTCATTAGTGAATGACGTTATTAGACGTCATATTTCTGAAGATAAGGACGCACGAAGCACTTACACTTTTTTATCCTAAGGCTATAATAAATCATGTTTTCCTTCTCACTACAGGTGAAGCAAATGAAGTACAAAGATGAAAGAATCAAATTGATGAATGAGATTCTGAGTGGAATCAAGGTAAAAAAATCTGTCTTGTCATCATTCTCAAAACTCTTCGGTATCCGTAATTATTTTCGATTTTTCGTCACTTTCTGCCATATCGCAGCTTAGTCGTGGCTAAGTAGTGGGAGAAACTGTAGTACTGGACGAAAAACACCGCCCAACCCCTACTACTGGCAACTTTCTTACATGTCTTGGCCAGGATTCGAACCCAGTCCGTAATAGGATAAATTTTAAAATTTCATTTATCGTCACTTTTCCTATCGTATTAAGCCCACATCGGAATTATTCACTTATTAATCCGAGTATCAAGGAAAGAAACATCACACTATGGGCATTAGTAGCATCAGCACAGGCACCAACATAATTTTCAGAACTAACTTGCCATGCCGGGCAAGTAGTTAATGGTTATGACTTGCCCGATATAATTTTTGACTTACCCGAAATAAGTTATAACATATGCTAAAGGTAAAGGTATTCGGTTTATAGTCTTGTATCCACCGAAGTGCTCACACGACCTTCCTCCCCTAGCAGGCACTGTACATACAGAAACCATTTCAATCCCCCGGCGGATATTCCAGAGCAACTGGCAGCATATAGCGCGCACACTCTAAGCACTGCCTTATTTATGCTAGGTACCCATTTTGCAGCTGGGTAGACTGAAGCAATATGGAATAAACTGTTTTGCCCAAGAACGACCAAAGTGCCCGGAGTGGCCGGGAATCGAACCAGCGACCCTCTGATTACTAGTCCGACACCTAACCAACTGAGCTACTTTGTCTCCATGCTAGAAAGGCATGTATTGTTTATCATGGATTTGAAGATTTGAATACTATTTTCTTTTCAGTTTTGTTGTATTGTTCGCATATTTCTGGGTATTTGGACATTCACTATAAAGGAAATGTTTGTAGTGTACAGAAAATCAGCTTACCCATTCGGGCAAGTGAAAACTAAAATGTACTTGCCCAAAAGCGCTTTTTTCAAAAAAGCACTTGCCGGGGCAAGCTGGCTAGTACTTATGTCAGTGCTTGCAGCACTTGCACGTACTACAAACTACATAGCGCCAGTAAAGTTATCACCAACATATCCTTAACGTACTATTCCATTTAGTATAACTAGTGGTATATTCCGAAACTACATTTAAAAGTTCTCTTAATCAGCGTTCGTCGATAGCATGCAAATGGTTAAGCGTATGACAAATAATACAGCATTGCCATGATCCTTACAGCATAGCCATGATCCTTACAGCACATCCATGATCCTTACAGCATAGCCATGATCCTTACAGCATGGCCATGATCCTTACAGCATAGCCATGATCCTTACAGCATAGCCATGATCCTTACAGCATGGCCATGATCCTTACAGCATAGCCATGATCCTTACAGCATAGCCATGGTCCTTACAGCATAGCCATGATCCTTACAGCATAGCCATGATGCTTACAGCACATCCATGATCCTTACAGCATAGCCATGATCCTTACAGCATAGCCATGATCCTTACAGCATAGCCATGGTCCTTACAGCATAGCCATGATCCTAACAGCATTATAAGCCATGATCCTTACAGCATAGCCATGTTCCTTCCAGCATAGCCATGATCCTAACAGCATTATAAGCCATGATCCTTACAGCATAGCCATGTTCCTTGCAGCATAGCCATGTTCCTTGCAGCATAGCCATGATCCTAACAGCATTATAAGCCAGGATCCTTACAGCATAGCCATGTTCCTTGCAGCATAGCCATGATCCTTACAGCATGGCCATGATCCTTACAGCATAGCCATGATCCTTACAGCATAGCCATGATCCTTACAGCATAGCCATGATCCTTACAGCATAGCCATGATCCTAACAGCATTATAAGCCATGATCCTTACAGCATAGCCATGATCCTTGCAGCATAGCCATGATCCTAACAGCATTATAAGCCATGATCCTTACAGCATAGCCATGTTTCTTGCAGCACAGCCATGATCCTAACAGCATTATAAGCCATTATCCTTACAGCATAGCCATGATCCTAACAGCATTATAAGCCATGATCCTTACAGCATAGCCATGTTCCTTGCAGCATAGCCATGATCCTAACAGCATTATAAGCCATGATCCTTACAGCATAGCCATGTTCCTTGCAGCATAGCCATGATCCTTACAGCATGGCCATGATCCTTACAGCATAGCCATGATCCTTACAGCATAGCCATGATCCTTACAGCATAGCCATGGTCCTTACAGCATAGCCATGATCCTTACAGCATAGCCATGATCCTAACAGCATTATAAGCCATGATCCTTACAGCATAGCCATGTTTCTTGCAGCACAGCCATGATCCTAACAGCATTATAAGCCATTATCCTTACAGCATAGCCATGATCCTAACAGCATTATAAGCCATGATCCTTACAGCATAGCCATGGTAGTCGGCACAAATATAAAGAAAAAAATGAAAAAAAAAGCGTTTGACAAATAATAACATTTAAAATGGAGCATTTATGTGAAAACCTCCCCTTTTTTCTGTGACAGGTACTGAAGTTGTACGCTTGGGAGCAGTCATTTTCGGACCAGATCCAAGCCATCAGAGAAAAGGAACTAAAGGTTCTCAAGACATCGTCCTATCTCAGTGCAGCGAGCTCCATATGCTGGTTCTGCGCACCATATCTGGTAAGATTTAAAGAACAATTACACCATGAATAAACATAATCCCGAATAATATCTTAGATTATGCTCCACTTAAACACAGGTTGCCAACCTTCATATAAGAAATATATTGAACACATCCTGACACACAAGAAATGGAGCTACTGGCAGCGACCATTTTAGTCTATTGATATGTTATCTGAAGCGGCTTGGATGATAATTGTATTATAAGAATACAAAACCTTAACAACATTACAGTCAACAACGAAAAAATACAAAAATATGAACACTCGGTAAAGTATGAATATATATCTTGATCTAGATAGATATTGATATAGATCTTGATATTTCTTTTATTGTCACTTTTTCTGTCACACTAAGACAAAACATGTCAATTCCTGATGACGGGGGAATGTGCATACGAAGATATGAACCATTCAGCTTAAAACAACTTGATTGGAACAGTTATAAGGGGATTAAAGGGGAACTTGGCGAAGAACAACTCATAGGTTTATAGGAAAGTTTATGAACATAGCTCAACATCTGTCATAAACAGGGAAGCCCTAGAGCTCCACACAAAGAGAAATCTAAAATTGCAAATGGTGAATAGCACCTCCTCTGAGCCAAGGCCGCCGCCGTTGTGAATCTGGGTCATCACCCCTGCTGTGGTCAGTGTTTCCGGGTAGCAAAGGAGCTTAGTGGTGCATGGGATAAGCACAGAGCTAAGGGCAGGAAGTGATCTCTGCCACCCAATTGAAAAGCATGGCCGCAGCCAGTGGCTGCCAGGGGCTGGGCAGGGTGATGGCTATATGCAAAAAATTTCCCTCATGGGATCACTGAGGGAAGAGGAAGGGCAGCATCCTGTTCTTGAAGTGTATTACTTTCATATAAGCTGATATGTATGTGAGCCTTTAGGGCCCCTTTAAAGTAACTGAACAATTCATTCTACATGTACACACACTTGTATTTTCAGGTTGGGTTGGCCATGTTCGCCACGTTTGTTTTGTCGTCTCCCACCAACATTCTTGATGCTCAGAAGGCGTTCGTGTCGCTCTCCTTCATAAACAGTCTAAACGTTCAACTCTCTATGCTGCCACAGTCTGTCTACTTTCTGGTGCAGGTAAGCTGAACTATATGTGTGTGCGTGTGTATGTATGTATGTGTGTATGTATGTATGCATGTATGTGTATTTATGTATGTATGTATGTATGTATGTATGTATGTATGTGTGTGTGTATGTATGTATGTATGTTTGTGTGTGTGTATGTATGTATGTCTATGTGTGTATGTATGCATGCATGTACGTACGTATGTATGTATGTATGTATGTATGTATATGTGTGTGTATGTATGCATGTATGTGTGTGTATGTATGTATGTATGTATGTATGTATTTATGTATGTATGTATGTATGTGTGTGTGTACACGTTCTGGGAAAAAACCTTCATACACTGTCTAGGAAGATTGGGTATCACTCTGACAGCATTTAGTGTTCGATCGAGCATTGACACATTTTTCTAATGGTGTTCTCGATCAGATACACTCATACAGTGCCGATCATTGATTTCTACATTTAATGCGAGGACAGACCGGGCATGATACATGGTTGCCGACCAGGTCCCTAGGTATGGGTTACGTCACTGCTGAGCGTAGCTTAGATACGCAACTACTGTAAATGGCTCATTAATATTCCTGGCCTATTTTCATTTTGATATGCTATCCATGAATGATTGTACGACCAGACGCTACCGTGCATTCGGTCGACTGTTGCAGGAATTAAACGTCTTCACTGTATCTTTTATTTCAAGTGTAAGTCAACGAAAGAATCAAGGTTATACGTTTTCTTCCCCCATTTGTGGTATAGCTCTTACCAAATGAATTTTTTGTAAGTACGTACGTGCGGTAGTATGTATGAATGTGTGCGTGTTGGCTCACCCAATGAAACAGCAGAAATGCACTTGAAATATATCGATACAATCTAACTATAATAATAACCGATAATATCCATCCATTCTGTTGAAATTAAAGGTCCAAACCGCTTTTCGACATGATGTATTTTTGCCTCTTATAACAATGCTATAGGAACTAGAGCCTTTACTATTCCATGAAGTGATATCAAACACATTTTATAACCATTAGTTTTACATATTGTAGGCGTTTGTTTCACTCAAAAGAATATCGAAGTTTTTGAAAGGAGAAGAGTTAGATTTGGAATGTGTAAGCCACGATTCTAAAGCAAGTAAGTACCTTTTAATTAAATCTTAATTTTTAACTTTTGGTTTTTTAGTTATAACATTGTAGATACACATACGCTACTGTCTAATTCATTTTGAATATCATTTTTAATTATCTACTTTCATCTAGATGTATTTCTCTAGTTTTGAATCCGAAATAGTTTAGATTGTTATGCATAAAGGGTAAGTATGAAAAAAGGGTAATTTGAATAACCAGCTTTTATAATTTACTCTCGTTTCGATAATTTTATAATTTACACTTGGTACTACAATCAGTGAACTTATTTTATGTTTGAATCATATTTTATAGAAAATCCAATTGAAATATCTGATGCAACGTTCAGTTGGGACCAGAAAGAGGAAGGTATTCCAGCATTGCGAAAGTAAGTATATGTACTGATATTCTATAATTTGTCGAGTACATTGTTCAGTCCGTAAACTTGTGATACGTATTAAGTCTGGATTTGCTACAATTTTAATGCAGAGCATTTGGATTTTTTACATTTTAGGTACACGATGAACATTTACTTATCAGTTGCTAGAAGCTTTTGATTGGGAGTTTTGTTTGACGTCACACGTGTATATGTTATTCAGGAATAGACAATAATGAAAAAACAGGAAATCCAGGCAGTCACTGACTGCTAATTTACTTATATGGCGTAAGAGGGCGCCACCACCAAAGAATTTGGAATTTCAATTTGAGTCACCTTTTCTGCCATATTGCGGATACGTCGTGACTGATGGAGGAAACCAGAGTACTCGGAAAAAAATATCCGCATAACCCCAAGTCACTGGCATCTTTCTCACGTGTCGCGGGTGAGATTCGAACCTTCACAGTGGTGAGAGACAGCTAGCAGTCAGGGGCAATGCCTTAGACCCGACGGCCATCAGGGCAGTCCCCAGTGGTGAGAGACAGCTAGCAGTCAGGGGCTATGCCTTAGACCATACGACCATCAGGGTGGGCACGCAACAAAGAAACAGCATAACAAAGAAACAGCATACAGTAACATAATTATCACTGCAATCGGTCTCCTTTGCGAATTCAAATACTGTAAATTTACAAAAGATTGTGTAGAGTAAATTTTGCGAATTTACAGAAATCGATGTTGCATTTTTTGACTTTGCGAACTGGCCGCAACATGGAGTGCCAGCTATACACTTTAAATGACAGCACTAATCATTACGAATTTCAATTTTGCGTCTGAGGCCAAACGCAAAAAAAACACAAAAATTTAACTAACGCAATCTTTTCCGAATTTACAGTAGTACATGTCGACGTCGAAATAACCTGATTTCGTGAATGTTCTATTTCTCGCAGCATTGATCTGGAGGTTGCAGACGGACAACTGATAGCTGTTGTTGGTCAGGTTGGAAGTGGTAAATCTTCTCTATTGTCTGCGATTCTGGGAGAGATGGAGAGAGTTTCAGGATCCATCAATGTCAGGGTATGTATGCTAAGGCCAAGAAAAAAATTGTTTGTTTCCTGTAACAGTCTGAAAAGAAATAGGGTAGGTAGGTTGGTAAGAAAAATATTTTGGATGATTTTTTTTGGTCAAAAATGTGTGTTTAATGCATGTTTTACATTGATTGGAGTTGGGAGGGCGGAAAATACTTTAGGGTAGGGATTTTCTTTGGATAACAACAAACAATTTTTTTAGGCCTAAACCTTACATGAGGTTGCTCACGCACAAATATAAAAAGCACCTCGTGAGTGGTTCTCGGCAACTTCGGGCTAGGAGTCGTGCCAAAAACAATACAATTTATATATATATATATATATATATATATATATATATATATATATATATATATATATATATATATATATATATATATATATATATATATATATATATATATATATATATATATATATATGAACCATCATGTAACGGAAGATGTTTGAAATTCAAATGAAATGTTTGATATTTTAGGGGAGCGTTTCATATGTCCCACAGCAAGCCTGGATTAGGAATGCGACGGTGAAGAATAATATCCTATTTGGCAAAGAGTCAAATAGTGCCAAGTATGCAAATGTCTTAGAGGCGTGTGCTTTGTCACAGGATCTTAAGATACTCCCCGGGGGTGACCAGACAGAAATAGGAGAAAAGGTATGACTGTAAGCAAGGTTTCGTTCGCATGCCATGTTTGCAAATGTATGCTTTATACGTATCCAAAACATGTATGCATATATGTGAAAAATATTTGCATTCATGTAGATTCTATTGGGCGAGTGGTATGATATAAAAAAAATCTTTGGAGTCATCTCTCTCTCTCTCTCTCTCTCTCTCTCTCTCTCTCTCTCTCTCTCTCTCTCTCTCTCTCTCTCTCTCTCTCTCTCTCTCTCTCTCTCTCTCTCTCTCTCTCTCAAAGAACTCAAACAGATTTTTGCAGTTCAGTTTTACGAATTATGCGAGTTTTTGTGTTTGAAGCTACGCACATGCATTGATTATGCGAATTTGTATTTATGTTTATCCCTACTCCCTGCCTCTTTCATGGTATCAATCTTTACAGAACTCGAACAGATTGTACCAGTTTATCTGTACGAGTTATGCGAATTTCTTGTTCTTATCTACTCACGTGTATGGGTCTGTCCGTGTTATGCGAATTTGTCCTCTTTCATAGTATCAATCTTCACAGATTGTCCCAGTTCAGCTGTACAAGTTATGCGAATATTCTTGTTCTTATCAACACACATGTATAGGTCAGTCAGAGTTATGCGAATGTGCCCTCTTTCAGGGTATCAATCTTCACATAACTCGGACAGATGGTCCCAGTTCATCTGTACGAGTTATGCGAATTTTCTTGTTCTTATCTACTCACATGTATGGGTCTGTCCGACTTATCTGAATTTGCCCTCTTTCAGGGTATCAATCTTTACATAACTCGGACAGATTGTCCCAGTTCATCTGCACGAGTTATGCGAATGTTCTCGTTCGTATATACTCACACGTATGGATCTGTCCGATTTGTGCGAATATCCCCTCGTGAATTCTCCTACGTTTTGCCTCTTTAAGGGTATCAACCTGAGCGGTGGCCAGAAGCAGAGGATCAGCTTGGCCAGAGCTGTCTATTTTGACTCGGATATCTACATCCTCGATGACCCCCTCAGTGCAGTAGACTCCCACGTCGGACAGCACATCTTTGAAAAGGTTCTAGGACCTAAAGGAGTATTGAAGAAAAAGGTATGTCGTACTAAGATGTCTATGGTATACACATACGTTTACAATGTTACTACGACCACAACTTCTCCTACGGCAGATTCTAATACTACTTCTATATACTACTACGACTTATGCTGGTGCTACTACTACTTATAACTACTACTACTACTACTACTACTACTACTACTACTACTACTACTACTACTACTACTACAATAAACTAATGCCACTACGTCTACTACTTCTATATACTACAAAGTATGCTACTACTAATGATGGTGCTACTACTACTTATAACTACTACTACTACTACTACTACTACTACTACTACTACTACTACTACTACTACTACTACTACTACTACAACTATTACTACTACTACTACTACTACTACTACTACTACTACTACTACTACTACTACTACTACTACTACTACTACTACTACTATAAACTAATGCCACTACTACTACTACTACTACTACTACTACTACTACTACTACTACTACTACTACTACTACTACTACTACTACTACTACTACTACTACTCATTATTGCAAAAATTATTACCACTACTACTACTACTACTACTACTACTACTCATTATTGCCAAAATTATTACCACTACTACAACTACTACTACTACTACTACTACTACTACTACTAATACTACTACTACTACTACTACTACTACTACTACTACTACTACTACCATTATTATTTGTTGGTTGTCAGACACGTATCCTGGTGACCCACGGGATTCAGTACCTGCCGCACGCAGACCTGGTAGTGGTGATGAGGGAGGGAGAGATATCTGAGCTGGGTACTACTACTACTACTACTACTACTACTACTACTACTACTACTACTACTACTACTACTACTACTACAACAACTACTACTACTACTACTACTACTACTACTACTACTACTACTACTACAATTACTACTACTACTACTACTACTACTACAATTACTACTACTACTACTACTTTTACTACTACTACTACTACTACTACTACTACTATACTACTACTACTACTACTACTACTACTACTACTACTACTACTACTACTACTATGATTATCATTATGACTTTGCCGTTATCAGACACGTATCCTGGTGACTCACGGGATTCAGTACCTGCCGCACGCAGACTTGGTCGTGGTGATGAGGGAAGGCGAGATATCTGAGTTGGGGACCTACGAGGAGCTGCTCGACCATGATGGCGCCTTCGCTGAATTCCTCAAGAACTACCTACGAGAGGATGTCGATGAAGAGAGCAGCGACCCTGAAAGTAAGTAGAATTTTTTTCAGCCACAATTGCCATTTGTGTACACATGGTCAATGTTCGTACACTGTCCCATACAATATATATATATATGCATGGGAAAATCGTGGCAAGAATTTTTTATGCTTGAAACTTTTAGTTTTATGCTTGAAAAATGATATTTCCATGCATGAAAATAAGATGTCGGTCACAAAATGTTCATAGATGAGAATTCTATATTTGAACATTTTGGAAGGCAACATTCTCATGATCATGCATGGAAATGTCACTTTCATGCATGGAAATTGCCTGCCACGTTTTTTTCGGGGGGGGGGGGTATTTCTATGCATAGATAATTTATGCCACAACTTTATTCGCGGGTGGGGGGGGGGTGTTGGGAATTTTCCTTTCTATGCACGGAGATGTCATTTTCATGCATGACATTTTCATTCCACGATTTTTGTTTGCATGAATCTTTTCATGCGGTAGTCTTGCCAGCCAGTGTTCTAGTGACCTCCAGTCCAGCCTAATGCATTTCGCGTAAACTGAGCACTGTGTCTTACCACTCAATAAGCTTTTGATTCTGAATTTAAAGATAAAATCAAAATGATATTCTGCAACGTCATTTCAGCTATGCTAAAAAGAAAGTGAATTGAGGTTTATGACGTATTAGGCGGAGCAGTAAGTGTTCACTCCGTATGCAGCTTGCAGCAAGTTTTACAGTTTATAAATCTTATGATCAGCATGTTATCATCTTTATTCTTGTAAATAACTGTAAAGGACGGTTTTGATTTCCCAACTAGTTTTTACATGTAGATTGATTACATTTGGTAATTGTTGTGATTAATTTTTATTCTAGGCAACTGTTATATAATGTGTCAGTTGACCCAATCTGCTATCTTTACCAATGCTAAAATAAAACTCTATTTTCAGGGCGAAACCCACCACCTAACCCCAAGTCACTGGCAATTTCTCACATCCCACACAGGGCATGTGAAATTGTTACCAGTGACTTGTGTTAGGCGATGGTTTCCGCCAGGTACTCACTTACAATTGGCTAGTCAAGAAAAACAAAATTCCAATTCCAATTCCCTGTTTCCAACTATCTTTCCACAGTTCTGGCTTTGATAGAGGAGCTGTTATTATTATTATTATTATTATTATTATTATTATTATTATTATTATTATTTTTATTATTATTATTATTATTATTATTATTATTATTATTATTATTATTATTATTATTATTATTGTTATTATTAATATTTTTATTATTATTATTATTATTATTATTATTATTATTATTATTATTATTATTATTATTATTATTACTATTATTATTATTATTATTAT
>OZ012685.1:47446609-47451609 GCA_963942565.1 Maea johnstoni | reverse complement strand
AATTGATAGATCACTCTATACCTTTTTAGAATTGACTTCATAAATAAACGCTGTTTATCCTATGATATGAGAGTAATTTCGAGTGTGAATGGGTTACGGTAGGTCCAACAGCATTTACAGTACAGTGTACTTCTCTCTTTTCTAGATGGCTGGGGATTCTGCTTGAGAGCATCGCGAACATGGTGATATTCTTCTCGGCACTGTTCGTGGTGATAGGTAGAGATTCTATAGATCCTGGAATCGCAGGGCTGTCAGTGTCCTACGCATTGCAGGTAGGCTAAATTCAATGAATATTTCAGGCAAAACAATGATTAATTCTTCCAATATGCTAAGGCTACTTTCTTCCAAGGTACAACGATGCAGATATTTTTGTAAACTATCTAAACCCTGTCATGTTGGTATTCATTGAACAGATTCTGCCTTAAAGCGCCTAAGGGCCTGCTCTGACGGCCGTGTGGTCTAAGGCGCCGCCACTGACTGCACGCTGTCTCTCACCACTGCCTGGGTTCGAATCAGGCCTGGGCATGTGGGAAAGTTGCCAGTGACTTGGAGTTAGGCGGTGGTTTTCGCGGGCACTCCTGTTTCCTCCACTACTTACAACTGGCTAGTCACGAATTAGCCACAATTGGCATAAATGTGACGCAAACGAAATTCAAATTAAAAAAAACGCCTAAGGAAAAAGTAGTAGGCAGTAATTATGGTACGTATGTCTATTTGCAGGTCACGTTTTCTATGAATCAGCTTGTTCGAAACAGTACTGAACTGGAGACGTACATTGTCGCAGTAGAGAGAGTCCACGAATACGGTGGAGTTCCAACAGAGGTAAGTGGGTACAGTTATATTCACAGCTTAAGTACTTTATAGAGTTGTATAGAATAGCCTAATATACTAGTACTTGATTTGTTTGTAGTGAACGTTCTAAGGAATGAAAATATAGACATGTTAATTTTCCTATACGGCAATTCAATTTACTGTAGAATGGCTAATTTTTCCGCAAGTTTTATTTTCCCGTGTTTTCCCGAATGCTTTCAAAAGGGAATAAAGAGCACAAGAAAAAAAACAGTACATGTCCGAATTAATAAACACGGAGAAATCCTTGTCCTTACCCATTTATATTTACATTTTGTATATTAAATTTATTTTCATTTTACATAAAACAGGAAAGTTAGAAACGGAAACAAGCATATGACCTCTCTTCGGTAATATTAGAAACCGAAACACCCAAAAATGAAAAATCTGGGGAAATTGTAACACCAAAGAATTAGCTACTCTACAGTATCTATTTCTCATTTTCCTTCTCGGAGTCCTTGGAAGATGGTCTCCTAATTCTGAGAATGGAATTTAAACCTACGATGGACTATGTAGACAAATCAAATGCTGCACTATGTTTTATCTAATCAATGTATCCGTTTTTATAATAGCTTTTAAGGAACGGGTATGCATAGAAAAGCGCCCTGTCTTAGCTTGCAACGAAAGAAAGTTCATGTTTGCGCGCATCCTACATGAGAGCTTAATTAATGAAATAAAGGTAAAGGTATTCGCTTTATAGTCTTGTATCCACCGAAGTGCTCACACGACCTTCCTCCCCTAGCAGGCCTGTACACACAAGAACCATTTCAATCCCCCTAGGGGTATTCCAGAGCAGTTGGCAGCATATAGCGCACAAGCTCTAGCCCCTGCCTTTTTAATGCTAGGTACCCAATTTGCAGGTGAGTAGACAGAGGCAATATGGAATAAACTGTCTTGCCCAAAGACAGACCAAAGGGAATTGAGCTAGCGACCTACTGATTACTAGTCTGACACCTAACCAACTGAGCTACTTTGTCCCCTGGCACTTTCTCTCTGCAGGCACCCCTCTATATACCCAATAGGAAACCCTCGTCACAGTGGCCGGAGAAGGGTGTGATTGAATTCTTTGTTTTCTCTGCAGGCACCCGTCTATATACCCAATAGGAAACCCTCGTCACAGTGGCCGGAGAAGGGTGTGATTGAATTCTTTGTTTTCTCTGCAAGCACCCCTCTATATACCCAATAGGAAACCCTCGTCACAGTGGCCAGAGAAGGGTGTTCTTGAATTCTTTGTTTTTCTCTGCAGGCACCCCTCTATATACCCAATAGGAAACCCTCGTCACAGTGGCCGGAGAAGGGTGTGATTGAATTCCGTGATTATTCCACGCGCTACAGAGCTGGCCTGGATCTCGTACTCAGGGAAATCAACGCTACTGTGCAGTCTACACAAAGGGTAAACTGATGATGGTCTTTTTGTTGTCGTTGTTTTTGTTATTGTTGTTATTTTTAATACTGAAATTGTGCATGTGAGGAAGTTGCCAGTAACTAGGTTAGGTAATGGTTTTCACCGAGTATTGTGGTTTCCTCCACCAGTTACAACTGGCTAGTCATGAATTAGCAGTAATATGGCAGAATAATTGATGAAAAAATCCGAATCCAAATACAGAGAGTGTAATGATATCTGTTGTTGTGTTGGGATCTTATCGTTGTTTTTATTGTGGCTGTTATTGTTTTGCGTTTTTGGAAAAAAGTGAGAGGACTTTCTCGATAAATAAGCAACGATCAAAATAACCAGCATATCCCAGTGGTGAATGCATTTCATCATCCATACAACATCCCGAAATCATTTCATTAGGTATAATATATATACTCACTAACTATCCAATAATTCACCTTAATCAGAGCTGTGTGTATTTAGTGACATACACGCACATGGAAAATGTCGCAGAAAAACTCTCGTCTGAACAGAGCATGAAGCTGACCTACATATCTGTTTATATTTAGGTTGGCATTGTTGGAAGAACAGGGGCGGGGAAGTCGTCCTTGACCTTGGCTCTGTTCCGCATCATTGAATCTGCCAAGGGAAGTATCATCATAGACGGAGTTGATATTTCCACCATTGGCTTGTACGATCTCAGATCGCGGATAACCATTATTCCACAGGTAAAAAATATACATGTAGTTATTCAACAAAATAACTATCAGAGAACATAACTTATTTCTCGCGAATGCCTTATTCTTATAGAGTAAGCCAGATGTTCTTATTCCAAGAAATTACATTGAATATCATACATATCATTTAAATGGGTTCTCTCAACTAGTTCACCTTCAGAGTCTTATACACCTTTAACCTGCATAATTCCCTTTTCTAACCACTTATTCCGTAAAATTAAGTTTTCTATATCGTTATTACATAGGGTTCTAGCCTTAATTCTTCAAAAGAAGCAGGTGAACATTTTTGATAAAACTTTTGCAGAGCAAGCAAAACATCTTTCCTAAACCCTGTTTCTACTTTTTTAACCTTTATCAACATATGTTGCACCAAAAATTAGTACTATATCGACACCGTAAACTTTTGTGTTTCAAAATACACATATCGTGAATGCAGCATTTGCGCTTTTTAAAGTTTGAGAATTTCTTTCAAACAATTTCAACCATCATTATTAGCATATGCAAATGTTGTGTCAGTAAGCCCCACTAAGATAGTTTTAAAGTTGAATTATAGTGTACTGTTATGCATTAAGAAAGCCTCTCTTCTTTTTCTCTACCCATAGGATCCAGTGTTATTTTCCGGAAGCCTGCGGATCAACCTGGACCCGTTCAACAAGCACAGCGATTCAGATTTATGGGTCGCTCTTGAGCATGCGCACTTGAAAGACTTCTGTGAATCCATCCCACAGGGATTGAGTTACGAGTGTGGGGAAGGGGGAGAAAACTTAAGGTATGGTCATCAGTCCTTGTGGAAAGCTCTCACTATCAAATACAAATCACGACAACTTTATGTAATGAACACTTACACCATGAATAAAACATAGGGCCAAACAGTTTCTTACAGTGCTCTCTACTTAAACACAAGTTGCCACCACTGCCAACCTTCATACAAGATGAATATTACTGCCAAGTCATTGCATCTCGCTAGCATGCCCCATAAGTTTGAAGTTGGACCACAAATGTTTTGCAGACGGAAGACACAGCTAATATTCACGCATGGTTCCAGACCACTCAGCTAGGGGGTTTCCCTTTAGTGAAAGGTGAGACCGGAAGTGTCAAGCTGCAGATCTGCATTTCTTAAAGGCCCAGTCACACTAGGGTCCGACTATCACATGATTTTTAAAATCGGCAGGTCGGGTTCGATTTTTTCACCTATCGGCTCCGTCTAAAAAGTCGGTACTGGGTTAAGATCATATATGCCGACTTGTCACTTCAAAACTTAGATGAATAGACATTCGTGGTTCAAAACATCAAACTAGAATTAACATACTGTTTAGCGGCAAAAGGCAGATGATAACAATGCTAGTTAGCCTATTCAGTCCTGAAGATCTGCTCAGTCAGTTTCGTAACGATGTGCCTTTAAACCCTCATTCATTCATTCAGCATGCCATATATTTTAAAAGGTATTGATTAGTTTGTTCCTTAATTCCAGTGTTGGTCAGAGACAGCTAGTGTGCCTGGCCAGGGCTCTACTGCGCAAGACCAAGATCCTGGTGTGCTAGACGAGGCCACGGCAGCTGTGGATCTGGAGACGGATGACCTCATACAGAATACTATTAGGCAAAAGTTTAAAGAATGCACAGTAATAACCATAGCGCACAGGCTCAACACCATTCTAGATTATGACAGGTGAGCTATAAAGAAGCCATGCTTGGATTATTGAGACATAGACATTAACTTCGAACTCAGATTTTTAAAATCAGTCTCCTTATATTCTGTTTACAATGATCAAATCTGGGAGGAAGTATTACTTTAAGCAGATATTTAGCAAATATCCAAAGATACCTTTTCAATTTAGGGACTGTGTATTATAAGTATGTATGTATGTGTATGTTTATTGTAAGTACATATATATATATATATATACTATATATATATATATATATATATATATATATATATTATATATATATATATATATATACATTAATACATACATATATATATATATATATATATATATATATATATAATTACATATATATATATAATTACATATA
>OZ012685.1:47437599-47446409 GCA_963942565.1 Maea johnstoni | reverse complement strand
AAAAAATAAGAGTATTGTATTGTATGTTTATTGACTGTACGATACTGTACAAAATCATATCAAATACAAAATAATAGGAAGGTATAGAAGTAAGAAGCTAAATTGTATGTGAAGAGGAAACCAAACAGCAAGGAGGTGTTCTATGTATGCATACTTAGGTAAAACCATTACATTTTACACGTAGTCACCCTATCTAAACCCTGACATGTTGGTATTCATTTGAAAGCTCTCGCTGAGAACTCTCAGATGAGTACAATATGCCAGGGTTTCAGTCATTTTTCAGCGGTTTTCGCGTCATTCTTTGTTAGCTAAATTAGATTAGCCGTCAGCAGGAAAGGGGTTATATACTTGCTATCATCTTTCTTAAACAGTAGGGATAGGTTTAAATGATTCTACGAAAAGTGTTTTAACTTATATCAAAGTTCAAGTTGTAGATACAGGCAACTCTGCTTAATTTATCGGGACATGTGTAATCCGGATTTTCGTCTAAGCCGGACAGATTGGAAGGTTCCAGTCCCTTCCTGTACCAATAATGCCTATATGCATAATTCGGATTTTGCCTAATCCGGACAGAAATCTAGAGTACACATCAGTCCGGATTAAGCAGAGTTGCCTGTATTCATGTTCAAGTGGATATGGTCTTCAGTCATTTTGCAGTGGTTTTCGCGTCATTTTTTGTTAGCCAAATTAGATTAGCCGTCAGCAGCATAGGAGTTAAATACTTGCTATCATCTTTCTTAAACAGTATGACTAGGTTTAAATGAGTCTACGAAAAGTGTTTTAACTTATATCAAAGTTCAAGTTATAGATACAGGCAACTCGGCTTTATCCGGACATGTGTAATCCGGATTTTCGTCTAAACCGGACAGATTAGAAGGTTCCAGTCCCTTCCTATACATATACATCCTATATGCATAATTCGGATTTTGCCTAATCCGGACAGAAATTCAGGGTACACGTCAGTCCGGATTAAGCATAGTTGCCTGTATTTATGTTCAAGTCTACATGGTCTTACTGTATGTGTATGTGTCTTCTGATTGGTGCAGATCGTGTAGGGGGCAGGACGCTGACCGTAGATCTAAAGTGTTCACAGGATGATGCAAGGGACCGCTGGGACCTGGGCGGACAGTGGGTTGGCAGGTACGTGGGCATGAACACCCGTTTTCGGGTCGGCTAAAGACATATTGGTTCAATTATGGATAGACACCAAGGAAGCTGTGGTGTACATATGTGATGATGATGATAATAATAATAATAATAATAATAATAATAATAATAATAATAATAATATTAATAATAATGATAAAAATGATAATAATAAAAATAATAATAATTATAGTAATATTAATAATAATAATAACAATAATGAAAATGATAATAATAATAACTGGGGTAGAGATTTTTTCCAGAATTGTTGCCGTCATTAGTAATTAGTATCTGCAACAGATAAGAGCCTATTTAGCAGAACATTATTTATGCATATATATATATATATATATATATATATATATATATATATATATATATATATATATACGTATATATATATATATATATATATATATATATATATATATATATATATATACATATATATATATATATATATATAAATATATATGTATATATATATATATATATATATATATATATATATATATATATATATATATATATATATATATATATATATATATATATATATATATATATATATATATATATATATACATATGTGTGTGTGTGTGTGTGTGACCTTTACCCTTCATTGTATATTTTAAAGGTCTCAACCGCATATCTTGGCTCTGTTGGAAGAGCTGGGATTAGAAACGTACACACAGTACACGACTGGTACAAAGTTTGAACAAGTTATAGGATCCAGGATAAGTCCATATAATACCATGCTACCATCTCTGGGACCACTACAACTTCTTGACTTTGGTAGAATATTTTACAAGGTCAGTCTTTGTGTTTAACTCAATACAGGCAACTCTGCTTAATCCGGACTGGTGTGGACCCTAAATTTCTGTCCGGATTAGGCAAAATCCGGATTATGCGTATAGGAATTATATGTATAGAAAGGGACTGGGACCTTTCAATCTGTCCGATTTAGACGAAAATCCGGATTACACATGTCCGGATTAAGCAGAGTTGCCTTACTTGACTCCTGATAGCGTGTCTGAAACATTTTGCAAGTTAGATTATTTCAAAATCATCCATCTAACTCGGACACGTGTGTTTCTCCTTTCGTCAACTTTTCGGTAGGAGGTAGATGATAGTAAGGATAAAAATGACGATGTTGATCATTATCATGATAAATTATCATGGCTATGAACACATATAGTTCTAACCTTAACTCGGTCTTAATCACTACAAATAATTGACCATGAAAAGAGTGATATATAGCAGGTAGCTTTTCGATTTTGTCCTTTCTAATGCTGAGGCTACTTTCATCCGAAGCACATGGACGCAAAGAGTTTTGGAAAACATCTAAACCCTTGCATGTTAGTATTCATTGCACAGGTCTCTCTGAGTACTCTCAAATGACTACCCATTTGCCAGGGTTCAGTCATTTCTTTTTTAGTTTTTTCGATTCATTTTGTATTGGTCAAATTAACAGATCTAGACCAACAAGAAATTGTGTCAGTTTAATCTGAGAGACAATGACATGCGATTATTGTCAGATTACAGAAGATATAGCACCCCTTCTATTTGACTGCCCTCTTTCATTTGCAATATGGGAAGCTTTGAAAACTTGGTTAACAGCTACTACAAATAGAACATACCACTTTGATCGAAAATCCATCATTCTAGGTAGTAGCGACAATGACTTTTTATTAACAAAAAATGAAATATACAAACGAAAATGGAAAGAGAACATTGTCAGCTTAGAATACCCAAAAAGAATCTTTCTTAGGCAAATGAAGGTAGATATCTACATTGGTACCATTAACGATAACTTACCAAGGGCTCTGTGCAAATGGTCTCCCAATTACAATGCACTAATTGGAATGTAATAAGCCCATCATTATGCACCCAATTTATTACTGCAAAGCCGCCTTAATATAGCAGCAAATCATTTCAATATCAACACTACATATATATAAATATTATTATATTGTTTATTATTTATAGTCCTATGTATACATTGATTCTTTACTACTGTTATTTGTTTGTTTATGGAGTGATAAAAGTTATAAAAAAGAATAACAGATCTATTCAGAAATACGTTTATAAATAAATATATAAATATAAATGAATATATAAATATAGTTCATATTTCTTCTCACAGGTTCAGAGCATGGTAAAGATGGTCCCTGTCGAAGACCCGAGCTGCTGTGAGTTTGCTGAGGAGTGGGACAATATGACCTTTGCGTCGTTCTCTGAGAAATATTGCTGGACTAAAGGTAGAACTGTTTTAAATAAACTGGTAATTTGCTTTAAGTTAAGGATTTGGGATTGTTTATTCACCACCACCACCCACATTTCGGTTCATAGTCTTTATCTGAAGGTATATATATATATATATATATATATATATATATATATATATATATATATATATATATATATATATATATATATATATATATATATATATATATATATATATATATTTGAAATCATAGTCAATAATAATACATTAACTGCACGTTTGGGTTGTATAATATCATACATAATACAAATAATAATAATATATTTCTGTCAAAAAGAGACAGGAAAACATTAAAGAAACGAAAACTAAATTACCCGAGAAGCTAATGACAAGTATGACCCAAGCAGCTTCAGATAAGCTATTTATAGACTAAAATGGCCACTACCTGTAACCCCATTTCTTGTATGTTAGGATATGTTTAAACAGCAATATACGTCTTGTGTGAAGGTTGGCAGTGGTGGGAACTTGGATTTGAATAGATAATACTCTCAGAAACTATTTGCGCCTATGTTTTATTCGTGGTGTAATTGTCCTTTAACAACATATGCCTTTAACTTTATTTGGATGTTAACCTTCTTTTTCCACCATTTAAAGACTTAAAAATCAAGTTATGCTATACGTATATTTTTTTTAAACTTTTTGTACTATATACATTTTTGTCAATAGTGACGATGTTCTTTCTATTTGTAACGTATTTCCTCTCTCATTTTGTTTGTATGTAAAATGAGATGAGATAGTTTTCTTTGTTTGAGATATGCAATAAACAAAAAACTTTTCAAATTAGAAAAAACAAAAATAAATAAGTAAATAAAAAACTTTCCTTGGATGAGGAGCCTTTTGACCTATGTTTATTCGTGGTGTAATTGTCCTCTAACAACATATGCCTTTAACTTTCCTTGGATTTGGAGCCTTATGACCTATGACGTTGTAATCTATTCAGGGGCAAGGGATTTACTGGATGCGGGTTTCAAGTGTTTCTTTGGAGCAGAGTCGTCGCAGATGTCGCTGCTGTATGTACTGTTGTACGGCAGTGCTGCGGGAGGGTATGGTGCCATATCAGGTTCAGAGGAAAACAGCGGACAAGAATTCAAAATCAAGGTAAACTTTTGGTTGTGATTTTGGTTTTACTTTCTTTTGATCCGGGTTCTGGTATTTTAGAGGATTAATCTGTAGTTCTCACTTTATTGTGAAATGATTCTACTGTTAAGAAACATCAACGAGATACAGGCAACTTTGCTTAATTCGGACATGTGTAATCCGGATTTTCATCTATACCGGAGAAATTGGAAGGTTCCAGTCCCTTTCTATACATATAATTCCTATACGCATAATCCGGATTTTGCCTAATCCGGACAGAAATTTAGGGTCCACACCAGTCCGGATTAAGCAGAGTTGCCTGTATCAATTTCTGATAGATGAAGTTTTCCTTAATATGGGTTGTGAGGACTACTACAAATGCCTACCATAGAAATAAATAATACTATATCAATGTCATCATAAATCATACAACTGAAAATAACAGCTACAGTACCAGCATTTAATTCCTGCACTAAAAGCCTGGACAGCCCAGGCATAAGACACAACCTCACACCCAATTGCCACACAGTTTCTCGGGCATAGATAAATTGATGACCTCACAAATGAAAATAACTTTAATTTACAAAGCTACGTGGGCCATTGGTGTGCTTGGCTTATATTTTGACATGTACATGTAACCCATGGGTGTTTGTACAACCAGGCACGTGCAGACGCCAAGTAGATTTTTGCAGGAATCAAATATCCACACTGTCTCCTGCATTTCATATAAACAGTGGTCCTGTATTTCACACGTTTTACCCCCGTGGTACAGACATTTAATTCCTGCACCAGTCGACCGGACGTCTGCCAGTGCCTGGTTGTACAAACGACCATGGATGACATGTCAAAAACATCAGCCAAGGACATCAATGACACACGTAAATTGCAAACCAAAGCTTCGTTCAGTTTTGAGGTAATCCATGCATCAATGCCCTGGAAACTGGGTTGCAATTGGGCATGCGGTTGTGTATTATGCCCGGGCTGCCCACGCATTTAGTGCAGGAATTAAATGTTCATACTGTATGCATTATTGCTTATCATTGTTTCCAGGGAGGAGTTCAGCAAGTCAGTGAGAAGCTGGTGCAGAGACTAGACAAGGACAGTCTAAGGCTGGGTCATCCTGTAGTGACGATTACACAGGTACGTATGTACATACGTGCTGGATTTCAGCTTTAAACCCTTCCAATGCGGAGGCTACTTTCGATCAAAGCGCAAGGTTGTAAACATTTTTGAAAACCATCCAATCCCTCTCATTTTGCTATTATTGGACCAATCTCAGGTTTAATTGCCTTTTGGCATAATTCCAACAGCTTCTTTGTATTTTTGACACCTTCATGTAAATGTATCATCATTAGGGTTGCATACCGTTAACACGAAACGGTACGATACCGGTACCGGTACTGGCGAAACGGTACCAGTGATATCGGTATCGTTAACAGTGAAACGGTACCTCTGATCTCAGAGGCCTGATCAGCTTTTTTACGACATTCATGTCGCTAACAAGTGCGGTTCCATTCCTCAATTCTATGACAGAAATCAATAGTAGAATTGGGGAACAGAACCAACGATTGAGACGGACATTGACAAAGTTAACCAAATCAAATGATCGCCACAACGCACTGCGAACGTGCGTGGGATGTTACATCGTATCGTGTTTCCCGCCGAATGCTATTCCAGACAGCGTGTCTATAACTCTTTTGGCGGGAATCAGCACACAATGCGTCATCGCCGCATATGATTGGCAGTAACAAATTGTTTAATCTGTTGAAACGTAGCGGTACTCAAAAACGAAACGGTGCCTTTTAGTACCGGTTCTCAACGAAATGGGTAAATAGTCTAAATACCGGTTCTTTTCGAAATGAATCTCGGTTCCTATCGGTACCCGAGTACCGGTATGCAACCCTAATCATCATTATTATTATTATTATTATTATTGCTATTATTATTATTATTATTATTATTCCACCCGCGTCTTTTCATTTTTGACACCTTCATGCAAATTTGTTATTATCATTATCATGGTTATTTTTTCACTATGAATAAATGCTAATACAATCATGAATTAGATCCAGAAATTGATTCGTTCATGCAATGATTCGTAAGGTTAAATATGCCATTTTACAGACTGACGAACACGTTGAGATAAGAACTTTAAACAACAAATGTTTCCGCTGCAAAAGAGTTATAATGGCGATTCCCCCACACCTAGCGCGTAAGTAGATTTCAATCATACTGAGTTATATTTTGATATAATAAGGAGCTACAGGCAACTCTGCTTAATCCGGACTGGTGTGGACCCTAGATTACTGTCCGGATTATGCGTACAGGCAACTCTGCTTAATCCGGACTGGAGTGGACCCTAAATTTCTGTCCGGATTAGGCAAAATCCAGATTACGCGTATTGGAATTATATGTATAGAAAGGGACTGGGACCTTCCAATCTGTCCGGTTTAGACGAAAATCCGGATTACACATGTCCGGATTAAGCAGAGTTGCCTGTGTATCATTACCATGTAATCTAATGAAGAGTACAGACATGTCAGTCCTGCACTATTTAGCCGAACGGCTGCTAATGCCTGGTTATTAAAACACCCATGGATAACATGTCAAAAAAATCCAATTACATCAGTGACCCATATAGCTTGCAAATCAAAGCCCCGTTCGGTTGTGAGGTCATCCGTGCCAAGGAAACTGGATGGCAGCCAGGCATGTGGCCATTTATTATGTCCAGGCTGCCCACACATGAATGCAGGAATTCAATGTCTGCACTAGTTGGCATTTGAAATTCAAGAGAATAGTTTGTTTCTGATGAATGTTATTTGTTATTTATATATTGACATTCATTCCTGTATTTCATAAAGTTCAGCTGACTAATAGCAGTTTATTTAAGATTTAGTTTAACATAACCTATGTACAAATGCAATACTCATCTATCTCAGTAGTTTGTCTTGCTCAATGTATATGCTTTGTTTAAAGTGGTGAGGTTGCAAAGGCACATTTGTTGCATAAACAATGTTAATCTTAGCTTCTGGAATTCATGTGAGCGTTTTTTTCACTTAAAAACCACAATGTTTTTTTTTTACTTTTATATTGCTCAACAAGCTTATGTACCTGATTCTCTGTTTCTGTGAGCGTTTTTTTCACTTAAATTCCACGATGTTTTTGTTGTTTTTTAACTTTTATATTGCTCAACAAGCTTGTGTATCATATTCTCTGTTTCTGTATGCCCCAACGAATCGCTTTACCTATTATCGTGTTCAGAAACCATAGTCTACAGCCCTGTGCTTCCACCAGAGAAAACTCACGTCTTTTCAAGAATGCCGGTTGGTTATCTAATCAAGTTTATCATCACTTACAGTACGGTAAGTACTTCATTTGTAAATCAGATAAAAAGCTTGGGATTGCATGTGTGCATAAACTTAAATGAGTGCCTTCATTTTGTATTGGAAATAGCTTGTTTTTTTATTGTACAGTGAAGTACATGTACCAGTGAGATCGTTTTCAAACGTCTTTGCGTCCTTGTGCTTTGAACGAGAGTAGCCTCAGCATTGGAAAGGTTAATGGGTGCAAGTTAAAGATAGTTCTTGACCATCTGCATAAAAGTTGTTTTATATGCACCAGTAGGAGGCGTTGTTTCAGCCAATCAGAGAGCCGCGTTAGTCATATGGCACAAAAATGTGACAAACAATCGAAATCTCACTATCTGCTCAATGTCTTCCTCTGTTGTCAACGGTTCTGAGTTTGAGAAACGTGTCAGTGCAGGCAGTGGATTATAAAATTTAAAGTTAAAATACTTGTTCGCGTTCATCCAATACTAGTGTATTGATAAAAGAAGGGGTGTTTTTTTTACTGAAAAAAAATCAGCGTTTTTTTTTAAATAAGGTTGCTTTTTTGGGCCTGAAATCAGTGCTTTAGGGGTATCTTTAAATTTTGATAACGAGCGTTTGTACCCCCCTAAATACCTAATTCCAAAGCCCCCCCCCCTCCCTGGGAGCTTGACAGTTAAGACATTGATGTTATAAAAGTTATATACTACAGCCTTTCGACGACTTCCAGCAAATACGGGCAATATTAACCCTTATGCTGCTGGCGGCTATTTTGGCGACCGTTACAAAACGATACAAAAACATGAAAAATGATTGAAACCCTAGCAAATGGGTACTCATTTAGGTCTTTGCGTCCTTGTGCTCTGGATGAAAGTAGCCTCAGCATTGGAAGGGTTAACATTATTGAAATCATACGAAATGAAACATAAATTAACAACATTTCAATCCCAAAATCTAATACCTTGAGTCTG
>OZ012685.1:47255099-47432599 GCA_963942565.1 Maea johnstoni | reverse complement strand
ATTTACAAATACTACTATATGATCATGGTTTATTGTAGGTGCTGTATACGTTCAATCCCCGCAGTGTGTGCGAGGAGGAACTGGTGGGCACAGCGTATGGACCCAGCTACCAGGCACCTGTTCAGAGGAAGCACCATGTTCTGCGCTACACCATAGTTATTGGTGCAGTGTTTGTGTTGCTAGCCGTGGCAAAGAAAGCCTACTTCAGAATCGCCCTATAAGCTACTTATCAGCCAGAATATTTTGGCCAACATATATATATATATATATATATATATATATATATATATATATATATATATATATATATATATATATATATATATATATATATATATATATATATCACTTCTGTATCAGCCAGGATATTTTAGCCAACATATTTATATATATATATATATATATATATATATATATATATATATATATATATATATATATATATATATATATATATATATATATATATATATATATACATAGATATATATATATATATACATATATATATATATATATATATATATATATATATATATATATATATATATATATATATATATATATATATATTTACACATTTATCTAAATACATACATACATACATACATACTACTGTATTTGCCATGACACGCAACTTGTGAATCTGTGCTTATTTTATATGGCTTATTTAAAAAGTGTGATCTAATAAAACGCTACATGTTAAGGATAGCTCTAAGCTTGAACTGATCATGCTCTGAGCGATTTTTGAGTTGTTTGGCATAAGTTCCTCACAATAATTATGTTTTCTTACCAATCATTTTGAGCTTTTGCATAAACTATGTGCGTACATAACAGGCATTCGTTTAATTCCTGCACCAGTTGACCGGACGTCTGCCAGTGCCTTGTTGTACAAACACCCATGGATATGGTGTCCAAAAAATAAGCTAATTATAGGTTAGAGGACGGAAAGAGTGTTTTATGAATTTTAAACCGCGAGAGCCATCGAGTTGGTTGGAAAGTCATAAAACAAGAGTGAAGTACTAGTACTCTAACACATGTAGCACTCAGTGTTCACTACAATGCCGGCCTCTGATTGGTCTAGCCTGACCAACAGTTTGTTTTTGCCCTACTTTATTACTGTGAATTCTCATACTAATACAATGGGGCTTTGTGGAATCTCAGAATATGCAGTATTTTATCAGAATTAGTACACTGCATTTGTGGCTTCTGATTGGTCCATACTGCCCCACGGTGTGCTAAACACATTTATTTAATGACACACATAGCTTGTGAATCAGTGAAGGTTAGATAATTCTATCATCCATGTCCAGGAAACTGGGTGACAATGTATTGATCTTGTTGTTGACGTGAGAAAGAATAAACAAAACATTCTAAAAGGAAAGAAAAAAGTTTGGTTTGTTGTATAAGATGGTTGATAAGTTTAATGGAGAATGTCGAATAACTAACCAATGCCGTGGACTAAGGGAAAAGTGCGGCTCATGGATGAAACGTATTGGATAAGAACAACAATGCGAATTAAATCCTATATAGGCTACGCTCCAATACTGTACGTGGTGGCAGATGTATAAGAGCATATATTTACTGCTATCAGAGGTCTCTATATTTTAGTATGCGCAGCGCTTAATTGAGGGCGCCACTTCTTTTGCTCAGTTTGGTTAGTATATGAGTGTCTGTCTCTAAGCCGCCCAGTATAATTCTGTTGCTGCTTATATTATAATTATCCTTCTGTAAAAAGGGTACACTTGCAGGACACTTGATAAGCATGTGTCCATTGTTGTCTTTACCAGTCATACACATATTTAACACAGTAGGAAGCCTTTGATCCCAATAGTATGCAACCTTTCATTATCTAAAAAAGACTTTGGTGCAACAACCTAAAGTGTACATATTTTGGGTGAATTTCATCCACGCTTCTCTGGTGTTTAAAAATGAACAAGAAACACCATGGCTTGTTAAAAAATATCAATTGTTTTGTTCCATTTTCCACAAATATCATTATTATATTGAGGTTTTTTTCTTATCGGGTCTTTCTAAACCGTTGAGACTTCTTTTTCGTCCTGATTAACATTCATGTTTAGGTGTGAGTTTTTCTGGATCGGGCACGTCGCAGAATTTAAACATATTCTTAACTATGACATAAAATGCATCATATACGAATATACGAGAAAGATTGTTTTGATGTTATACATTTCTTCAAATTCGCTTAATTCCATTGGCATGCCCAAAGCTTTAAAAACGTCTCCAATTACTCTAATACCTCTTTCAAACTAGTTTTGCTTTAAGTAAACTTTATGTGAGGGTTATGAAAAATATGCTTTATAACATTACGTTTGGAGATAGCCCCAGATTTCCACAATATTTTAAGTGTAACCAGAAAGTGTTAAGGTGAACTCTCTGTTTCTTTCCATCCTATTAATCCCAAAATAAAATACTTCATATAAATCACAGTGTTTAGGAAATATAGTCCATTTGGATTGATTTGTCAACACCATTTTAGCCCAGCTTATATTAAGAGCTTGGCAAATGCTGCTTAAGGCCCAGTCACACTAGGGTGCGACTATCGCACGATTTTATAATCGAATCCGATTTTGCCAATTTTAAAATCGGAACTGGACGTTCTGATTTTGAAAATAGACAAGTTTGCAGTCACACTAGTACAATTCATCGGAGCCGATTTTATTGCTTATAGAATAATGCGTCAATGATTTGTCTTGCGATGGTCGTACAAACATTGTACGATGATTGTACGATGATCGTACGATGATCGCAAGTCAAAAACATTGACTTGCGACTTTTCAAAAATCGGCACAGATTTGCGAACAGGATCGCAAACCAGTACCGACTTTGTTTAGTCGGATCCGACTTTGTATTTGGCCTAAAAATCGGATCCGACAATCGCAGGATAGGTGAAAAAATCGGGTCCGACCTGCCGATTTTAAAAGCGTGCGATAGTCGGGCTCTAGTGTGACTGGGGCATATACGATTTTAACCCAGTACCGACTTTTTAGACGGAGCCGATAGGTGACAAAATCGGGTCCGACAAGCCTGGGACAGATCTGTGACTTATCCCAGACAAAGTTCCAAACATCGAAATTCCCCATGATTTATCTTGACACAAATTTCCTGGTGTTCTTGGCCGAGTCTCAACACAGGTTCTTGAAATTGTAAAGCCTTCAGGCTGCATGCAGTTGTATATCAATGACATCACAGCCTCTTTCTGGCAAGCACTTATAAGATCCAAGATGGCGCCTCCATTAAGTCTGCTGAGCCAGTGCATTTGCTGTATTTTCCAAGATACTAATTTAAAAATCTCAGTCAATTTGTGGAGCACAATAGCAATAAAGGTGTCCTATGAAACATGACATTGAGATCTAACACATATCTTTTTTAAATTTTGAAATACTGCTTTAAGGAGTTAGATGTCTCTCAAACAAGATATGGGGCCGGGTACTCCTGTTCTCTTCAAAGACTATTTTCCTTATATTCTTATGATATAAGTATGCAAATAAAAAAAATAAAAAAAGTTTACAAAAAGGTGACGGAGAATGAAATGAATAACACACACTCATTAAATATGTTGCTTTTATTCATCAGAAAATGTGTACATTGAAGGAAAATATATACAGACTATTTCACAAAATTACCTTTAGGAATTCTGATAAATGTTTCCCATTTAGACTTTATTCAAACATTTGGTAAAAAACAAAACATATGTTATATATATATATATATATATATATATATATATATATATATATATATATATATATATATATATATATATATATATATATATATATACTGTATATATATACACTTTGTTGACGGCAACGTTTAATTACACAAATATATATAATAAACATAGGAAACAAAAGTAACAATATAGGTTAATAGCAAAAACAGAAAGAAAACTTAAATTGACGAATGTAGCTTGTAGAAACATGGAACAAGAACATAGACTACAATGAGAGTAGCTATATACAAGATAGACTTTTGTCTAATCATGATTCAATAAACAGTTTTTTTCCAAAATAATTGCGTTAGGAGTCGTTGACACATCCAAAACGAACCTTCGCTTTTACATTAATATGACACATCCTGTGAATATGTGTTGCTGAGATAATCAAGAAACTTATCATCACGTCAAAACTCCGCATCTCATCTCTGCATTTACCCAGAAGAAAAGGCTGAATGTCATGTTTGGAATCCAAGAGGATGCTACCAGGGCCTGCTTCAGTGTTTTGCAATTCATCAAACATTATATATCTCTTTGACTGAAAGGCTGAGCACTGGAGAACAAGGTGCCCCACATCATGTCAGACTAGTCATATAATGAGCAAAATCTAACCCTTCTTGGACTCCGTACAACCTAACATCATCCACCTTCAATCTAATGGCATGGCATATAAGTCTAGATAAAGTTTAACATTCTCTTATTTCATGAGGAATTCCATCCGAAATAGCCAACCAGTCAGGACCTCTGATAGCTGGATAGGAATGAATGCCCCTTGCCCCAGAACTTAGTGTCCAAGCTCTGGTCCTATGTGTCCAGGACCTCTGATATCTAGACTTCCATGACCAGAGCTAGACTAAGATGGTGTTGACACATTCCATTGTCATCATTGCAGTAGCAGTATAAGTGAGGCTGCTATGACCAGAGCTAGACTAGGATGGTGTAGGCGTGTTCCATTGTCATCATTGCAGTAGCAGTATAAGTGAGGCTGCTATGACCAGAGCTAGACTAGGATGTTGTTGGCATGTACTATTGTCATCATCGCAGTAGCAGTATAAGTGAGGCTGCTATGACTAGAGCTAGACTAGGATGTTGTTGGCATGTACTATTGTCATCATTGCAGTAGCAGTATAAGTGAGGCTGCTATGACCAGAGCTAGACTAGGATGGTGTAGGCGTGTTCCATTGTCATCATTGCAGTAGCAGTATGAGTGAGGCTGCTATGACCAGAGCTAGACTAGTATGGTGTTGGCATGTACTATTGTCATCATCGCAGTAGCAGTATAAGTGAGGCTGCTATGACCAGAGCTAGACTAGGATGGTGTTGGCATGTACTATTGTCATCATTGCAGTAGCAGTATAAGTGAGGCTGCTATGACCAGAGCTAGACTAGGATGGTGTTGGCATGTACTATTGTCATCATTGCAGTAGCAGTATGAGTGAGGCTGCTATGACCATAGCTAGACTAGGATGGCGTTGGCGTATTCCATTGTCATCATTGCAGTAGCAGTATAAGTGAGGCTGCTATGACCAGAGCTAGACTAGGATGGCGTTGGCATATTCCATTGTCATCATTGCAGTAGCAGTATAAGTGAGGCTGCTATGATCAGAGCTAGACTAGGATGGTGTTGGCATGTACTATTGTCATCATTGCAGTAGCAGTATGAGTAAGGCTGCTATAACCAGAGCTAGACTAGGATGGTGTAGGCGCGTACCATTGTCATCATTGCAGTAGCAGTATGAGTGAGGCTGCTATGACCAGAGCTAGACTAGGATGGTGTAGGCATGTAATATTGTCATCATTGCAGTAGCAGTATAAGTGAGGCTGCTATGACCAGAGCTAGACTAGGATGGCGTAGGCATGTACCATTGTCATCATTGCAGTAGCAGTATAGGTGAGGCTGCTATGTGTCAGAGCTAGACTAGGATGGTGTTGGCATGTTCCATTGTCATCATTGCAGTAGCAGTATAAGTGAGGCTGCTATGACCAGAGCTAGACTAGGATGGTGTTGGCGCGTTCCATTGTCATCATTGCAGTAGCAGTATAAGTGAGGCTGCTATCACCAGAGCTAGACTAGGATGGTGCTGGCATGTTCCATTGTCATCATTGCAGTAGCAGTATAAGTGAGGCTGCCATGACCAGAGCTAGACTAGGATAGTGTAGGCGTGTTCCATTGTCATCATTGCAGTAGCAGTATAAGTGAGGCTGCTATGACCAGAGCTAGACTAGGATGGTGTTGGCGTGTACTATTGTCACATTGCAGTAGCAGTATAAGTGAGGCTGCCATGACCAGAGCTAGACTAGGATGGTGTTGACGTGTTCCATTGTCATCATTGCAGTAGCAGTATAAGTGAGGCTGCTATCACCAGAGCTAGACTAGGATGGTGTAGGCATGTTCCATTGTCATCATTGCAGTAGCAGTATAAGTGTGGCTGCTATGACCAGAGCTAGACTAGGATGGTGTAGGCATGTTCCATTGTCATCATTGCAGTAGCAGTATAAGTGTGGCTGCTATGACCAGAGCTAGACTAGGATGGTGTAGGCATGTTCCATTGTCATCATTGCAGTAGCAGTATAAGTGAGGCTGCTATGACCAGAGCTAGACTAGGATGGTGTAGGCATGTTCCATTGTCATCATTGCAGTAGCAGTATAAGTGTGGCTGCTATGACCAGAGCTAGACTAGGATGGTGTTGGCATGTACTTTTAACATCATTGCAGTAGCAGTATGAGTGAGGCTGCTATGACCAGAGCTAGACTAGGATAGTGATGGCGTGTTCCATTGTCATCATTGCAGTGGCAGTATAAGTAAGGCTACTATGACCAGAGCTAGACTAGGATGGTGTAGGCATGTTCTATTGTCATCATTGCAGTAGCAGTATAAGTGAGGCTGCTATGACCAGAGCTAGACTAGGATGGTGTTGGCGTGTTCCATTGTCATCATTGCAGTAGCAGTATAAGTGAGGCTGCTATGACCAGAGCTAGACTAGGATAGTGTTGACGTGTACTATTGCCATCATTGCAGTAGCAGTATAAGTAAGGCTGCTATGACCAGAGCAAGACTAGGATGGTGTAGGCGTGTTCCATTGTCATCATTGCAGTGGCAGTATAAGTAAGGCTACTATGACCAGAGCTAGACTAGGATGGTGTTGGCGTGTTCCATTGTCATCATTGCAGTAGCAGTATAAGTGGGGCTGCTATGACCAGAGCTAGACTAGGATAGTGTTGACGTGTACTATTGCCATCATTGCAGTAGCAGTATAAGTAAGGCTGCTATGACCAGAGCAAGACTAGGATGGTGTAGGCGTGTTCCATTGTCATCATTGCAGTAGCAGTATAAGTGAGGCTGCTATGACTAGAGCTAGACTAGGATGGTGTTGGCATGTTCCATTGTCATCATTGCAGTAGCAGTATAAGTGAGGCTGCTATGACCAGAGCTAGACTAGGATGGTGTTGGCATGTTCCATTGTCATCATTGCAGTAGCAGTATAAGTGAGGCTGCCATGACCAGAGCTAGACTAGGATGGTGTAAGCATGTACCAGTGTCATCATTGCAGTAGCAGTATAAGTGAGGCTGCTATGACCAGAGCTAGACTAGGATGGTGTTGGCATGTTCCATTGTCATCATTGCAGTAGCAGTATAAGTGAGGCTGCCATGACCAGAGCTAGACTAGGATGGTGTTGGCATGTACCAGTGTCATCATTGCAGTAGCAGTATAAGTGAGGCTGCTATGACCAGAGCTAGACTAGGATGGTGTTGGCATGTACTATTGTCATCATTGCAGTAGCAGTATAAGTGAGGCTGCTATGACCAGAGCTAGACTAGGATGGTGTTGGCATGTACTATTGTTATCATTGCAGTAGCAGTATAAGTGAGGCTGCTATGACCAGAGCTAGACTAGGAAGGTGTTGGCGTGTTCCATTGTCATCGTTGCAGTAGCAGTATAAGTGAGGCTGCTATGACCAGAGCTAGACTAGGATGGTGTCGGCATGTACTATTGTTATCATTGCAGTAGCAGTATAAGTGAGGCTGCTATGACCAGAGCTAGACTAGGATGGTGTTGGCATGTACTATTGTTATCATTGCAGTAGCAGTATAAGTGAGGCTGCTATGACCAGAGCTAGACTAGGAAGGTGTTGGCGTGTTCCATTGTCATCATTGCAGTAGCAGTATAAGTGAGGCTGCTATGACCAGAGCTAGACTAGGATGGTGTCGGCATGTACTATTGTCGTCATTGCAATAGGGCCCACGGCAGCATGATGTGCATGTCTTGTATGTCAGTCCATAGCCCTTAAAACGGCAGCCGTACACACACGAGTCAGTGCAGCCTCGCTCCATGCTGTATATAACGCCCTCCAGCTCGATGCGCTCCACCTATTGGGAAAAAAAGAAACCATTTACCAAGTAGATCACAACAACATTGTGCAAGCATATATGCAAGAAAAAACGCCCAAGATTAGAAACAGCGAGTTATGAGACCATTCAATGAGTAACATTTTATTGGATCTCTAAGCTCGCTTTAGTTTATAGTTAATATTAGGCACAAATCACACATACAATGACTTTGCAGAGAAATGCAGAAAGACAAAGGTTTTTTATTTACATATTGATTTTCTGTTTATTCTTGTTCACAATTTGCAATGGACAGTATGGCGTACCTCAAGCAAGACTACAGGGAGATCCTAGTGCCCCGCCGTGCCAGTGATGCTGGAGAACCACACCCTCCCCTTCCTCCCCCTCCCTATATACTGGGAGGATGCTGAGACAGTAAGAAGCTCACAGCAAAGACCTTTCTATAGTCTAGAACTCTCCATAGTCCAGCAGATTTTCAAAAGAATTACTAATTTGCATTAAAACATAAAATCTGGTGTGTTGATATAATCTACCTCGGGGAACATTTCCATATATGGAGGTGTCAGAGTAAGGCCCCCTGGTGATAGGTAGCGCCACCTATCGGTGAGCTGCTAGGTCAACTTAACCTTGTCTAATATAAAGAGGAATCTGTGTGCGGAACTATGAGATATATAATCTTGTATTCAAATGAAAGTATTGTATCATGATATGCATGAAGTTATGAATATGCAACACAATGATGACTCTCAAATCACCAGCGTATCTTGTTGGCAGAATTAGAGGAACTTGTAAGAGAGAACTCACCATGCAGTAGCGTGCATTCTCACCACACGCCATCATTCCAACAGTTTCGTACGTTGGTGCCAAGCAAGGGCTGTCTGGGATAAACCTTGCTTTAAACGATTCAAAACACCTGGAAATGAACAGATTACTGGTATTTTTACAGGCATTTAATTTTCGCTATTTTGCGCACCTCCTGATAGCGCCAAAATAACATTCTTCTAATAAATATTTGTATCTTTGCTTTGCTAAGTGCTTAATGCAAGAATTTATATCACAAATACTGGGTTGTAAAGCGATTTTAGCACTCCAAATTAAAGCCGTATACTGATACTTAAACCTAATGAAAACGAATATGTACATAGGCCATTGATAGTTAATAGATCAATTTCTTTCAATCCCATAAATAAGTCGGCATAATGTAACTAGTCATCCGATATCCATATCCGAAAGTATGTATGTATGCATATTGACAGAAAATGTTATTTACAAAGCTTACTAATAACATCATATGTTTATATTATCTTACACAAATAAAATGTAATTTACAAAGGCATACTAACAACATCTACCACAGTTCCCTGACTGACCTCACAACTTAACGTTGCTTTGGGTCGCAAGCTACATAGGCCATTGATTTGATTGGCTTACTTTTTTACAGGTTATGCATGGGTGTTTCTACAACCAGGCACTGGCAGACGTCCGGTCGACTGGTGTAGGAATAATTAAATGCCTGTACTGTAGTACGCGTATATACGTCTATGGTTACCCATCATTACTCATTCTGACATTAGGAGCAGCCTAATTCTTTTTCAAAGAATACACAAAGTTTTAGCTCCCCCAAATAAAATCTAACCGATGCCTTCTTTAAAGTTTAAGAGAGTTTTGTATGATAACGGAAATCTAAGGGTGGTGGCTTTAACTGAAACTACTTGTTTTCAAAACTCGTGATAAGATTTATTACAAATGAAAATAGTGAACGATGAGGAAGGGATGATGATGATGATGATGCAGGTCAGTTGCGATGATTATGATGATGATACAGTACAGACATTCAACTACTGTACCAGACGAACGGACGTCTGCCAGTGCCTGGTTGTGCAAATACCCATGGATAACATGCCAAAAAAGGCCAAGCACATCGATGACCCACGTAGCTTGTGAATCAAAACTACATCAGTTGTTACGTCATCCACGCCCAGGAAGGTGGTTGGCAATCATATGTGTGGTACAGGCAACTCTGCTTAATCCGGACTGATGTGGACCGTAAATTTCTGTCCGGATTAGGCAAAATCCGGATTATGCGTATAGGAATTATATGTATAGGAAAGGATCGGGACCTTCCAATCTGTCCGGATTAGACGAAAATCCGGATTAAACCAGAGTTGCCTGTAGTGTATTATGACTGGGCTTCCCACGCATTAAGTGCAGGAATTGAATGTTGGCACTGTAGCTGTCCTGTCGAGATGATGCTGATGTGCTGACGAGGATGATAATGAATTGATTGAGTTACCTAAAACATGTCAGGTTTTCTACTTTGTCATCCCCTTCCGTGTCCAGTATGATACCTCCGGAGCCACTCGACCCTCGCCCCATTGCTGAAAAACAGAAAAAAAACATGGGTGAACATTGAAGAACAGTTAGTTTGAGACAAAGTGATAGTTCCATAGGGAGAAGGGTAGAGCTGTACTCACAGAGGGGGATTAACTCATGAGCTCACCACCATTTTGACTCATGAGCTCGTGGATGCGCGGTTTTTGAAATAAATATTCATTATTCAGCCCACCAAATAAGAAATACTTACTGATGGATAATTGCTAACATTTACATGGTTATTCATTTTTAAAATGTGCCTGGAAGGAAAAGAATACATAATAATTATCTGTATTTACATATTGCTTTCTATAGAGCGGTACAAAGGTTAGTATAACACTAAACACTGCCTTTACACATTGGGGATTGTCAACAAAACATGACAGCGATAAGCAGTAATAAGAAAGTTTGTGTTAGATGTTCTGTGTCACATTTGTTTTCCAAATAAAGACACGTTCGCGAGTTGACGACTTCAGCACGAGCTCGGCTCGCCTGCCCTAATGCTCGAGCCACTCAGGTTCGTGAGTGGTGAGTGCAGCTCTAGAAAAGGGCGTGTCAGCTGTACGACAGTGGTGACGTGGATGATTGTAAGGACGTTATTGTTACCCATGTAACAGTGCTTCCATACAGTGCCGGCATTTAATTCGATGCACCCAATGCTTGGGCAGCCCGGGCATAATACAGGACCGGACGCCCGATTGCCACCCAATTTCCTAAGCACGGCTGCAAGCACACGTCCCAGACCTCACAACTGAACGTTGTTTTATTAGCGTGGAAATGTACGTGGGTCGTTGATGTGCTTGGCTTCCGTTTTTGACATGTTATCCATGCGTGTTTTCACAACCAGACATTGGCGGATGTCCGCGCGATTTGTGCAGGAATTAAATGTCTGTACTGTATATAGCCATGGTGAATGGCCAAACCCTTCCTATGAACTGATGGGTAGGCAAATAGAAAATATTACTTCTGACACTATGTGTAACGGTCTTAGGAGCCAAGTTTTTCTAACATGTCAAATAGCAGCAGAAATGAGCATTTGAGATTGCAAGCCAGTTTTTCTTACCGGTAAAATGGCAGTTGAAATAGGCTGTTAACCCATTAATGCTTAGGAGTTCCTTCAGAAAGTGTTGTCTGGATCTATAATACTTTTGGCAACAACTTCAGAATTAAATTTGATATTACAAAATATTTGAAGGAGAGTTGTTGGCAATGTTCTGAATAACATTTCTCATTCAAATATTTTCCCAGTGTTGCTTTTGCCTGCAAGATTTCATCAAAGTTGTCAGGCTGCTTCTGGCAGCTGTGAGCATTCATGGGTTAATAAGCTAAAATTAGAAATAAGCTAATTTTCCTAACCTATCAAACAGTATAAGAAACCAGGAGAAGGACAGTTTTTCTTATCTACAGATACCTACATTCAGAGTAGCAACACAGTATCCCTATATATATATATATATATATATATATATATATATATATATATATATATATATATATATATATATATATATATATATATATATATATATATATATATATATATATATATATATATATATATATATATATATATATATATATATATATATATATATATATATATATATATATATATATATATATATATATATATATATATATATATATATATATATATATATATATATATATATATATATATATATATATATATATATATATATATATATATATATATATATATATATATATATATATATATATATATATATATATATATATATATATATATATATATATATATATATATATATATATATATATATATATATATATATATATATATATATATATATATATATATATATATATATATATATATATATATATATATATATATATATATATATATATATATATACTAGAAAAGTACCCGTCCTGCGGACGGAAACCGTGAAATATCTTATAACGACATACATATCAGAGCACCCAGATATCTCTGACACCACACATTTAGGGTCACCTAACCTATGTATCAATAATTCAAGAAGAAACAGATATACCATCGACAAATAAGATCAAGGTTTATCATACCGGCTGTAATAAGAATATAGTGCTGTGTATGTTCATGATATCACTGATATATCTAATTATAATCATTTCCACTCAAAACTATTTTCAAAGTGAAAGTATGGCGTAACATATGTCATTTGTACATCTATCTGTCTGTCTGTCCGAATGTCCCTCTCCCCCCCCCCCCCCCTCTCTCTCTCTCTCTCTCTTTCTCTGTATCTCTCCCTGCCCCCGTATCTCTCTCGCTGTATGTCTCTCTCATTGTATCTCTCTCCCCCCTCTCTCGCTCGTATCTCTCTCTCGTTGTATCTCTCTCTCTGTATCGATCTCCCTGCCCCTCACTCTCGCTTGTATCTCTCTCATTGTATCTCTCTCTCTCGCTCTCATTGTATCTCTCTCTGTATCTCTCTCCCTCCCCCGCTCTCTCTTTGTATCTCTCTCTCCCTCCCTTCTGTCTCGTTCTCTGTCTCGCTCTCTGTCTCTCCCTCCCCTCTCTCTCGTTCTCTGTATCGCTGTCTGTCTCTCTGTCTCTCCCTCGTCACACCTGAACACACGTTCCTTAGTCCTACAGTACATGCACTGAGCGCTTGCTATTTTGAGTCTCAGGTGCCACCTCCCGGACTGGCACACATCGTCTTTACAGCAGAAGGGCTGAGAGATGGTTACAAAGTATCATCTATTTCACATTGATACTTGTTTCCGATCTATCGAGTTTGCTATTTTCTATTGAAATACCTACATAAAAAGTTTTTTTTAACTTTTTAACAGCTGCAATTTAAAATGTTTATATCAAACTGACCTTTCATTTTCTTTAAACTGAGAAAGTGCAATGGTTAATACAAAATACTGTTTTAAATTACATGTAAACCCACCATATATTGAGGCAATATCACCTTATCATTTCACCATCTTCAATGAAATCCAAGTTATCCATCTATCCCCGAATATCCTGTTTTTATCTCATTCTCCTAAGATTCTCCTCTTCCTTATCAATGGCGAAGAGAACAGTCAAAGTTAAACTGCCGTCTGTATGCCCTAGACGTCATTCAAACCCTGTCCTGTTTGTTCCACTTAAGCCTTATGTTCTCGTTGCGTCGGGCTCGACCCCCTCGCAAATAAAACCGCAGGCACACCAGTGGGTGTTGTGGTTAGGGCCTCATTGTTCGCAGCTATTTTGGGGTGGCTTGCCTATTAACTTGGTTTCAACCTGATCAGGTGCACATGTTCTCCTCAACGGACCTCCCGGGGAGATATGCAGTTCTAAAAATCATCATCAAGAGCACATTTTTGTTTAACTTTTTGAAATTTGTTTACGTTAAAAACCATATGTCACACTCGGATATCCGTAAGACCACACATTGAATGCCACCTAACCCTAACCTATGTATCAATAATTCAAGAAACTTGGCATATAGATATACCATTTCATAAATAAGATCATGGGTTATTAAACCGGCTGTAATAAAAGATGGGACATTTATGATTTCACTGATACATATAATCTTAATCATTTCTACTCAAAACTATTTTCAAAGTTAGAGTATGGCGTAATATATCATTTCTCTCTCTCTCTCTCTCTCTGTATACATATATATATATATATATATATATATATATATATATATATATATATATATATATATATATATATATATATATACATATATATATATATATATATATATATATATATATATATATATATATATATATATATATATATATATATGTATATATGAATAGATACTTGTATTTGATCCATCTATTTTTATATAAATGTTTATCGAAGTTGCTATATAAAAAGGGTTTATAACATTTTAGTGGCTGTATTTAAGAACTTTTTTCAAACGGACCTTTCATTTTCCGAAAAGTGTGGTAACGGCTTGAGGTAGTTCTAAGTTTATAAAGACATTAAATTTCGTCACAATTTTCAAGTTCTTTTCATAATGATCATTTTCAAATGGTTACTATTTGAGCCCGCGTAGCCTATATACTGGTTGTCTGAAAAACATTTTTTGAACTATAGAAAAGTCCAGATTTTTCTTAAGCTCAAATATGCATGTTACTCATGCGCCACCGTAGTATGCTGCACTGTCTGGGTTTGTTCGACGAATCTCCGTCGAAGCACTCTGCCCTTGTTTGTGTTTTGCCCCATGGGATTTGTCCCTAAGCACCCATGCAGGCAATGTCCAGGGTCTCCATGGCGCCTCAACCCGTTCTGTACATGCTCTTGATTTAATCACCCGGGTAGGCTTAACGCTACTACAGTCAGCGCACTTCTGCCACCGTACAACGAACAAAGTTCGTGCAGTGTAACCCCACTGTGGAAGCAGAAGTTTGATATCGGTAGTACCAATTACGCCGGGTGGTCATACCAAACCCGGCCGCGCTCGAGATTGAGAAATCAGCATCAAAAGCACCTTTTTGTAAATCATTTTGAAATCTATTTACACTAAGAACCATCTAGATACACTCGTCCACCAAACTGCCAACTCAGAATTAGGCAAACAGGCGCGGCAACGGAGATCATGCGTTTCAAAGGATTGGGCCTCCTCTCTTATAATATAGATATATATATATATATCTTATGTGTTTAAAAGGAGCATAACTATACCTTCAGGGTAACATGATTCAGCATTCAGGGTAAAAACGTAGTATCTCTCACCTGTCCAACAGCAGCCGCTAATTGTCACAATCCACAAAAGCCATTGGAACTTGAAAAAGTTCCATTTGTCGCTCACGAGAACGTATGTCCTTGCCATGTTGATATTTCTACTGCCACATAGATCCTAGTATCCAGGGTAATTCCTACGTGGTCATGACTATATCCTCTCAAACCAGTGCACGTTCTGACACAGGGAAATACTGTATATTCACAAAGGATTTGTGTAGAGTAGATTTTGCGAATTTACAGAAAATATATATTTACGTTTTTTAACTTTGCGAACATGGAGTGCCAGCTATATGCTTAAAGTGGCAGCACTAATAATTGCGAATTTTAATTTTGCGTCCGAGGCTAAACGCAAAAAAAAACACGCAAAAATTGAACTAACGCAATCTCTTCCGAATTTACAGTAGTTAAAGGACTGAGTTGATGGCTTGGCATTTATCAGGGTGGGTCTTGTCCAGCCTTTTGACTCTTTGGGTTATAAGACTTTCCCTATGATGCATGCAGGGGGCCTGCATTGATATCCTTATACAATAATCAGTGACATAGGACCAGCTGATTGAGGCCTCCTTGCTTCCACAGCGACTCGTCAGATCCTGCAAGATGAAATGAAATAAATCTTACGAAAGTTGTTAGATTAAATAAACATGGGGTTGTCCCTGGTGGTTCCTAAAGTACAGTGCCGACATTTTATTCCTGCACTAAATACATGGGTAACCCGGGTATAATACACGGCCACACACCCGAATGCCACATGGTTTCCTGGTCGTGGATGCATGCATGGAAGACCTCAACAACTGAGCGTAGCTTCGTTTTGCAAGCTATGTGGGTCATTTATGTGCTTGGTTTTAATTTTGACATGTTATCCACGAATGTTTGTTACGACCAGGCACTAGAAGAAGTCCGGTCAACTGGTGCAGGAATTAAATGTCTGTACTGTACATGTACTGGTGACTCTCATGCACCTCTGACATGATAAACAAACTAGGCGTGTTACGTAGTGAGAGATCACATAATCAATATCGCTACATCCCAAACAGTATTTACTTAGGCTGAAATCCTACTATTATTTCATGGTTAATCAATACATGCATGCATAGCTACCCGTTGCTTAACCTATTCATGACTGTACCAACCAAGGTTGCCTGACCATTTTGGTGATATCTCTCTTACAAAAGGGATTTTCAGAAAATACTTGAAGGAGAAATGTTGATCGAACTGCGGCCCACAACTCTCCTTCAAATATTTTGTGAATTTATGTTTAACTCCCAAGTTATTTCTATAAGTATCAAAGTTCCAGACGAATATTGTCAAGAAGATCTCCAGGTATGAAAGGGTTACGGCCACATCGTTTATATTAATATACGCTTAGCATGTAGTTCAAGTTGAAAATGATAACAGAAATTTCAATAAAGAAACCAATTTTACACAGCGTGAATTCATTATATAATCTACCCTCACCACGACAATTTTCAGTGCTGCCATTTGTACTCCGGATGTTTGAAACAAGAACAAATAAGTTTACACCCCTCACAACAATATGTCGCGCTGTGTTCTTGAGGAGATACTGAAACCAGAAACATTAGTTCACCATCTCTTTAACAACAGTCACTGCTGTCTCTTTCATAGTACTCAATGATATTTCCTTTTTAATACTCCAGTGTATTGAGGACAGAAACATAGACCAAATGTCTCCCTAACAATATTCACTAATGCTCCTTTCTTAGTACTCAAGGATATTGAAAGAAGAAACATAATTTCACACTCGCCATACTAATAATATTCTCTGATGCTTCGTTCCTGGTGCACCCTGCTCAGAACATTATTCCCTATAGTGTTTCCTAGTACTCTTGAAAGTATATTGAGGACAGACACATAAGCTCAATCTCTTCCTAACAACATTCACTGGTGTTTCTTTCCTAGTATTCAGTGATATTGAAAAGAGAAATATAATTTCACACTCGCCATACTAATATTCTCTGGTGTTTCGTTCCTAGTACACCCTCCCCCGAACAATATTCACTAGTATTTCTTTCGTCGTAATCAAGTATATTGAGCACAGAAATATACGCTCAATATCTCCCTAATAGTATTTACTAGTGTTCCTTTCGTAGTACTCAAGTATATTGAGCACAGCATCATAAGCTCAGTATATCCCTATAAAAATCCAATCCGGGTATCCAATGCTGTTTCCCTCCTAGTACGTACCCAGGGATATTGAAAAGAAAATCACAATTTCACCCTATCCTCAACAATATTCACTAGCGTTCCCTTCTTCGTGATTACGGATTTTGAATAAGAGATACGATCTGTTAGCACTGTACCCTAGTAAAGAATTACATTTCGACGTGAAGAATATTGTTTCTGAATGAGCTCTTTAATCGCTGTCAGGTAACTCCGTGTAGTTTACTACCAATTCCTTATAGTATAAGCTACACTAGTATAGTACCAGGAAAGTATGGGTAACAGAATTTACTCTGAGAATTACGTTTCAAGCTTCGGGATGTTTCATTGAGAAACGTCCGATACCCATGTTACTGTGACAACTACCTGTTAGTACCAAAGTCTTTACGCTATATAAAACCAAAGAAAAATAACTGACCTTTGTGTGTTGTTTGTGTAGGATATGGTTAGAAGGAGAACTGGTAGCTGTTTTTGCTACCAACGCGCGCAGCAGTCCGTTTACCTTCTGTTGTTGTAAGCCGATAATACGATTATCTTGCCAGCAGACTGCTGCTTCTGCTGCTGCTGCTGCTGCTGCTACTCGCCGTCACCTATCCCATTAGAACCAGTAAGCGCTACAGACAGGTACGCAGTCAAGGTAATGCCCGACTGTATCTGTACCTGTATCGACTGTATCTGACTGTATCTGCCAAATACCCATTAACTGTTAAGTGCAGGTACCCAGTCAAGGTAATACCCAGAACCCCAACTGTATCTGTCAAATACCCATGAACTGTTATAAGTACAGATACCCAGTCTAAGTAATAGCCGACCCCCGGGGGGGGGGGGGGGGGGCACTTGGTTGTTTAGGGGGGCGCATACGCTCGTTATCAAAATTAAAAAAAAAACTAAAGCACTGATTTCTGGCCTAAAAGCACCCTACTTTTAATAAAAACGCTGACTTTTTCCACTAAATAAACACTTCTTTTATTAAAACCCTGATATTGGATGAACGGGAACAAGTATTTTATCTTAAGATTTTATAATCCTCTGCCTGTTTAGCGGCAGCAAGTGGCGGCAGCAAACTCGGAGGCCCAGTCATTTCGGGAGTCACTCGGCGTCAGAGCCGCGTATATTTTGTGGATTGTAAGGGGATTTTCACGCCCCCCCCCCCCCCTACTTCGTACTTGGGTACAAAAAGTCCCCTTCTTCCGCGAAATACGTAACGCGGGTGCGGCCGCCAAGTGTACCTGAGTGCCCCCCTCCCCCCCCCGGGTACCCGACACCCCAACTGTATCTGTCAAATACCCATTAACTGTTGAGTACAGGTACCCAGTCAAAGTAATACCCGACACCCCAACTGTATCTGTCAAATACCCATTAAGCATTAGGTACAGATACCTGATCAAGGTAATAGCCGACACCCCGACTGTATCTGTCAAATACGGGGGTGGTGTCACTATTTGGAGTTTTAGTGGAACATACTGTCTACCAATCAGCCAGCACAATTAGGGTGGGTGGTGTATGGAATGCCATTAATGCATTTAAAGGGGGGGGGGGGTTGTGTCACGGCTTGAAGTCTTATTGGAACATACCGTCTACCAATGAGCCGGTGAGAAGTTTTTAATGATTTCTCACTAGGCAACGAGAGTGACGCTTGGCTAGTGTTTGCGTTGGAGCTATTGATCACTGTGTGTTTAACAAATCAATATTCAACGCTAAAACCAGCCTGCCGTGTATTAATCAATGCCTAGTCCAATCCCGTGAGACCGGCAGTGGGGCGAGACAACGCAAGCAGTAATGGCGAGATATTGGATCAGTAATTAGAAGGAAACAGTGGTGAAGTGAATACAGGCTGCAGTGAGAGGACTAGTACGTTGTGGTTCTCTGACACCAGTAACAGGGAGACTAGGAACACACAACAGCAATGATAACAACAATAGTCATCAAAACAACAAATACAGAAACCACACTTCTACATTTCACACACATGCGGCTATTACTACTGCCGCTACCACTACTGCTACTGCTGCAGCTACTACTACATGTACTACCACTGCTGCTGCTACTACTACTGCCACTGCTGCTACTACTACTGCCACTGCTGCTACTACTACTACTACTGCCACTGCTGCTACTACTGCAACTGCTTCTGCAGCTACTACTACCACAGCTGCTGTTGCTACTACTACAACTACTAGTCTGCTACTACTACTACTACTTTAATTGCTACTACTACTACTACTACTACTACTACTACTACTACTACTACTACTACTACTACTACTACTACTACTACTACTACTACTACTACTACTACTACTTTAATTGCTACTACAACTACAACTACTGCTGCTGCTGCTTCAAATTCTGCTTCTTTAAAATGGTACTACATGTACAGCTAAAATATGTCACAAACGTATGCTTTGAGTAATTTTCATAGTTGCAAAAGATGGGCAAGCGGCCAGTATGGAAAAAGGGCCCTATAATGGAATTATGTTTGGCGGGTCCTACACACTACCACATCAGACACCATCTGAAAGCTTTAAAGATTGTCTAGTTTCATATCAGAGATTCCGTTTATAGTCTTGTATCCACCGAAGCCCGACCTTCCTCCCCAGCAAGTCTGCAGACATGGAAACCATTTCAAACCCCAGGCCAGGGGGATATTCCAGAGCAGTTGGCAGCATATAGCGCAGCTCTAAACACTGCCTTATTTATGCTAGGTACCCATTTTGCAGCTGGGTAGACTGAAGCAATATGGAATAAACTGTCTTGCCCAAGCACAGACCAAAGTACCCTGGGAATTGAACCAGCGACCTACTGATTACTAGTCCGACACCTAACCAACTGAGCTACTTTGTCCCCATATCAGGCCTGCTTGGGTGATCAAGAATTATTTAGCTAGGGAGAAAATGGTCTCAAATGTCATGTTATTAGGGGGAAATAACTGGAAATAAGGAGTTTAATGTCATTAGAGGTCTTATCAATATCACTTGAACTGTTCAAATGTTTTGCATCTCTGCGAGCTATTTGGTGGCCAAATTTCATAAAGTTGTGGTTATGCACTTCAAAGATACATGGTCACTTTCTAATTTGGCCCTTTCTACCCCATAATGATATGTTTGGCCATACAGCATCAACTTTCTAGAGCTAGAAATATTAACGAGGGATGAATCACACACATAGCCCTAATAGCATCGCGTGCTTGGATATACGTCCCTAAAGCATTCTACACGAATCGTGATCAAGAGATTTGTAACAATAGTTCCCTCCTCTGCCGCTAGGAGATTTTTGTAACCGGCCCAGTGGTGCGTGGTAAGGAGTGCCGGGGTGTCCGGTAACCACCACCAACATGCCTTTATCGATTGGCACTTTTTCTCACGCCCGTTGGGGGGGGGGTTATAATTCTCTGCAGCAGCAGCTTCTAGTGAAGAAAATAACAAGTCACATAAAACTTTTTATAAACAGACGTGAAAAGAGTAAAAAAATTCCGCTAAATCACAAAAATATAAGTTTTCTTTCAATATATCTATTCTGAATCATTTAAGTTTTTGAAAAAATCATATCTGAACATTTCGATTACATTACAAAGAAATGTTATCGCCAGCATCAGCTGGGCATGCGCAGAGCACCAATTTTGGGCTATTAGCTGATACTGGTTGAGGCTAGCATGTTCAGATTGACCGGCTGGTTTCAAATCCACGTGTGTTTGGTCATCTAAGATATTTCGTACTTTCGGAGGAAAATGTTAGCGCTGCTACTTGTACCTCTCAAGGCCGGACATGAAACGACTGGAGAAGAGATTGCAAGGAACCACAGACTTCACCCGATAGTGTGTTTTTTAATTTCCAAATTAATGGTCTATTTTTTTTGACACTTTCACATCTTCTTCCTCTGAAACAAAGGAAATCCAAATGCACCCCACGTTTGATATCATCATTGTTCTACAAGTTGCCTGGTTCATTTGAGACCAGAATTCGAACCAAGTTGGTATGTTGATCTGGGATTTTTATCACATTTTGATACTCCTACCCTATATTTGAAAGAATATAGATACAATAGATGTTTTTAAAATACAGGTAATATGAGTACACATCAAAGATTTAGGTGCTTGCGAAGCTCAATGATAATTCTGCATTCACCTTCAACAAATGCAGTCATGACTTTGCCCGGGATGCGGGCACTCAGGTACAGATAGGCTGGCGGCCAGGGACCAAATTTTAGAAATTTATTGCGCTGAGAGTCATACAGCCACAACATACCTCATGTGAAAGCTTAAAAGGTCTACTTTAAGATGAGGTATGTTGTGGTGGTCAAATGTGGTCACGTCTTTCTGAAATTTGAGTTGAATTTCATATAGTTACAAAAAAATGAGCAAAAATATGAAAATCTAAAAGTGAGCCTGACTGGTCATTTTTTTTCCAATCTCAACCCCACTTGGTGTGGTCCTCTCAGGTATGTATACAAACAACATGCAGTAATATAATTACTTATCCATTGCTTTATTTGCAGATTTTGCCATTTTGTAAGAAAAAATACACCGTTTTTCGAAATTATTTTGAAGTAAGTTCCTATTGCTTATCATATAAGAACTTCCTATCACTGAAAAGCATCACATCACATGTTTCTTGTGTTTCTACATGATTCCTTTTATATTTAGTACCAAAATTGATACTTTTGCTTGACTGAAGCCAGAGCAGTAAGATTTTGTCTACCCCTACCCCTATTATTGAAATATTGCCGAAAATACTAAAAATGCCTAAAATATTCTGCTATAAATTTAAAAACATTGAAGACCCTCCAGTTACCACCTTGGCTGCTAGATTTACATTCAAGCAATAGATTACTAAAGAATTAGGCACCTTACAACATATTTCAGTGTAATAAGGTATACTGGAAGATGCGTATAAACCATTTTTAGGTGACATTGACAGTTACACTGGTCAAGTGAGATTCTCCTTTCCACACTATTTAATAAGTACAATGAGGAAAATATAAATGCTGGAAGAAAATTAGTTATACCAACTAATTGGGCCTGTACCTGGTAACAAATCTTTGTTAGTGTATACAGTATACAGGCGCCCAAGAAAAAGATTTTCATTTTAAGGTATTTCAGTACAGCGTGGGAGCCCTGGTACTTTAGAAATAGTCTTGGACCATCTGTAGACACTTCACTTTCAAGCAGGGTGCGTTTTTTTAACCATGCAACCATTCATTCATTTTGGGTATATCATTGTGCACGTATGATACTACATGCAGTAATGGCTGATCAGGTGTTTGAATCGGCACAAACTGCAGGGCGCATCATCATTCGGTCTCCAGACACAGATGTGTTAATGCTCACAGTCCACTACTTTCCGAAACTGAAGAGTACTGAGGAACTGTGGATCCAGGCAGGTGGAATCACAAGCACTTCAGACCGTCGATTCATGGCAGTGCACTCTATCTGTCATTCTGTTTCTCCAACATTCAGCAGTATCCTGCCTGCTGTACATGCTCTCACAGGTTGCGATTCAACTTCAGCTTTGTTCGGAATAGGCAAAAAGTCAGTATTCAAGGCAATTTATGACCATACTGATGATTTCTCTGATCTCCTCACCCTGAACAATGAAGATGATGCATCAGCCCTTCAAGCAGCACGAAAGCTCACTTCAGCCTTGTATGATCCAAAGGCAAAGCGCACAGATGCCATTCAAAACTTGAACAATCTTAGGGTCAAATTAGCCTCAAAGAAGAATGCAAGCTTAATTTAGCTCCCACCTTGTGAGGCCAGTTTTACACAGCATGTCAGGAGAGCTTCTTGGCAGGCAAAAATTTGGATGACATCCCACATAGCAATGCAAGACACTGGATCTCCTTAGGATCATGGATGTAGGAAGGATGAGGGAATGGTAGCGCCAGTATTCTATGAAGGCCCTATGGTTTTGGAAGTACTCCAAGACCTAAAAATAAAATGTAGAGAAATATGATAAAGGTGGGAAATCTTAAAAATATGTTGTGCCAAACCTGAAATATGTCTTATTTTTCACGTTGGGCAGCTCATCCTCACACATCCACTGCTCGCTTAGTTTTTAGCTGGGGATTCCCTTCTCATGTGCGCATGCGTGCATATTAAGCATCCGCCAATGGAGACGTAAATTCCACAAGCCTGATCGCCTCAACTTTAACAGTGTGCCATACAGGCACCAGGCTACGGTTTTTCATCAAATAAAGATGTAATTATACAAAGAAATAAGGTAGGATACGAACGTGACTGGTTTTGGGGGGTGTTTCAGGTTATAAATATGAGCGCCCAGTTTTCTTGGCGCAAGTTCACTTTTTTAAATGCTGGGAACTCTAACGGTGGTGTAGGCCAATAGACATAGCATATAGGAAACATCGGCCGGTGCCACTGTTAGAGTTGCTCGAACTACCCTCCACCCTCTGTTGGCCGGCCTGTGACAGGAATCATTTAGTTAATATAAATGTGTATAGTTTTAAGGGATGAAGAGATATTGTGTTTCATGCCATTATCCCGATTCGCATGAAACTTGATTTTAGTGCCAGTTTGATATCTTTGTAAATACCAGCAAAGGAGACACAAGGGATTGTATCTAAGATATATTTCATTTTGATTGAATTTGCAGTTGGTTCTTCAAATATCAACCATTTGTGGAAGAGAGAAATTATCCTTAGGTCTGGTTGCTTCTACAGGGATGATCCCCAGTAACAATCAGAGTTGCACATGTATAATAACATCAAGACTAATAATCAGATTCCAGAAATACCATATAAACAAAGGTTTGAATAGCATGCTTAACCAAACTTTGAGATATATACAAGTTCCTGCTAACGTACAGCCTGTGCCTCAGGGAGTCAGGGGTAGCAATTAAGAAATGTATCTATGAGCACAGTGGGTTTTATGTCTTGGGATATATAATCCTGAGTAGAGGCTCACAGGATCACTAAAATACCAGGCTGTGTAGGGTAGCACAAGGCCTCCAGAAGCCCTTAGGGTTGAGAAAGACATGCATGTAGCACCCAAAATCACCTTGCTATTTAAGATAACTTTTCTCTTCAACAAGGCAATTTTAATGTTAATTGGAAACTTAACAATCAACCCTCTTTTAAATATATTTTCCAGGTTATGCTTAATGTCAAAATCATTTGCAATGATGGTACTAAGCCAAATGATCCATATTTAGGAGTTTTCCAGGGTTCTCAATTTCATGCATTTTTTTTGCCATTGGAAGTGACAATTCAGACAATTTTTTTTTGTTAATTCCACAGTATCAGTTATCAATCTCCTATTTTCCCTGACTTTTTGTGTCCGTTTAACTATTTTCAATTTAGAGTAATCATATAAGTGATCAGAAAGAAGTTGAGATGTGAAGTCCCTACACTAGTCTCACAATGTGGTATTTGGGGGAGGGGGGGGGGGGGGGGGGGGTTGGGGCTGTAGAAATTGAAGCGCTGGCTTAAATCTTTGAAAACAAGGTTTTAAAAAAAACTGAACATACATATTGGTTGTATTCGGTAATGTATTTTCTGCTGATTTTCAATATGTTAATTTTCACCACAGTAATTATCAAATATAACATTGTGAATAGGGCACATAATAAACATGTTCTGCTCTATTTCATTATGGTAATTCTCACCTCTATCATCATCAAAAATAAAGTTGTGTTGAGTCATATATGTTCGACTAAATATCAATATGGTAATTTCATTATGGTAACTCTAACCTTTATCTTCATTATAGATAAAGTTGTGATAAGTCCAAAATCTTCTAAAATTCTGCTGCCGCTAAACAGGCAGAGGATTTAACATCTATAGTTTTAAAAAGCACATGTTCCCGTTCAACCCATGTCAGTGTTTTGATAAAGGGATCTTTTTTAACTGGAAGAAATCAGCGTTGTTTTAAAGTAAGGGTGCGTTTTTGGCCTGAAATCAGTGCTTTAAGGGTATTTTTTACATTTTGATAACGAGCGTATGTACCCCCCTAAATACCAAAGTGCCGCCACCCCGGGCGACTTTGTTAAGCGTGACTTGATTCCATCTCACCATGACTTCATTCTTTGCCATACTCCGTCGAGAGAGATTACATTTGCTTATTTCTCGTGGAAACAAGTTCCGCACATAGGTTGGCAACATCGCAGTTTTCTTCAAAATGAAGAAAGGCCCGTCAGAGCAACAATAGCATAGGGCCGTAGCGTTACGGCACGGAGGGTCTACCCAGTTCCCTGGGCGTGGATGCGTGAATGACCTTACATCTGAAATTAAAGCAACTTAGATTCACAAACTACATGTGTCATTAAAGTGCTTTTGACAATCAGAACTGGTCGTTCCGATTTTGAAAATAGACAAATTTGCAGTCACACCAGTCCGACTCATCGAAGCCGATTTTATTGCTAGAAAATCGCAAGTCAATGATTTATGTCTTGCGATTATCTTGCGATCGTGATTATCGTGCGATGGTTGTGAGATACCTTATGAAAACAGGTTTCTGACAATACACTTACAACAGACTGACATCACACTGACAGTACACTGACATCAGACTGATTGGAAATATCGGCATCTGACAACACACTGGTAATACACAGACATGAAATTTTCGTATCTGACATTAGACTGGCACTATAACCAGTGTATTGCCAGTTGTCTGACAACACAAATTATACACTGGTAAGAAATTGACCTTATTGCCAGTCTATTGTCAGATGACACTTGAGGGTAACTCTAATGCCAGTGACATCACACTGGCAAGAAAATTACCGTTATTGCAATGCATTATGGGAGAAATTATGTGATGGCCTCTCCCTGGTGATGTTTGAAAAGGTGCAAGCTCAACTTTTGCTCAATGTAAGTAATTGCGACTTTTATCCATTGGCAAATAATAAAGAACGATGATGTCAAAAGTATTCCTATGTGTTCCTAAGAACACATAGAACACTTAGGAATAGTTATCTGGAGTACCTAAGGCAAAAAATATTGATTTTAATCACCAAGTACGTCAGAAATATGAAAAGAGTACATGGTATTGCAATGTCAATGGGTCAAATGATGAAATCTACCCTACTTTGATGCTCTGTTACTAGCCCTGTGAGGCATTTTATGCTACATGTTGCATATGCATGGAGAGGCCAGTGTGTGTAGGTCATTAATATGTTGCTGGCTAGGCGTATTTCTATGCAGGTGTCTTGTAATTACAGGTGCAAAACGCACATTATTTTAGTCAGAGCTGACAATAAACTGACAGCACACTGGCAATACACTGGTAACGTCAGTGTGTTGCCAGTGCACTTTCATGCCAGTCTTTTGTCAGATCTGACATTACACTGACAACACACTGACATTACACTGAAAACTACCAAATGGCTCCTAATGTCAGTGTATTGTCAGTGTGTTGTCAGCTAATTCTTCTTGTCAGTCTGATGCCAGTCTGATGTCGGTCTAATGTCAGTTCATCCATCTCTTCATCTCAAATTGCCTGGATCATACTATGTCAACTCATTCACTGAGAATAAATTTAACATTTCACCAGACCTTTTGGCTAAATAGTTTACAAACAGTCTGTTTTCTACCTAATAAAACAGAAATCCCAGACATTAAAAATTTGAAATTTCAGGTCAGATACCCGATAACTCATGTGTCAGCTGAGGGTGTTCTTGACATTTCAAGTTGTCAAGTGTCAGTGTTTGAATCAAAATTTAATACTGCTGTCCGGACTCATTGAAATTTGATAATTTGAAAATCACAATATGTATACACTTAGTTGCCCAATGCTGCTGTCATATCTGACATTAACCTTGTTTAAACGTCATATTATTGTTGTCAGTGTGATGTCAGACCTGACATCACACTGACTCTAAGCTGGTATTACACTGGTTTCTAAATGACAATAGGCTGGCACTAAACTGTTAGGTCTGGCAACAATCGACCAACACACTGGATGCATGACGATACAATGACAATAAACTGGTAACACACTGACAATACACTCTTTTTTCGTATACAAGAAATTTGTGCAATGTTCTCACAAATTTGGTGTGATATTCCCAAGGTATTCAGAGGTATATCGCACAATATTAGAGAGACAATAGCAAGCTAAGGTTCAACATGCATACAAATCACTACTGGCGGCAAAAGTCGTGAAAAAGTTATGAAAACGTCGTGAAATTTCATAGATCAGTGAAAAATGTTGTGAAACAGCATTGTGAAAAAAATCACGATTTTCAGATTAAAACGACATGAAAATTCCAGTGTCGTGAAAAAAGGTGAGCGTCGTGAAAATCTCCTGAAAAAAGGCGAACGTCCTGAAAAAAGGTGAGCATCGTGAAAATCAAGGTCGTGCAAATTTTGATGTCGTGAAAATTTCATGAAATTGGATATGCAAATAAGGGCCTCCCTGTAATACTAAGTGTAGACCCCACATATTCTCCAAACGTGAAAGACGGCATTTGGACATCTGCTCATCAAAAATGTGAGATTTTTCATTTTCCCTGCTCAGCTTTGTTCCAAATATGTATAGGAAAGTTAGATGAACATATATAGAATAGACAGGAAAGCATTTAATGAAGAATTAATTAATAAAATGTTTTTTGAGCTCATGAATGTCAATTATTCATGAAACCACATATAGATGGCATCAAAATGTCCTTATGTTTTAAGGTTTAAGATGTTTTGAAGGTGTTTTATGAGGATATAGGCCATCATTTGAGGCAAGTGACATCCCCATAAACATGCCAATGTTGGGCCGACGATGGGCCAATGTTGGGCCAACCATTGGTGCGACGTTGGGCCAACGTACCAATGTCCACCTGCCCCAACATCGGGCCAATGTTGGGGACATAATGCCAACATCATTCCAACATTGGGCCAATGTTGGTCAACGGTTGGCATGCCAACCATATTTTTGGCAACTGGATAATCACAGAAATGCTATTTTTAGAATTTGCCAGCGTTGGCCCGATGTTGGGGCAGGCGGACATTAGTACGTTGGCCCAACGTCCCACCAATGGTTGGATTACCATCGGCATGTTTAAACCTTAGGGAATATAGTGTAAATTCTAGACAGCGACGTGCAACAAAATAGTACATCTTGAGGTTGATTACAGGTGTTAAGTTAAGATGTTTACCTATGTTTGTATGCAATTGTGACAACTTTTTCAACGCAATGGAAATTCACATTTTCAAGACATTTTCATGACACATTTTCACGACGTCCGATGAAAAAAGTCGTGAAAATGATATAGTACAATATACATTTTCACTACATTTTCACGTTCAGTGCCAGAAGTTTTTCACGACATTTTCATCATGCTATTTTCATCAAGGAGCTAAATGTATTTTCACGAGAGTTTCAGGACATATTTCACGACCAACATATTCTCACGACAAATTCAGTAATCGGAAACTTTCACGTCATTTTCACGACCCATTTTCGCAATATCTGATGAAAAAGTCATGAAAATGATATAGTACAAAGGTATATTTTCAAGAGATTTTTACGACTTTTTCATGACGTTTTGCGCCAGTAGTGAAATGTTGTACAATGATTGTACAAGATCGCAAAATGACGGTATCTATATACCGTTAATTCGAAAACTGTTTTGAAAACGGTAAAACGGAAAGGGGTAACAGCATCTGAAACCGTTTTACCTTTTTTAACGACAGCCAAAGCAAAAACAGTAACTAGTGCCTTAAAAACTCTTTCGACAACGGTAAAAGCGAAAAGGGTAACAGCATCTGAAACCGTTTTCAAAACGGTTTCCGAATTAACAGTAGATACCGTCATTTCGCATTACCTACTTTTTTAGACGGATCCAATTATGGAATTGGCCTATAAATCGGATAGGTAAAAAATCAGGTTTTACCTGCCAATTTTTAAATCATGCAATGGTCGCGGACTCTAATGTGACTGGGGCATAGAGGAAACATACCACGCAAGTTTATGAAAAATTGGCGCCCCATTACTCTTCTTAATACCTTATACAAAAGTTTTGTCATGTATTGCAGGTAGAATTTTAAAAGTACTCAATCACATCATTAGGGATCAACAAAAAGGTTTCATTCAGGGATGATGAGAGAAATCTATGATGACATGAATAAGTACGAGGAAGCTTGCTTCATCTCATGAATCAAATTCGAAAAAAGCTTTCAATTAGATAAACAGGGAGAGGGGGATCATTGCTCAACTGAGATGGCTGTATTCATATAAAAAACATGATAATTACTAGCAGGTTCAAGGGCAGTTGTATTGTTCCAAGAGAAACAACTGTGACTTTGTAGTGTACACAAAGAGTGAAATGAAAATTATTAGAATCCCACAAGACGATTTTTTCATTGAGGCGGTGGTTTCAAAACTTTGTGCATTTTATAAAGGATTTTTTCAAGTCAGCATTGTTGAACAAGTACTTGTTCAGAATGAATGAATGAATGATTGCTTAAAGGCACATCGGCATACTAAGGCCATTTAGTGCCATAAAATCTTTGTAAAATAATGGTCCTTTGTTCTTGTTGAAAACAATAACAAAGCAATAGACTTATAAAAATGATCACAAAACGATGAACTTCAAAAAATAATTTTCATATAACAGGTTGTTTCAAAAGAAACTATAAATTCTTAATATGATTTACAATGGGTAAAACAGACCAATCTCATGTAAATAAGATAAAATGCTGTCTGGAGGAACCTTTTCAAAGAGTTCCTTAAAGCTATTTACATTAAAATATCTATTTCTTGATTCAATAAAATCAACGCAATCAAATAAAATATATATGCTTGACAGCCAATTGACAATCACATGCTGTGCATCGGGGAGGATCTTCCCCTTTTAAAAGGAAGCAGTGAGTCAAATGAGTGTGACCAATTCGAATTCTTGTTAAAATTTACACTCTTCTCACGCCTAATGATTCAAGAACCTCCAGGCCAAAGACCCAGCTGAGGATGAATCTCATGTATTTTGTTGTTTGCTGCCTCATCCCACTGAGACTGCCATTTGCGTTTTAAAAGGATATCTTTGTGTTTTTTAAAATCACCATAAGGAATGGAAACATTTGTGACTCTTCTCAAAACACCAGCTTTGGCTGCAGTGTCTGCCTTTTCATTACCTATGATGCCAACATGACTGGGAATCCAGTAAAATAATATTTTTTTCTCTTGGTACTGTATTAGCCAATTGAGACGTTTCAGTATATAGAGGACAAGAGGATGTGACCAGTATTGGCCCGAAATGGCCTGATGAGCAGACTTTTAATCTGAGAAAATGATATAATTCCTTTCATCATCATCTGCCGTCTCCACCCTATCAAGAGCAATTATAGGTACAGAGCGTGTGACTCTGCAGAGAATATAGATTTGTCTGGAAGACGTTCAATGGAAGAATAATTATCAATGACTGCTGCTGTTGCAGCCTTGTCACCTGAAATAGAGCCATCAGTGTAGATGAAATCATAGTCTTGAAACACCCTCATTATGTAGGTTCAAGTACTTTGAAGGATCCGTTTGATCCTTATTGGCATACACAATGAGTGAGGTTGACCATAGCAGTTGGATATGTCCAAGGACTTTCTTGTCTTGATATAACTTCACCTTAGGCACAGCGCTCTGAGGACTTTCTTGTCATGATAAAACTTCACCTTAGGCACAGCGCTCTAAGGACTTTCTTGTCTTGATATAACTTCACCTTAGGCACAGCGCTCTAACGACTTTCTTGTCTTGATATAACTTCACCTTCGGCACAGCGCTCTTTTAAGGACTTTCTTGTCTTGGTCTGCTCCACCGGTTCTTGTCTTGGTTGCTCCACCAGTTCCTGACTCGGTTACTCCACTGGGTCGGTTTCTTCCCGAGGGATTCCCCAGAAGTTTGGCCGTTTTTGTGTAAAATCGCACACATTTTGCGAATCCGCATAATTAATTAGGCATCTTCAAAGGGCACAAAACCCAATAAAAATTTCACCAAACTTGACAACTTGAAGGCGTCTGGGAAGTTCAGATCTGTTGTTGGTTTTTCAATCAACAGTGTTTTGGCCCGTCAAACGGCCATTTTAGATGGACATATGTTTTATGTGAGGCTGGGGAGACTAGTTTTGCTTAGTATATTGAAGGTTTTTGTGGGAGAAAAGTGGATCAAAACCCACTTTTTCTTAAAATGATTTTCTTGAAACTTAGTAATTGAGTCCCCAGAAGGGTTAATTTACTTTAAATTGAATAGTTAGTTGGAATTATATGGGGCGCCGTTGTGGACAAAAGTCCAAAAAACATTGAGATTTTTTATTGTTAGATTTGAGAAATAAAACAGTGAAAACATAAATAAAACATTGAAATAACCCAAATTAGCACTGAGATTGAAAAAATAACATTGAGATGTACAGTGCTAATTCAGAATATATTGTCAATGTTTATGTTCGTTTTCAATGTAAAAAAGTTGGTGCAAAAAAACAACATTGAAAAGTTTTCTATGTCATAGACGTCTTGGCCAATCAGAAGCCTGCAATGCATGATCGTATGCATATACAGGTTTTCCAGGCCTTCGCCCATTTTCGTCAATCTACCATTGTGATTATACTATTTTCTTCCCCTTCCACCCTTTTTTATAATAAAACTTTTATTTTGTTATTTTAGATCAATATATGCATATACTTATCTCAGAAATATATAAATCTTAACTTTAGTTTCCGCAGACTTGTCAGCTCTAAGTCGCGTGATAGCACGTCTGAAGGCTATCAGTATCACACGGAAGACTGAGAGGTAGGCAAATAAGTTCCTTTATCGGACTGACAGTTTCTATGCAAAATCGCGGACTTATCGCGAATCCGCATATTTAATTAGGTGTTTTCAGAGGGCTCAAAACACATCAAAAACTTTGAAAATTTCGACAACTGGGATATCATTGGAAAGCTGGAAGTCTCAAGAGTTCAGATTTCCCATTCTCTTCACAATTGGAGGTGATTTGGCCTGTCAAATAGCCATGTTGTGTGAACAAGTTTTGGGGCTGATAGAAGGTGGGGAAGTTCTGCCTTTCTGACAGATCTCCCTCTTAAAACTTGAAATACTCTCTTAAAAATTATCATTGAGCAACTCTTTTGTCCATTTAAGTTGGAATATTTTATTAAATGGTACCTAGGGAGTTTGACAGCTCCTAATGTTGTTTATTTGTTTTGGAGGCACTTTTGAAAGATCCTTTTTGGATCTGTTTAACTTGTAAACAAACCTGAGCTAGAACAGGATAGAGAAAGTGGATAGAGAAAGAATACTTGCATTTTAAAATAGTGCCTTAGATTAAACTGTTGTGTTTTATTCAATCTTAGTAGAAGTGTTTATCAGTTTCCTTGGCAACTAAGATTTAGAATTTAAAAATGAGTAGGATTTTGACAGTTAGAACTAGGCACTCTTTCTTGGTAGGCATCAGGCTTCAGGTTGCTATGCAACAAAGCTCTCAGGCAATGAAATACAGCGATGTCCTCCCTGGAAGGATATAAATTCTGGGATGAGCTGAGGGAGGCCAGTCATCTTTTGACTGCCTACCCAGCAAGACCTCCACTATGAGACAAGACAACTACCATTGCCACAGATGTGGAAAAGGATTTGGACACAGAAAGAACCTAACAAGACATCTCCAGCAGCACTGTGGGGAGTGGAATGAGCTGAGATGTGGGGTGTGCTCCGCCAACTTCAGTAGGGAGGATTCCCTACGAAGACACCAGTGGAGGTACCACCGCTTTGATCACTCTGCCGGGCTGGCCCCTTCACATACAGTGGCTGCTCCACCAGCAGAGACTGCCCCACCCATGGTCCCCATAAACATGCCAATGTTGGGCCGACGATGGGCCAATGTTGGGCCAACCATCTGCCAACCATTGGTGCGACGTTGGGCCAACGTACCAATGTCCACCTGCCCCAACATCGGGCCAATGTTGGGGACATAATGCCAACATCATTCCAACATTGGGCCAATGTTGGTCAACGGTTGGCATGCCAACCATATTTTTGGCAACTGGATAATCACAGAAATGCTATTTTTAGAATTTGCCAGCGTTGGCCCGATGTTGGGGCAGGCGGACATTAGTACGTTGGCCCAACGTCGCACCAATGGTTGGATTACCATCGGCATGTTTACTGGGGTGGCTCTACCTACAGAGGCTGCCCCACCGGCCAAGCCAGCTCCACCAGCCCAGCCTGCTCCGCCAATCAAGCCTGCTGCGCCTACCAAACCCGCCAAGGCTGCTCCACCTGCCAGGACATCTAACAAGAAGGCTCCGCCCACCAGGCCAGCCTCCAAAGGGGGAGCTGCAGCTCCACCGGCACGGACCACAGCTCCGGCTATGGCTCCGCCTGGAGACTCTTGCCTGAAGGAAGCATCGGTTTTGTGGGGGCTGGGCAGCCCCATCGACATAGATGATCTCCTGTGCTTGGGCCCTCCGTTGTCTCCACTTACATCACCTATGCAGCAACGGAGTCCACCAGCCCAGGCACCTGCCAAGCGTCTATCTACAATGAAGCCACCCCCCCGGAAGAAGGTCAAGTTAGAGACGCCTCGCCATGTGGCACCGGGAAGGAAGCCGACTCGACCGGGGAAGGTGTTTAGTGGGACTGCAGGCAAGGCAAAGAAGAAGAATTACCATCAGGATCTCTCTGCACCGGCACTAGCAATAGTGTCGGATGCAGAGAGGGTGCTGCAGCAGCCCTTAACAGCAGAGGCAAAACGAGATCTCCATTATCAGCTCCGCCTCTTAGTACTTGAGAGGCGGAACGAGCAGATGATGATGGGATATGCGGCGGCGGAGCAGCGGTTAAACAAGATAGCCATGATGAAGGCACAGCTAGCAACAGAGAGAGTAGAGTTGGAGCTGCGGTACGAGGCAGGAATGCCCGTGACACCATTGGAGCAGGAGATGGCGGAGGAGTGAGGCACTCCTCTACAGATAACACCCAACGGTCCTTTTAAGGATCACCCACTTCATAAGAGAGCTGGTCTTGGCTATACTGAGTAATAAGAGAATATTAAAGAGATGTTTACAGAGTGCCTAGTATTACTATTAAGGTTATTTAAATAGTCTAGTACTTAGAGGTTTAAGTATTGGTTTGTTTGTTTTTGTTGTTGTCTGTTTGTGAATGCGAGGACGCATTCTCCCCAAAGGTGGGAGCGATGTAACCAACCAGCTGGTTACAGGTTGGACAATATCAGAATATCTGGGAGGGATCTGTGCTGACAGACTGTATACATCGATTGTATACAGTTATTAGATGGCAAAATCCCCTATTATCACTCAATTTCTGTCAGAGTTCCCCTGGAGTCAAATCTCCATGCATCTTCATAACACTTGACATACTTATAGATTAAAACCCCCTCTTTAATTTGAGTTTTGGAGTGATCTGGCAAGTATTTTTTGAGTTATTCACGAGGTGTGTAGGACCAGTTATTGTGAGAAAATATTTTTTACATTATCCTATTGAATAGATAGAAATAAAAAAATCCTTGGTCAAGTAATGAAATTTTAATCATTCTATTGAACTATTACCTTCTCAAGTGCCTTTTTTAGCAGTGATGTTTGGCCATATATACTATACCCTTTATAATGGGGAGCCGAAGTGCCCTGAAGTAAGCATTTATGGAATTCCATAAATGATTTATGCAATTCCATAAATGATTCACAGAACTCCATAAATGATTTATGGAATTTCATAATAAATAAATGTATTCATGGAATTCCATAAGTCATTTATGGAATTCCATAAATAAATGGTATTTATGGAATTCCATTAATGATTTATTGAATCCCATAAATCATTTATAGAATTCCATAAATAAATTTATGGAAATGCATAAATTATTTATGTAATTCCATAATTGCATGACATTAATGGAATTTCATAAATCATTTATGGAATTACATAAATCATTTATGGAATTACATAAATCATCATTTACGGAATCACGTAAATCATTTATGGAATTACATGATTATGCACATTTATGGAATATGGAAATCCATAAATCATTCATGGAATTGCATATCTGTGCACATTTATGGAATTCCATAAATCATCTATGGATTTCCATAATTGCACTCATTAATGGAATTCCATATATCATTTATGGAATTCCATAAATGCATGTATTTATGGAATTCCACAAATAAGTGACACCTGTGGTATTTTTTCAGAACTAATCATCCTAAATAATGCTTACTCCGTACCGACAGAGTACATCCCTGAATGTCACTTGTCCTAAAATTGAAGCTACTGCAGCAACTGATCTAAATATTGTCCTTATATTCTGGGATGAGCTGAGGGAGGCCAGTCATCCACTGAGTGTCAACCCATCAAGATCTCTACAATGAGACCTGAAGCAAACTACCATTATCACAGATGCAACAGGAGTTTTAGTCACATGAAGAACCTGACTAGGCACCTCCAGCAGCAGAGTGGCGACTGGACGGAGCTGAGATGTGGGATGTGCTCCGACAGCTTTATATAGGGAGGGTTCCCTAAGGAGACACCGGTGGAGGTACCATCGCCACCATGATCAACATGCAAGGCATCTAGAGCTAAGCCTTCGGAAACCAGAAGCGCTCTCGACCTCACGCTCTCGGCCAATGTATCCATGAGAGACAAATTGCCTTTGCTGTGTGTGTTCATCAACAATTACCTTCTATGCCATCTTGCCTACAATATGGCACTTCTGAAAGGGAACTATTCTACAAGTTGTCAGAGAAAAAACCACAGACAATTACAGAGGAAATAAGTGAGGGAATTTCTGTAGTAGGGGCATTCACAAATCAGAATGACTGTCTCAATGAAGAATTTAATCATGCAGTGTTTCTTGCTATTGGTCCCTTTAGCAATTACCAAATGTTCAAGAGAGCCCAGATCAATACACAAATTGTCCACAGTAAGAAATACCATGCAGAAGGGATAATACCATAGTCAAATACAATGACTCTTTCGGTCAAGTTGAGATCTTCCTTAAAGTGTATACAACTTGCACTTCATGCAATAAAGATTGTGTGTGTTCAACAGCACAGTACCTTGCTATTCTTAACAAGATGAAACATGCACCTAATGTCCTTCCCAATTTGGAGCGAAGTAGCAGAATGTGCCACATGGTTGCAGTGCAGGCTCCAATGGGAGACTTTACAGCTGTCCGAATTAAAGAAATCACCCATGTCTGTGTTTCTGTGTCTGCCACTGAAAATCTCTTGTTTTGTCTCTGCTAGACTAAACAGGGTAGAGAGTGATAATCAATTCCTTGATGATATACTACAAATGTTCACATTATGACTATTCAAGAAGAGGTTTGGGTGGCAGGAACACACACAATTTTAGATATAACTTTTAAAGGAATTTCGGGAATACAGGTGCACTGGCTTAATCCTGACGGATGTAGACCTTGAATTTCTGTCCGGATTAGGCAAAAGCTGGATTTTGCATAAAGGCATAGTTAGAAGAATTTAGCAAGCATGCTCGGCAAGGCGTGTACATTTTAAAAAACATGACGGAAATGTGACATTTGTCTACTGGGTTCTTAGCTTTGTAACACTTGCGAAGGCATGGGATCTGACAATGAAACCGGCAAATGTCAAGGCTAGCTTCGCTGCTACTTGCATTTTCCCCTTGAATCCAACTGCAGTTTGGTCATCAGCATGTTCACCGGCAATTCATACGACTCGTTTAGGTAGGACAGATCACCCCTACACCACACCTCTTCCCAGAGCGTGCCAAATGCTTCGCTTCCTCTATCACCTGCTATGTTTATGTCACCCACCACCAGGGATTCTCCTTTGTCTTTGTACCTGTCTGACTCAAACACCATTCCGTTGCTCAAACATGGGTCTTTCAGTTGAAGAAATACCGAAGACAGCCATCCAGAACACAAAAGATTTTTATGGTAACCAGGAAAACCGGCTTGTTGGGCTCCAGCTGAGACGCTAACCTGGGACCTCACGCTTGGGAGCCAGGCATTGCCTCAACTACGACACTGAGGATCCCTTCTCTAGCAATCACTAATTAGCCTAACAATGACAGAATATTATAAGTAACGACAATCAGGTAATCAATATTCCTTCCAACTAGCTTGTACACTACCAAATGAGCTAGATTCGAAAGTGAATTATCAGATTATTGTAGTACTAGATTATCGCAGTTTTTTTTATTTTAATTGCAGTGGAAATGACGTATATCATTTTGAAATACGAAGTTGCAGTGGGGATGCACCACCATATGGTCCTCGTGAGCTGTAGGTGAAGGCAAAACACGTGCTGGAATATGAACCAAACAATCCATACTTTTTGAATGCAGTTGCAAAAAGGATTGACAAAGTTGCATACTTGGCCCGCCCAAGTGCACAATGTGTTAGTCAAATATCTAACAAGAATTTCCATCAAGGCCCTGTTTTGTGTAAACCTTATTCTTAGTACAGCAGTTGTAAAAAGAAACCTTGGTATCCAACAGTGTCTGTAGGCTACAAATGTGAGGATGAGAGGCGTCAAGGAAATACAAAAAATGCCGGTGGACGTATTTTTGAGTTTTTTTTTAAAACTTTGTGAATATGCCGGAAAATGTTTATAACTGCGCAGCGCTAGTAGAAAGCATCATGCCAAGCCAACTGGGAAGAAGTGCACGCAAAATGCAAGCAAGGAAATTGACTACATCAAGAAGTCTGATTTTACAGATTTCATGTCAAGAATGTGGGAGACATGACTCTAGCCCACATTTCCTCCTGCACAGTCTGAAAGCCGAGAGCATCGGAATTATATAGTTACACAACCTTCCCCATACATCTCGTACTTACCGAATAATGGGTAACTCATCAATAGGTGACAATTTTGAGGTGATGAGGCACCCTTTAGAAACATGTCTGGAAGGCCCATATGTATCATCAGCCCCGTGGATCTGAGGGGGGAATCTTATACAGATGTGCAATAGTTTATACTCAATAGACCTATGATTGGATTGTGACATGTTCCTAATTCATGATTAAATACGTGTAATGGGTAAAAAGGACAATAATCGAAAAACACAGTCCAGTTGTACGTTTTTACACTATTATAAGTCTGTTTTTACACTATTACGCTTTTAAGTCGGTATGAGTACTTGATTTGATCCGAGACCACCCAAATATAGGAAATCTCAGGGTAAATAGCATTGATATTGTTAGGAACTTGTCTTCGAACTGATTTCAATGACAAATGTGAATCACAGATGATTACTAAAATACTGTACGAACCAGCCAATGTTTATGGCCTTGAGCATGACCACCTGTATACTGAAAAGCCTATCAGTGAGTATTGTCTTCATAATATATACTGTACCCTGTGAACAACTTAAGAAGGCCACTAGAAATCGGAGTAAACTCATGCTGTGACATGAAGCTAGAACCGTCAGAGTGACTTAAACAATGCAGCAAGTTTGGTAGAATCTGTAAGGCAATAGAAAAGACTGTTAAAGGGGCACTAGCTAACTCATATACTAAACACTCCAAAACCAGTTCTAAAGCAGTTAATCATGGGTTAGGGTTAGGGTTAGATGAAGTCTATAATGGAAGTTAAGTGCCCAAAAACTGTGTACAGAAAGTTGATTACACCAATAACTCCCCTGCCTGGTCCAGGATAAGGGCCGGGAAAGCTGTCACTGCTGGAAGCCTAAAATTACTACTACCAGATCCATTGGAAATAAATGCACTTTGTATTAAGGTTTTGATATCTGTTTTGTAGGTTTATCATAACTAAGACGCAGATTGAGTCTTTTATGGACACTGGATTTACATTCAAACGCATCTCAGAAATATCAAATGTGAGTCGAAGGACATTGTATCGCCGTAGGAGAGAGCTGAGTGTACTTTTAGCCGTTTGACTTCCTCTCAGTTAGACATTGAAATTTGGGACATTTTGAGGGTGACACCTGACTGTGGGGAGTAATACGCGATTGGTGGTTTACGTAGGTTCTAGGCCAACTTGTAGTGGTATCTTTCACGCTGCTGCCTTGGAGCGCGTCTCAGTGGTGTTGATTGTGGCGGTCGCCGTATTCTTGGTGGGCCATAACTGGATAGCACGGGAACCCCTAGACGTTAATCTTGAAAGTCAAGGTCGAACCCCTCTTGAACATGGTCCACCAATTCTCACCAGCCTTCTGAGGGCCTGCATCAGGCAACGGAACAGAGGAATTGTATGGGTTGTAGCAGATCTTGCACGGCCAAGCCTTAGGTATGGTGAACTGGTCCGAGGCATTACTGAACTTGGTCAGGTGGTAGAGACGAAAGTTCTTGATCTGTGCTCTTGCGGAAATCAGTTTGAAGTTATATCCAGGGGTGCTCCAGATTTGGGAGGAGAGAGGTTCCACGAAGCCGCAGGGAAATCAGTCATCAGGTCCGAGGAGGTTGAAGTTCGGTGGAAGGGGCGAGTTAGAATCTTGCTCGAAAATGTTCTTTCGCTTGTTCTTGGATGAAGGGTAAGGCAGAAGGCCTTACGTGCGTTGATGTCACCGATATTCTTTTTCCCTCAGGGCTTACTACCAAGCAGTCCGCGATGTCGAGTCCTGCAATATCTTCTACGGTATACAGACCGGTGACATAGTGTTTTCTTAGTATAGCCATGACAACGCGCAATATAATACGCCTCTTAGCACGACCAAAACGAGAAGTTTTCCTATACGCCGAGCGCCGGTACTTGCGTCTGGATACCATTGTGACTCCATGTAAGACAAGAACCATAAACAGACCTAACAAACCAGGATGGACATATAAAGAAGTCACGGAGGAGGAGTAATCAGTTATTCATAGAAAGAGGACTATAGGAAGGACAAAGTTGTTTTCGATGTTTGAACTCATGCAAATATGGCACTCTGGTTTGATATTGCACACCAGTGCCATATTTGTTTTATTATATGCCTACTGCTTGTTCCAGCTGTGACAGGTACTTAAGTGACATAAACCACCAACCATTGGGTAATTGAAAATTTCTAAGCTGTAATATATTATTGTTATTTCAGTAATTTTCAGTTAACTCACAATTATGAATATGTAAATATTATTGATACGTTTTACAAATTTCCATGTTTTACTACAAACCATTAGGTAATTGAAAAGCTGGAAAAAATTTCTGTGTTAATTCAGTAATATACCATTTGAAATGATATATATACCTGAAAAAGTCACATTGATAAATCTCAGAAATTTAATGCTTTTTTAATCAATATGAAAATGTGTTTTGTCTTCAAGAAAGATTTGCATTTTTGCAACGGTCATTCCTTATCTCAATTTAAAGCCAAAACTCCTCTGAGTTCCTTGTCTCAATTTACTTCTGCTGGATTACTTTTTTAACAAGAGTTCAAGTTTAGAATTTAGCACATGAACCTGACAGCTCGTAGTCTGGAGGTTGGAAAGTAATATTGCACCTCAATATCAATTTTGTAAGGTGGTCAGGTGACCATGATCTGACCAATCACTGCAGAGAATGAGCAGAAGGCATATAATAATAATAGTTATTTGCATTATGTTCACCTGTTATGTATTGAGGCCATCATCCATGGCTGGATTTTATTGAAACTTTATAAAATAAATTGCTATAAACAGTAGGTGAAATCCATCTCATAATATGAAGAATAATAAGTCTTTGTTCATGCAGTCCATCAGCCATGATTGGACTTGATTGAAACTAACTTTGTGTCGAAGAGACTTAAGAAATTTGGTTGTCAAAGCAAAGCAGACTGCTAGGTTCAGCAACATTACTGATGACTGCAGTGACTCAGCTGATGATCATGATAACAAAAAAAGTAATAAAAAAGGAGCTAACCCATTGAATCATTCAGTGACAAACTTCTGTTCATCTACCAGGTGTATTATTATATATAGTAGCTCATGGCAATACCAGACTTTTAAAATACTGTCTAACTTTGTATGGGGATTCACATACTTTTGAAAATACAGCATAATATTTACACTGGTCCAGGATATAGTTTATAAGACCTACTTAAATGGTTAGTTTGCATTATTGCTTAACAGCACATTGACACTTGTGGATCATATATTGCCAAATAACTTTTATTCAAAAAAGATATTCCCTCCTTTGAGCCAGCTGCCTTTCCTGGTTAGACCAGGTCATTGTTCCCACTGCCAAGACTTGTTTGCCAGAAAAAGAAATAAAAGCTTTCGATTTCATATGTAAAAAAAAAAATAATACCATGAAATTAATCTTGCGACATTCTACATTGTTTTTTTATTGTCCGCATACATGAAATGCATGTATGAGAGGTACGGGAGTGACACCATTCTCCTCCATACAACCTACAAAACAAGTAGATATGCACTACCTCTTTTCTTTTTAGTGGTGAGGACAAACACCATTTACCAGGTTGCTGGAGTATTTGTCTGCCAGCAAGAGACAACAGCAGCCACGACTGAAGCCCTTGCCATCATGGTCACCCAATGTCAACGCCAAGTACGCTATGGTGGATTTTAGTGAGTAGGAAATTGCTGCCCTTGAGGCAGTTTTTCAAGGTAAAAAATAAATAGACCAGCAAGTCTGTTTTTAACGAACTTGTTCTGTCTGAGAATTCAAACCTGCGAACTCGGGCATCAATACCACTAGGCCACGATGGAACCCTGTTACATATATTATGGCATGTGTACAATCCAGGGTATCTAAAACTATCAATTACAGTCCTAGCCACTAGGCTCTTTCTTTCAAATCATTACAACACAATCAAATAATTACGTGAGAATTCATGCACAGACTACTAGGCTTTCCAGGGTTACCCTTTTTGAGATTTGTTTTTTTCTCTGTGGTAAATCTTTATGCTAGTAGTAGTTCTTTCGAAATAACTACTAGGCTTTCTCTTTAAATTTTTCTTTGATATCCCTGTTAGAACTTTATAAACAACCACAATGACAGACCTAGCCACCAGGTTATACTTTGTCACAGGAATTCTGGTATTTCTCTGTGATTTTTATAGAGAACAGGCATGGGTAGGCTGGATTGCCACAGAGAGAAATGGCATAGGGCAATCTGAGGCAAATGTTGAGGGCATTAAAGAAAAGTTGCGGCGCATTGCAGGTGCCCTCGCTGTGAAAGATGCTGAAGCAGCTCAAGGAAAGCCCGCACTATAAGGATAGGCTTAAGCAATGGTTTGGGAGGAAATGGGAACCTCAAATTGAAGGTAGAAACCCACCCTCAATACCCCCCCCCCCCTAACTTGTTGTAGATATCCTTTGTGAATGCTTGCATGATATGATACACTAGGCATACAAGTGTTTTAACTGTCTTCTTATTTGCACATTTTCAGATTTAATGTTGGACTGAAATGTTGAATTCTCAATTCTTTCTTTCTCAATACACCATGGCTTTTCAACATTCTCATTTAACTCATCACATGCCTGACGTTCAGATTTATCTTAAAGAAAATGGTGCCCTGCACATATATATTCATGCATTCAGAATTTTAATTTTTGTCACTTTTTCTTACATATTGCAGCCACTAGGTTTATTTTGTGAACTGTGTTTTTAAAAAGGGTCTTAATGTCCATGTTATTCCAAAGCGATGGTGCCATGCCTACCGACCTGAGTACCTCTTGCTCTCTATCCTCCCTAACAATGGTACTGAGAGGCTTCACCAATACCTGAAGCATGGGTATTTGAAAGGGAAGTAGGACTACAGCTTAAGTAAGCTCCTAAATGTCCTGGTGCATGAATTCCTGCCAAGCAATTAAATACCACAGGTGCTTATGTAAACCTATATATAAAAACACCTGATGCTGAAAAAATATCAGTGAAACTCCCCTTACCGAAATGTGGTCAAAAAAAGTATACTGAAACTGTACTGGACATATACCAGTTGTAAACTGAAAACTTCACAGTATACCTCCAGTTATACTTTTTTGTACTGGTGAAAAATTCAGTATACTTTTGGTATACCAATTACTTTAGTGATTGTGTTTGACTTGTACTGATTTTGTACTGAGATGTACTAGTGAAAAATTCAGTATACTTTTGGTATACCAATAAATTTAATGGTTGTGTTTGACTTGTACTGATTTCGAACAATATTGTACTGATCATGTACTGAGTTATATCAAGTCAAAAATGATAGTTGATATTTGTACTATTTATGCACTGAGAACGCCATTTCTGTACTGAATGTGTACTGTCATTTGACTTATTTTTTTCTGGAATACTGAAAATGAACTGATTTGAGACTTTTCTTATTCAAACCTTTTTATGTATAAGGTTTTATACTGAATATGTACTGTTTTAGGACTGAAATACATGTGTGTACTGAATGTATACTGAAATTTGACTTCAACATTTTTGCATGTACTGAAAGTGTACTGTCTGTTAATTCTATTTTTTAGTATAGTGAAAATGCTAAAATATACTAAAAATGTACTGTTTTTTAACTTAGATTTTTATTATACCTGGAAAGTATACTGAATACATACTGATCTATAACTAATGCATTTTTTATGCATTCTGCACTTAAAATTCTTTTTTTCAGTTGAAACAGTCCTTTATACGCCTTTTAAGTTGTTCATTTACTTCTAACAGTGAAAATAATTATCATTAAAAATAAATTTCTGATTGGTTGGGTACGCGGACGCGGTGTTCCCTACGACGTCCGCTATGCTAATGAGGGCCCTATATAAGAGAGGGAGGTGATCTGAAGTGGCAGGTAATACTGAGCTGCCACTTCACTGAGACACAACATGACAGCAGCAGCAGCAAGATCCAAGTCGCTGAGATCGAAGATAGCACAGCGTTGGTGCTTCACCCTCAACAATTACGAGGCTGATGAATTGGAGGAGCTGAAGCAGAGAGCCGGTGTATGCTGTCACTATGCAATAATAGGCGAAGAGGTTGGCATCGGAGGCACCAAGCATCTACAGGGATACCTCCATCTCACCAATCCTAACAAGAGACGCCTATCTTGCATGAAGAAGCTGTGGAGTGATCGAGCTCATTGGGAGATAGCCAGAGGCAGCGATCTCGACAACAAGAAGTACTGCAGTAAAGATGACAACTTCTGGGAGTGTGGGACTCCATGCAGTCAAGGGCAGCGTAATGATCTGATGGCGGTTGCTGAATCTCTGAAGGAAGCTGACATCGAAGAGGTGGCGCTCCAATACCCCAAACAGTTTATCATGTACCATCGTGGGATGGAGAAGTATGCTGCTTTGGCTCGTCCCTTGCCTAAGCGTGACTTCAAAACCCAGGTGAACGTGTATTGGGGTGTTCCAGGAAGCGGCAAAAGCCAACTGGCCAACAAAGAGGGTTCCGAGGCGCTGAGTATGTACTACAAACCGAGGGGAGAATGGTGGGACGGCTACAATGGTCAAGAAGTCGTGATCATGGACGACTTTTACGGGTGGCTGAAATATGATGACCTCCTAAAGCTCTGCGATCGATACCCGTACAGCGTGCCGATAAAGGGTGGCTACAAAGAATTCGTCTCTAAGCAGTTGTTCATCACTTCCAACGTGCCTCCAGAGAAATGGTACAAATTCAAAGATTATGACCCGGCAGCGCTGCTAAGGAGGATTGACTACATGCAAGAGTTCACCGAGGCTCACATCAGGGGCAATCCTCCAACCTTGGCCGAGAAGAACCAAATCTAGTTTGGGTTGTAAATCACATGACTTCTCACAGCTCAAACCATTGAAAAGTACAGAGAGCCTGATTGGTTGAATCATTGATCACGTGACTTGGTCAACCAATCAAAGTAGCTTTAACATAAAATTGATGAGTCATTGAAAAGCAGACGACATTTTGAATCAAGTTGGAGAAGTGCATCTGCATTTCTTCTTTTGCTTAAAGGTATGACTTTTAATTTCATATCAAGTTCATGGACAATCATTTTCAGACAGTGAATACTTTTAACCTCATTTTGAAGTAAAATTTATTTTCATGACATTAGTTTGAACATACAACTTGTAAAAATAAAGAATTATTGAAGATGAAGGTCATGCAGTCCAGTAGAAACATCAGTATGTCATCAAGTCCTATTTCCACTGTTTATTGCCATTGTATTGTTTACTTATTTTGCCCTAGCTGGAACAGGTCTTATTTTAGTTAAAGGTTTTACAAATAACCTCAGTCCCTGATTGAGTCTTTTTGTTCCAATTTAATATGTACATTGAGTACCCATGGCAAAATTGGATATACTTTGTTTGTAATGAACTTGTACTAAAACCATGCGATTTACTTACAGTGTACATTCAGTACACTGAAGTGACAGCATGTCATGAGTCAGCATCATTATGGAACAAAATTGTTCCAATTTGGGTTTTAATCAGTACATTTAGAAAATATATCAATTTCAGTGTACATTCAGTATACTGAAGTCACATTATGTACTGATTCAGCATCGTTATGGAACAAAATCGTTCCAATTTGGGTTCTAATCAGTACGTTTTGCAAATGTATTAATTTCAGTGTACATTCAGTATACTGAAGTGACAGTACGTACTGATTCAGCATCATTATTGAACAAAATCGTTCCAATTTGGGTTCTAATCAGTACGTTTTGCAAATGTATTAATTTGAGCGTACATTCAGTATACTGAAGTGACAGTACGTACTGATTCAGCATCGTTATGGAACAAAATCGTTCCAATTTGAGTTCTAATCAGTACGTTTTGAAAATGTATTAATTTGAGTGTACATTCAGTATACTGAAGTGACAGTACGTACTGATTCAGCATCGTTATGGAACAAAATCGTTCCAATTTGGGTTCTAATCAGTACGTTTTGCAAATGTATTAATATCAGTGTACATTCAGTATACTGAAGTGACAGTACGTACTGATTCAGCATCGTTATGGAACAAAATCGTTCCAATTTGGGTTCTAATCAGTACGTTTTGCAAATGTATTAATTTCAGTGTACATTCAGTATACTGAAGTGACAGTACGTACTGATTCAGCATCATTATGGAACAAGATTGTTCCAATTTGGGGCGGAATCAGTACGTACCATATATGTACTGAATACGGTTTTCAGTACAGATTTGGTATATACTGTTTCAGACCCAAATTGGAACATATCCGTTCCATAATGATGCTAAATCAGTATATACTGAAGTGTGCCATAACGGTACTGATACTGTACTGAATATGTACTGAAGTCGCATGGTTTCAGTACAAGTTCAGTACAAAAAAAGTATACCCAAGTTTGCCATGGGTCATGCAGATAAAAATCATTTTCATTTATTTCAACATTACTTTTCAGTTATGTCGAGTCAAACATCCTGTGCTCAGGGATGTACAGAAAATGGAATGCATCAATTCTCCCACTCTGAGGTGTGTTTTACAGTTAAGGATTTGTCGTCCTCAATGGGCAATCCTCAACGGGGTCAAAAGGTCAAACTAGTGTAATTGTCCAATCAGATCCCTCAATTTCAATCAAGGGGTCACTGCCTCTGGGTCAAAGGTAGACCTAACAATGGTGCGCGTGCATTCAAACAAGCGTCACGTACGTGATCTGGCACCAGTTTCTAAGGAAAACAAACGGTGCACGTCGCAACAAACGCGTATTACCATTGTTGAAATAGTGCACAGGCGACCTTTGGCTGACCTAGTTTATCAAGCTAACCTCACGGTAAAGTGTGTAAATTTCTCCTTTTCATCGTGGGAGAAACAGGTTCTATCACTCGTGGATGGAAAGAGGAGGAATCTTGCACTCGTGAGTGATTTTGTGTCTTGGGACTCGGCAAGCCTCGTCCCAAGACACAAAATCACTCACTCGTGCAAGATTCCTCCTCTTTCCATCCACAAGTGATGGAACCTCTATTTCCACAATGGCTCATGAACAGGCCAAAGAATGTCTTTGACGATGCCAAGAAAAAAACAAGTCAACTATACCCCTGATCAGGTGGGTTTAGCATCTCCAATTTGTTTGTATACATTCCTATGTGCACCTTATAATTGGAATTTTCATACTAGAGCGACGTACTGCCTTTGGTTTTCTAGACTGCACGCCAATAGGAAGTAATTAAAAGTTGTGGCCAGTGACCACAACTCATGTGTAATCTTTTGTTTGATATATATAATTGGGTCCAGCTGATGACAGCCGACACCCACCTCCTAGATAATTAACTTAAGTTAACATGTTTTAATTATTTCCCCTTAGCTTTTAGTAAATTTAATGGTACTTTTCAGGAAATATCCCAAAAAGCAAAAAAATGCAACAATCATGGGTATAGTTCTCTATGGAAAATAAGTGTAATGGCAGCCCTTAAAAATTCAAACATGCATGTACATATCTTTTTTCATATTTTTTAGATTGACTCAGTCCGCATAATTACCCCAGGCATATTCCAAGTTAAAGGACAATTCCACCATGAATAAAACAGAGGCCCAAATAGTTTCTTATGGTATTCTCTACTTAAATCCAAGATCCCAACAGTGCCAACCTTCATACAAGAAGTATAATGCTGTTTTAACTCCTCCTTAACAGACACAGAATGCATACACTGGGGGCGGCCATTTTAGGCTGTAAATAGCCTCTAACAGGGCTGCTGGTGAAACTATTTGTCATTAGCCGTAAGGTAGCTGCCTTACCACAACTACTAATGAAAGCAATATTCGAATTCCTCCACCCTTATCAGAGCATCCACAATTTAACACTACAATGGATGCTATCAGAAAGTTTGAATTAAAAGAAATGGCATACACCATATCCTGCTGCAATATTTGCAATGAATGCAGAATTGATATGAAACTTAATCCTAAAGGGATCTGCAAACGATGCTCAAGACAAAAGAATACTCCCAATATGTTTTCTTCAGAAAATGATATGGACCCGAAAGAGTTACCATGCAGACTAGTTGAAAAACCTAATAGTTGTAGAACAACAATAATTGTGCAGAATTTCACTATGCATCAACATCCATATATTGAAACAATATGGTGGCATTGCTTCAAGTGGCCACTGTGTGACGTTTTCTCAAGAAATAAATGAGCCAGCTAAAAGTTTTCCTTGCCTCCCAAAGGAAATAAACATTATCAAAGTTAAGAAACCGGGAAGAGGGGACTCCAGCAAAGATTTTAGAGTTCGTAGATATAAAATACAAGCTGCCCTGACATGGCTTAAATGTAACAATCCAGCTTTTCAATACATACAAATAAGCCAAGAAAGACTGCAGATGCTTCCAATGGATGGGGAGCTGACAGATGTTGATTCTGTAGAATTTCCCCTGCAGATACTTCTCATATCAATGATAACGGCCCTGCTCCTCAACAAACTGACCCTGGGGAAGTTTCAGGATTTTCTCATTCTAGTGTCCTTATGCCAGACGAATCCATAAGTATTCGAGAAGAAATTGAAAAACTTTTGAATGAGGTCTTAGAAAATCCAGGTGAAGTTACTGTTAACAATAGGGGCACAGCTACAATACCCTGGCCTACAAGAGGAAATGTTCCGTTGTCAGAATTTTCAACTAAGGTCTTTTTAATGCTAGCTTTCCCCTGTTTATTTCCATATGGACTGGGGGACTTCCATGTCAATAGGCCAATAAGTTGTACTTCTATGACCAACTGGGCCGATCACTTGTTATGGTAGAAGGATGGCAGATTCGCACTGCGGGAGGCTGCTCCACCTCCTCCTCAGCCGCAGGCCGAGGTTACCCAGTCACTCCTGGTGATCAGTCAGACCCTCGCGGCTCTTTCTGATAAAATGGATTCTTGTCGGGGTCCTGGTAAGAGGGTTCGTTCGCGTTCCCCCTCTTCAGCCTCGTCTCCGCCACCACCCCGCGAGAAGAGATCGCGGGCTAGATCTAGGTCTCATTCTAGATCTCGCTCCGGCTCACCGTCGCGTTCGGGCAGGTCTTCACCGACCTCTTCACAATTCTCTGATCAGTCAGAGGATGAGACGCCCCCACACAGGGATGAGGAGACCCTCGATTTGGGTATCCCCTCCTTGGGTAATCGCTCGGCATTGGATCACGAGCTCCTCACTACGGAGGACAAGTTGGACCAGACTCCGACGGCCGCCCCTGATCCTACACCAGGGACGTCCACGGCGCCCCCATTGGTGTACACCAGGCTGGGCCCACCCACGGACACCTCGGCTGATACAGCCAGAGAGCCTGTGCGTTCATGGAGGGAGTCATGGGAGTCCCCGGACTTCCGGTTCTCTCGCCCGGTGGAGTTTGTGCCTGTTATTCAGGCCTTGGCCAAGGTTCTAAACTTTAAACCTCCGGCCCCCACGTCCATCCAAAACGTGGGCGATCTCTTTCGATTTAAGAGACGCCTACTTTCACGTGGCCGTGACCAGATACCTCCGCTTTGCCTACAACGGCAGAGCCTTCGAGTCAGGCCAAGAAAGGCAAGAAGGGTGGAGGGAACTCCTCCTCTTCTTCCGATCAGTCCGGTAACAAGAAAGGTGCCGGTCGTGGCCGTGGCAAAGGCCGAGGAGGCGGCGCCAAGAAAGACACCCACTCCGCGTACAACACCCCCAAGTCACCCACCCCTAAACCCGATGCTGAATGCTCGGCCGGGTCCGGTGGGGTGCCGGTTGAGGTCTTTCGCCCACCTGTGGCTGCTGGTCACCTCGGACAAATTTGTCCTAGAGACGGTGTCCAGAGGCTACAGGATCAAATTCACAGCGAAACCTCCGACAACGTCGAGGGTGTGGTGGACGGAGACCCGCAAGAATCTCTCTCGAAGAGAGGATCTCGAAAGAGGGCTCCAATCCATGATGGACAAACAATGCATAAGGGAGATCCCGGTGTCTCCAGAGACGCCCAGGTTTTACTCCCCGATTTTCCTGGTAGCCAAGGAATCGGGTGGCTGGAGGCCGATTCTCAACCTCAAATTCGTAGTGCCCCTTCGACGGCCTTTTCGGCCCAGATTCGGGTGACGATGAAATTCTGTGTGGCCAGAAAGACAACCTGGCTCACATTTATGAGCTAGCGGAGAGACTGGAGACCCCAGTGCCCGCACAGGTGGGAGAGCTTCGAGCACCCCCTGTGCCTCCGCTTTCTCCCGTAGTCCAGACGGCCCCTGTGGCATGCATATTTTAAATTTGTAGTTCACAATATGTTGTTACAAAAACGTGCGATTGATGAATGTAGTTTCATTGTTCAGCAGAAGCTAGGGATGGCCACTTATCGATCTCTGATTTAAAGGAATCAATCCAGGCAGGTGACACCACTATTGCCAAAACTTTGTACTTTGGAGCAAATCTGCGTGGTACATCCCAGTACTGCATACAAAGGGTAAGAGAACTTTATACTTTAGTTCAGTATAAAATATATCAGGGAAATGGGCTCCCTTCCTACTTCACCACAGGCAGTTGTGCCGAGTATGTAAGCATGTTATTGTTCATACTACTTGATTGGAGATGCCTACAATTTGTCTGATAGAGTAATACTTGTACTTTGGAGCAAATCTGCGTGGTACATCCCAGTACTGGATACAAAGGGCAAGAGCACTTCGTTCTTTAGTTAGATATAGGTATGGTCAACATATCATAAGCTGCAGATTTTAGAATGAATGAATGTATGATTGCTTAAAGGCACATCGGCACACATAGTCCATTTAGTGCCATAAAATCTTTGTAAAATAATGGTACTTTGTTATTGTTGAAAATAATAACAAAGCAATAGATGAATAAAAATGATCACAAAACGATGAACAACTTCAAAAAATAATTTTCATATAACAGGTTGTTTCAAAAGAAACTAAATTCTTAAAAGGTTTTACAATCGGTAAAACAGACCAATCTCATGTAAATAAGATAAATGCTGTCTGGAGGAACCTTTTCAAAGAGTTCCTTAAAGCTGTTTACATTAAAATGTCTATTTCTTGATTCAATAAAATAAACACAATCAAATAAAATATGCTTGACAGTCAAATGACAATCACACGCTATATATTTGGGAGGATCTTCCCCTTTCAAAAGGAAGCAGTGAGTCAAATGAGTGTGACCAACTCGAATTCTTGTAAAAACACTCTCCTCACGACTAATGATTTTAGATAGTTAACTACATGGTCGTGATCAAACTTGGCCCTAAAGTTCGGCTCAATTACTGCAAATTTGATGAGGTACGTATGTACGTACAATGAACAAACATTGAACCAATGTGTGCCCGCTTGTCAAAATTTTAGTTAAAAAACGTCATGACTTTTGTAGAATGCAGTCCATCAGCCATGATTAGACTTGAATAAAACTTTGAGTTTTTGCTTATATGGGGTAAATTGCCTTGGTGAATATATATCTATATATATACTGTTCTCAGAATTTAACTAGTTTTATTTTGCTTTGTTTTTCAAAGAAAAAGAAGTGTAAATCTTGTCCGTGCCTTAACTACAGAAGCCAGGTTTGAAATATTGTATATACAGGGTACATGCATGTTCCAATTCTTTTTTTAGCTGGTGATGTGACATACTTTGATCATACAGAGGCATCATTTTTGAAAAAAATTATTGGCGATTAGCTTTAAATATTAAACTCCTGTTCAGATTATTAAACTTGGTAGTTAACATATGATCAACACTTATTGCTCTATAAATTTGGGTATTTTGACCTAAAATATATTACCAAAACAAGGATATTTTGTAACTTGTCCTTCATAATTAAAGAACATCATGCGTTGAGGTAAGATTACAGGTTTGGCCACCTAGAAGTAATTACACAGATATTGTGAACTTAATTTGAATTTGAATCTCGTCACATTTATGCCAATTGTGGCTAATTCGTGACTAGCCAGTTGTAAGTAGTGGAGGAAACCGGAGTACCCGGCGAAAACCACCGCCTAACTCCAAGTCACTGGCAACTTTCTCAGGCCGATTGTGAACTTAAACAGATTATGAAATTATGTGGTACTAAAGTGGAATGAATTAAGTGTAGTTATTGAAACCATGTCATTAGGTAGTAGCAGCAGACTTAAATAGCTGTATTGAAAGCGGGACATCATACTCCCGTAACATTGCACGACTTTCTACTGGTCCTCTACTGCAACACGGATGGATGCTCCATGGAGGAGTTTCAGGAAATTCAAACTTTGCAATAATGTCAGGTCTAAAATCCAATTCTTCCATTGACTCCTTAATAAGAATACCAGAAGTTGGAATGACTCTTGGTTTTCTACCAAAAAGGTCCACATACCGAGGGTTGAAAATAGTATCATAAACAAGGTTATTTGGGTTGGCAGCTATTTTAGTTGCAAATTGAAGAGCAAGCTTTTCTCTTCTGAGATGAAGAGGGAGCTCAATCGCCTCAACACAAAGACTGCATGTGCAGGAGAGGTTCGAAAGGCTCCAAGAGAAAGTTTCAAACCCTTGTTTTTAAATAAGATTCAGCAAAGGGATATAAGATTAACATGCTGCTCCGTAAATAAAACATCCAGTCTAGCTTTGAACGAACAAGGGCCCTATACAGTCGTATAAGAACTGTGCAATCCCCACCCCAGGCAGTGTTGGAAACTACTCTCAACAAATTCAAAGCCATGACACACATTTTCTTCAGGCCCTTGATATGAGGGATAAATGTCAGTTTTGAGTCAAGTAAAATGCCAAGGAATTTTGTTTCCTTTTTTTACAGAAATGGGGTTATTATAACGAATTAAATAGGGATCAGGATGAAGACCCCTTCTTTGACTAAAAATGCACACAGGCAGTCTTTGATTGCGAGAATTTAAAACCATTATTGTCAGCCCAAACCTCAATTCTATTTAAATGGAGTTGGAGCTGCCTTTCTATAGCTTGCAGGTGTTTTGAACGATATGATACACCAAAGTCATCAACAAACAGAGACTTGTCAACACCATTCCTTATACATCTGGTGATGCTGTTGTTTTTGACAAAAAAAATTTAAAGGGTGACAGATAAGATGCTCCCCTGGGAACTCCCATTTCTTGATCATAAAAGTCAGAGAGGGATGTTACCACTCTGACTCGAAATTTCCTCTCAGATAAAAAGTTTTGAATAAAAAGGGGTAAACGTCCCCTGAGATCCATATCATGTATATTTTTCATAATTCCATATTTTCAAGTGGTGTCATATGCCTTTTCAAGGTCGAAAAAGATAGACACCACATGTTCCCTATTTAAAAATCCCTCTCTTACATAATTAAGTTTCAAATCGCACAAGATGATCCATTGTGCTTCGTGTTTTCCGGAAGCCACTTTCGGCTTCCGTAATGAGTGAAGAAGATTCAAGATACCAAACAAGACGATCATTGATCATTCGTTCCATGGTCTTACATACACAACTGGTCTAAGCTTTTGGGCGTTAGTTATTTGGATCTATGAAGTCTTTTCCTGACTTGGCAATGGGTATGATGATGGCATTTCTCCAGGAAGTTGGGAACTCTCCAGTTTTCCAAATATTATTAAAAACCTTTGAAAGGCACTGGAGAGAAGCTTCAGGAAGATGCTTCAAAATCTGATATGTATTTGATCTGGACCAGGAGCTGTGGCATGGGCTTTGTCAAGCGCAGTCCTGAGCTCATCTATTGAAAAGGGTTGATTATATGGTTCAGTATTGTCAGATTGGAATATAAGGGGATGTCTCTCTGGTCTATTTTTGATGCGTTGGAATTTAGGTGAATAATGTGCAGAGGATAAATTGAAGGGTATTGCCTCCCCAATGGGGTTGGCAATATTCCTTGGCTGTTATTTTCTTGCCATTCTTCTCAATATGTTTTACGTATGGACTGCCCCCCTCACCCTTGATTTTATGGACCATGTCCCAGCTAGCATTTCTTCATAGACGTTCATGGCATTTAGTTTGGACACATATTCCTTCCAATATGGCGAAATTCATCAAACAAAGTTCCTAATGACTTTAACAATCCCTGCTCAAATATTTTAATGTTTTGCTATTGCAGATTAAGCCCCATTCTCACATTCACGATCTAGAACATGATCCGAACACGATCAAGGGATCGTGTTAAGTTGAATAGAGATCAGCCTGTTGATCGGCATGATCGTATGAATATCAGGATGGGTCGGCGCAACTCGTACTGAGGTCAGGTGTGGCCACGACCATTTTGGAATGTTCAAAATCTGCATGTTCGATCGGCAAAACCGGCCCGGTGCGAGTTGCTGCGAGTTGCTGCCAATAGCTAGCGAGTAAACATCGTATGAAGGTCGGCGACGTCCTATGCACATCAGACGCACATCCGCGTATTGCGTATGCAAGAGCGTGGGAAAGTTGCATACGATGTGCATATGATCTTTATTGCCACTTATACGATAGCTATTGATTGCCTATTGGTAACCTGTACGCTATCCACGATGTTTACACGTCGGCTATTGGTACGAAAATGTTTAGTCATGTGACCGGAACTGGCAGCCATGACAGCGAAAAACAAGATGGTGCGACCGTTATACGATGCTCATAGGTATATCCCGACTGTCATACGCTACTCATATGCTTGCTATACGACTTGAATACTTGAATAGCGTATAGCAGTCCTGTACGATCGTACTCCCATCGTATAGTAATCGTATTACTATCGTATAGTAGTCGGGGTTTACCTATGAACATCGAATAACGGTCATACTAAATGCGGGTTTGATCTTGAAGATACATATTCAGGTCCAATAACTGTCCAATACCTGTCGTGTATCAGTCGGCGACGATCGTCGTCAAACTTATAGGCATCTTATGGATATCCAATGGTAATCGAATAAGAGTCCTCTACCTCAAAAAATAAAGAAAATTTGCATAATATCGTACTCAAAACATAGATTTTGGTCGTATGCACTACATCTGCCAGGTCGTGTTCGGATCATGTTCTAGATCGTGAATGTGAGAATGGGGCTTTATAGCTGTGCTTCAGACATGACCATCAGTGACTTCTTAAATGGAAAGTCGGTGAAAATCAATGGCAGTATCCCGGTCATTCCTGTAGAAGTTGAAGACCAAATTGCAGAGAGAGCAGCCAAGGCTGTCTCCTCTGGATTCGACAGGGGGATTATGCTCAGAGCATCATCTCTATGTCAGGCTGAACATTTAATTTCATTAGTCAAAATAAAATGGCTTTTTTGTACTGGTGGATTATGCCAAGATAAACCACCATAGACACGTTTCATCTCCATTCACCCATTTAACACTTTCACAATTTTAGCCATCTATAGGGCAGAACAGGTGAAACACTCCAGCTCTAGCGAGGAGCGAGATAAAGGCCCTGCTGAAAGCTGAGCGAGTGGGTCATACAGACTGGTTAGGGTCTTGGTTTCCAGTTGTGGAAAAAATGTAAAATGCTGGTTTCTTATTCATAATACTAGAAGCAGTAGTAGTTAGTAACCCTAAAGGATATTTAACAGGCGCCTCTGTGGTCAATACAAGCCAATGACCACTGTTAGGGAATCCCTCTGCTGTCATGAGGTGCCTGAAGACACTTGAAAACTAGAGGATGACCTAGTTGTATTATCCAATATTATGGATACCAAGGCATTTGCCTTAATCCATATGTTTTAGAGGCATCATTTTGGGAGTTTCTTTATGAAAATGGCCCTATAGGTGATGAGAAGCCTATTCATGTGCGATTATTTTCACCTAGGAAAAGTACCTAGTGGGTGAGGGGTTTCAAAACTTCAAATATTGTAATTGCAGGCCTTTTCATACATTTGGAAGTGGAGGAACAAGAATTCTGATTTACAAGTTGCTTAAAGGCACATCGGCACTCAAAGGCCCTTTAATAGGTAAATGGTAAATGGTAAAACAGACCAATCTCATGTAAATGAGATGAAATTGCCAACAATTGCGGAGTTGACCTTTCTTCCTTTAATTAGTTCAGGACGAATTTGTTTACCACTGACAGCTGTTAGACAGATTTTTGCCTGCAACGGATAGAATGCTTGTATGCTTGGTCTTGCTCCAAATAATAACAAACATGTATATAAAACCATGCATCAGATGGATTCTGTATATTACCGGATTTGGGTAAGACGGACCAAATTCTTGGCACAAAGGCTTATATGAATTATATAAGTAGCAACATGTATCACTGACTTTCGCATGGCAAACAGGTGGCTAAATGCCCCATAAAAGTACATAATCCCTCATTTTAATCTCAAGACAGAATGTTTTCAAAGCAAGATCAATAACTATCAGTATTGGGCTATTGAAAGAAAGGCTTTAGAAAGGCCAGATCACCTACGTGATGCTGTAGGAATCCACACACACCATTGTTAGGTCTACCTTTGATCCAGCAGCAGTCACCCCTTGACTGAAATTGACGGATCTAAAACCTGGGCCAGCAAGCTGGCAAGAATGAGCTAGTATATTTTTGATAAAAGGTTTTGTTTTATAATGCATGTATGTTACTTTTGTATACGTCAAATGAAAATGAAATTTATGTGCCTTTGTTTGCATTTTCATTTTTTGGAACATTTTGCTGGAGCTAATTTATTGCCAGATATATTGGAAATGGTGCATCATTTATTTACAACTCAGATTAACTAATATCAATTGATACTTGTTTCAGGTTTTACAGATGTTGACTGCAGTAAATTTAACTTCAAATATGTGACACAATTTATCATTTTTCAGAAAATCTCATCACTCCTGAGCACGTGGCACATTTCATGTCATCACCACAATCAGCCCTAGCCAGGGCCATCCTGGGCATAAAAAGAATTTGCCGCCCATCCGAAGCAATACAGGCGCGAGACTACCTGCTCGTGCAGTTGACTGTAATAAATGCAGTCGGAGCAGTGTAAAGAATTAAATGATGTCATATATTTGATAGGTGCATATCCACAAGAGAGACGTGGGAGGCCCACAAAATATCTCCATGCCTCCCAAAGTGGTTGAGGAAGTGGCATCATTCATAAAGTTCTGCCGCCCTCACCTCAGCTGTTAAGAAGACAAATGGCTGCAGACTCCGAGTTGTGGGAAGCCCAAAGAGACACAAAACCTATGCCAATATGTGAGAAAAATCGAGATATCTCTTCATGCAATTACTTTTGTTGATGAAATTACCAGCACAGTCATCCATGCATGGATAGAACTTGTAAGGGATCAACATCAGCCTGGGACACTGGGGAACTATATGTCCACCCTCGTCATGTTCCTGGATTTTTTAATCCATGCAGGAACACCCCACAGTCATAGACATCAACACCATCACTTCTTTGAAAGCTAAACTGACCAAATGGTCCCAGTATTTTAATAATATTAGGAGAAAACAACAGGGACCGACATTAACTTTTGAAGGCACTTGCCCATTCGGGCAGAGCGACCCCAAGTTTTGCTTGCCCGAAAAAAAATCAACTTGCCCAAAAGAAAAATGTTATATTGCACTTTTTTTATCATTTACACAGTGACATCCTAGTTTGGAATGACAATCTCAAAATGACGGCAGAGATCTTACTTTTACTCAATAAAAAGCAATAATTTGTTAACTTAACATCGGCAAATAACTAAAGAAAAAATTCATGAAAAAAGGTACCAAATACGAAACTTTTCAGGTTGTGTGTGGGTATGCGGCTACATGTATGGAAGCGGCAACAAACTTACCTCTATTCCCCTCTAAAAGATCGTTATACCAGCAATCCCGTCCGGTAAACAAAGCGCCATTTTGAAATTGACCGAAATCACGTTGATGATCTCGCCATGAACGTGATTTCGGTCAATTTCAAAATGGCGCTTTATTTACCGGACGGGATTGCTGGTATAACGATCTATTAGAAGTGGCGTTGTGGTTAGTATTTAGCTTGACTTTTATCAATATTTCCTCGGGTTGTCGATAGCGCTACTAGCTTGGCGCAATGATCAAGTTGGCAATATTTCGAGCACAAGTAAGTGGGAATATTAGCTTGACCGTTCGGGCTTTTCAAGTCGGCCATTAACTTGCCCGAAATCGTTTTTTTCACGCTCGCACTTGCCCCGGGCAATCGGACAAGCGTTAATGTCGGTCCCTGAACAAACCTAATAGAAAATTCCCTAATATGGAACAAATAAGAATAACATTTGCTTTTTTGGCAGATTTTTTTTGTTTTAGAAGATATCTTCATTCTGTTAGTGCTTGATGTGGTATTTATGGCACTTTTCGGTGTTGCCGTCTAGCGGCACGATAACCCACTAGATAAAGATCTCGCGAGGCCCTGAATATCTGGGTCAAGCGCGAGACTAAAGACGAGACTAAGACCAAGCGGATCATCGTTACAAGTGAGTGTTGCTATTATATTTATATAATCTAAATGTATGATAAACTATGTAAAATGTAAATTAATAATGTAACGTATGGAAGTGCCTGGCTGGCCATGATCACACCAGGGCCATGCAGCTTCTATAATGGCGTGGTCGGCAGGATTTGAACCTGCGCGGGCAAAGCCCAATAGATTTCCCCCGATGCCTAGGTTCGGATGAGAGGGTATCACCTACCTCGTCCGCTAACCTCGGGTTCTGCCGCGGAGACTGCCCAGCCACAGGGGGATCCAAGGCAGACTGCCTGGAGGCAGGCTGCGCCAGAGCCAGCGGCTCAAAGGCAGACTGTTCCTCAGCGAACTGCGCCGGAGCTAACTGCTTCTAGACAGGCTGCTAAAATGCAGACCACTATAGTGGTATCAACTGCACCCTCTGCAGTTCTCGCGACCACCAAAGCAAAGGTCCCTACTGCGGCTTGATTTTCGGCCTCAGCTAAACCTGCTTCTGGAGGGGCGAGACCTAAGGCCAAGACAGTAACCAGGCAGTCTAACTCTTCGGAGTAACCTCCTGGTACTATGCCCTAGGGCTGTGCTCTCCGCTCGCGATGCTCGATGGATCGCGATTTTCATGCCATGCTACGATTATCGAGCATGACATGAAACTCATGAGTATCGCAAAAAAATAAAAACTTCAACTACCTTTTTAAATAGGCTTGAGAAACTAAAAAATCTGGCGTCGTGATTCACAGCGGAACTACGCAAAATGCGTAAGTTCGATATACTCACACTTAACGGGTTCAGAATCACGAGGTGTAGTTGCATGTTTATACCGCTAGCTTGATATGGCGCTGGCTAGCGGTATCAACACTTAGAAAAACAAAATGGCCTCCGTTTTCATGCTCGTGAGCATTGTGAGGTTTTTGGTGATGCTCGTGAGCTGAAAAATTTTAGTGAGCACAGCCCTACTATGCCCTTCATTGACTCTCACATGCATCTAGCTATGTCGTGTGAGCAGGCAAGGAAAAATATGGGCAAGTCTGTTCGATGTCAGAGCCTGGATGATCTCCAGCGTCTCTGTCGCAAAAATAGCAATATCCATGTAACCCATGTGATTGCTAATTATATCTTCTCCCGGTATTGGCCCGATGCCAAAGTCCATGAAGATAGGGACCCCGATGGTAGAATCATATTCACCTTTGGGATCCACCCACATAAGGCAAGCTCCGATGTCACCAAACAGCTGCATGACTTGCTACCTCTTGTGCACCGTGACACATGTTCCGGAGTAGGTGAAGTCGGTCTAGACTTCAGCCAACCCTGTAAATGTGGTCGCAAGGCTGGCTTCATATGCTCTTGTCTTGATGAGAGAAGGAAGTTCCAGCGTAAGGCTCTCAGAGATCAGATGCTGATCGCTAGACGAGTGAACAAGACATTGATCATTCACTCTAGCATGAGAGACCAATCAGCAGAGACTGAGATATTCGATATGATCAAGGAACTGCAAATGCAGGATCATAGAATTCACAGGCACTGCTTTGTCGGAACCGTAGAGGAACTCCGACGCTGGATGGCATTCCCTAATTGCAAATTTGGCATCACCGCTAAAGCAATAGAGGTACCCACCCAGAAGGCAGCCATACGGGCTATTCCAGCTGACAGGCTATTGCTGGGAGTCTGATTCCCCAAAACTTATACCGAAAGGTGGGGATAGGGCTCTAGATACACCCTGGCAGTATGGCTGCACACTGCGTATGCTGTCGCAGTACCGACAGGTCTCCGCTACTACTCTGGTGAAACAATGTAACCAGAATGCGAGGGATCTGTATCGGTTCTAAAACAGTAGAACAGGCCTCAACGCTAACTCAAAATGATACTAGCCCTGTAGGACCAGTAACACCTAGCATCTACTGGTCCTGCAAAATGTTTACTGGCCCTACATTTTTTCTTTATCATAAGAAGAAGAAAGAACATTGCATAAGATTCACCACAACACTTATCTTTATAAATTGTATCTTCATTTATTTCAAAAACAATCGGGGACACTCTCAAGGGGAAACTTTTTAACAAGAATGTCTCCAAATGTTTACTGGCCCTGTAGGACCAGTTGAGGTCTTTTTTTACTGGCCCGAAGCTGTTTTTGGGAATTTTTACTGGCCTGGGGCCATAGGTTCACCCTTAGCGTCGAGCCCTGTAGAAGCATTCCTCCTAAGCCTCCCAGCTTAACCGCTGTGAGTGCTATGGGAGCGGCCCAATAGGCCAGGGCACCTTTCCTCCTAAGCCTTACGGTCCTCTGGCCGTATGCGCTACGGGAGTGGTCTCAAATTGAGGCGCTCTCAGGGAGCCCTGACCTTATCTGACGCGGGGTATTGTCGGATCTCTCTGAGATATGTAAATAGTGTACAAAATAATGTAAATAGTGTATAAAAGTTTTAAACTTTATTTAGAAAACATTAATTCCTGACCCGGAAAGTCACCGAGGTCTTAAATGTAACCAATCATTCGGTAGAAATGTAAATATCATATATTTATTTTGTACACTAACCTTTTAACCGCCATGTCTGACCCTAAAAAAACAAAACGGGGAGGATGTGGTATTTATGGCACTTTTCGGTGCTGCCGCCTAGCGGCACGAAAACCCACTAGATTAAGATCTCGCGAGGCCCTGAATATCTGGGTCAAGCGCGAGACTAAAGACGAGACTAAGACCAAGCGGATCATCATTACACGTGATCATACGAGTGTTGCTATTGTATTTATATAATCTTAATGTATGATAAACTATGTATTATGTAAATTAATAATGTAACGTATGGAAGCGCGTGGCTGGCCATGATCACACCAGGGCCAGGCAGCTTCTATATTAAATACTCAGAATAAGACTGTGTAACAGGAAATATCTTCATTTATTATACCTCACGTGAAAATACTCTCATCCCATTGGATGAGAGCCATGTGTCAAAGCTGTTAGCAACCTGTGTCTCTATAGGTTCCTTGACAGCGGACACCATTCGACGTATTAGCAACCGCTGTCAAGGAGATGACGTATTAGCACCCGTTGTCAAGGTGCCGTTTCATGATTCCCTATATTGTTGAGGACGTCATGCTTTCAAGATCCCCGCGCGTGGCGAAAGTATTTCAAGGCTTCAGCAGAATGCCGCCGTCAACAATGGAATTATCTTATTGTTGGGAGCAACTTGCGCGAGTGTCTCAATTCAAGGGAAAAAGTTGAGATGGTAGGTTGTTCAGGAAGGATAAATTAAATACATGTAGTATATCCCAACATGGTCAGCACGGTAAACCTGCTGCTCCGAAAATACACTACCCAAGTGAGTTTTGTAAGTTTCAACTTGTCATGGATTTTGGGTGCCCGGGGGTGAGGAGGGGGGTGTTGTTCGGTATAATAAAACAAATGTGACATCCCTGCGGGGTTGCTAACATGGTAGTCTGCCCCTCGTGAGCATTGTCACCCTCGGGTGACAATGCTCACTCGGGGTAGACAACCATGTTAGCAACCCCGCAGGGATGTCATATTTGTATATTGTAGCATAGGAGCTTCATTTCTTAGTTTTATATGACCTCAGAAACCCCCCAAAAACTAAAATGACCTTTAGAAAATTTCCCAAAAAATTAAGTTGGTTATTTCTTATGAGTAAAACATGAAATAAGGGTAGAATTAAGCAATTTTGTCAAGACAAAATTACTTTTGTCTGACAAAAGTAATTTTGTTATAGACAAAATTACTTTTGTCTGACAAAATCAACTTTTGTCTGACAAAAATAATTTGGTCGTAGACCATATTACTTTTGTCATAGACAAAATTACTTTTGTCAGACAAAAGTGACTTTTGTTGGACAAAAGTTGCTTCTGACAACAAAAGTATGGATGTTAAAAACGGCGCCCCATACTGTAGGACAGAATTGTATTCTGTCAACAGAATTCGTGATGTTACAAACGCCGAAACTGTAGCGTAGGTGTAGCCAAGCGAACGGTGCTAAGGTTGGCACTCTAGGAGTTTTCGCCGGCCCCTCTGAATGGAGGTCAGCCGGCTTATCTACAGCGTGGATGGAGCTGCATTCCTACGTTGGGATGTAGCGAAAGACACGCTGTAGTAAAACAAATATCAGGCCCCTTTCGATACCCTCTTAAAAACCCTTACTTTTACCTGTCTGGCGGCTTCTTTGTAGTTGTTCTACACTCCTACATAGTTGACGCCGGACAGACCACTTCACTGGGAGTTAATGGCTCCTCAAGAGGATGGCCGCTGCGCATCTGCGCAAGCGCAGATGCGCAGTGGTGTCGTTCCGTGTTTACATTTGAAGAAAAACAAGCCTTTTGAGAGAGATTCCGGGAAAAAGTGTCTACAAAGTCTGAAAATGGGTGAGTCCGTAAATTAAAATAGCACCATTCGTTAGACAAAGGCCTAGGCTCCACTCCGCCTCTTTTTATGAGTATGTCAGTGTATTATAAAGGGATTATTGGATTAGTAAAGATATTTTATGCCATGACCATGCTTGTCTTTGCGTTGTGTATATAACCATCTAGGGTGAAAATACCCTCTAACCCAGACTGTAATTTAACCCTCAGAGTAGCGGCTCAGTAAGAGCTACGTTACAAATTGGCGCCCAACAATTGGGACTAGTTACTAAATATAACTAGAGTACTCTGTTAGGGAAAATCTGGGTATTTTGGACGATTTTAGGACTGTTAAAAATAAGGAGGTGTAGAGCCAAATTAAAATGGCTGCCACCCCAACTGATGCCCAGACTGGCAGAGGGGGGGAAAAATCAAACCCCCAAAGCCCTGTACTCTTTGGTCCTGCCACAGATAATAAACCAGTAGTGGCAGTAGACCAAAGTTTGGGCATAGAAGAATTTGAAAGGGAGATTGATAACTATAATGAGAATTTAGGGAGTTTGGGGGGCCCTGGAGGGAGTAGGCCGCCTAAGTCTAATACCATTGGTGCTGGGGCATTGGCTGGGGATATCTATCCTGTTGAAAATAAAGATAAAAGAAAACCAGTCAGTGACCCCAAAATAACGACTCGAAGAGTCCCTGTATTTCCGACTTATGACTATGACAGGGATTATGTAGAACCAACCCCCTCAGCTATGCTGGGGGGGGGGGGGGGAGGCTGCTGGTGGAGCCAGGAGGAAGGCTCCCAGCATGCGTAGAGATACGACCACTATTAGCGACGGGGGACAGACAGACCTTTGTGGTCACCGCCGACGCCATCATGGCGTTAAGTGACAGCATGGCAGACGTGCGCGATGCGTTGAGACTGTCGTTGGAGTATTTCAATACTCTGCGGCAGGAGGCGCCTCAAATGCGGCCGGTCCCGCTGGAATCGTACAGCCTGCCCCAAAGGCGGACGGTTCCATCGGAGCCGTACAGCATGCCCCAAATGCGGCCGATTCCACCGGAGCCGTACAGCATGCCCCAAATGCGGCCGATTCCACCGGAGCCGTACAGCATGCCCCAAATGCGGCCGATTCCACCGGAGCCGTACAGCATGCCCCAAATGCGGTCGGTTCCACCAGAACCGTACGGCCTGCCCCAAGCGCGGCCGGTCCTGACCGAGCAGCGCATGGAAGAACCACGGGGACCCCTACCAATGGATGCCGCCCCTACGATGGAGGTCGCGCTCCCTACGCCGATACCGGCTGCCGCACCTAGGGCCGTGATACCGGAACCCGTCCGAAATAGGAAGCGTTTCGACTACAAAAAGGTGCCTGCTTTCGACAGCAATAAAATGGAATGGCGAGACTTCTTGGGCATCTTCGAAATGGCCGCCCGCTGGAACGAGTGGACAGACACTCAGAAAGCGCAGCAGCTGGCCATGTCCATGACAGGATCGGCACAGAAATATGTGCTGCGATTACCTGCGGCGACGCTAGAGTCATACCCCGACCTCGTCGCAGCCGTCACGAGGCGGTATGACCCCGAGGAACGCAAGGCCGCGAACCTAGCCGATTTCCAAAACAGGAAACGGCACGATAAGGAGTCAGTGGAAGACTATGGCCAAGCCCTGCAGAGCTTGGCCGGGAAGGCATTCCCCGAAACGCCCGAACAGGCGTTAGAACGGATGGTCATCTTCCAGTTCACGGCAGGGATGGAAGAGGAGGACCTCCGGAGACACATCCATTTCGGCCGGGCGAAGACTATGGATAAAGCCATTAGCCTCGCGGTGGAGTGGGAGATCTTCAGCAACAAGAAGAAGGACAACGACAAAGATAAGGCGGACACTCCGGTTAAACCGAAAGTGGCGTCCGTGGAGGCCAGCCCGATAGCGGACCAAATGGAGGTTCTTTTAGCGAAACTGGATCGTATCGGCGAAGGGTGGAGAGGTCGCCCGCGCGCCGACAAGTCCAGGGTGACGTGCTATGGGTGCGGAGCACTGGGCCACTTTAGGCGAGAGTGCCCCCACAAACAAAACCAGCAGGGCAGGCGCCCGCTCAAGGTGCCCCTCCTGTGCAAACCGCGCCAACGGCGCAGGGCCACTACGCAAGCGGCCCGGCCGCCGCACCAGTGCCGAACGGGCAATACCAGGGTAGTGCGGCGCCGCAGCATGTAAACCCCCAGCCGGCGCAATATGCAAGCGGAAGTCATGGTACAAATGGACCGGCTATGCCCGGACCATACGTGCCTAATCCGTCCACGCCGGCTTACGAACCAGCGCCACGCCCAAGTGCGCCCGCCGGAGGCCCAAATGTTGGCCCGGGCGCGCCAAGGGGCAACTGACTAGGCGACCCAACCGAGGGAGGTGGGACCAGCGACAACGTAGAAATAGATGACGTAGTACACTTAGCTAATGGTAGACGTTGCTGGCACCTCTCTGCGGAAGTAAGCTCCGTGCCGGTAGATATGTTAGTCGACACGGGAGCAACAGTATCACTAGTCGATAAGAAAGTCTTCGACTTAGTGAGATCAGGACGCGCCCTGCAGAAAGTGAAGAGGCGACTAATTGCAGCGAACGGGGAATCCCTCAAAGTCTACGGCGAGGCCTGCTTGAAGTTTATGTTGCAAGGCCACCTGGTGAAGCACGACGTAATTGTGTGCGACTTACCAGGCGCCGAGGCTATCATGGGGATAGACCTGATCGAGGATTTAGGCGGCGTGTTAGATGTCGCTAACGGGGCACTGCACGCTAAGAGTCTGGGAGTGACCCTAAGACTCCACCGAGCAGGCGTGTCCAAGTGCTCAAAAGTAGCACTAGTGGATACCTCCATCATTCCACCCCGGTCCGAAGTGATTTTGGCTGGGCGTAAGATCGGCGGCAGATGGAATGAGAACGAGAAACTGGGATTAGTCGAACCGACTACTCAACTCCCGGAGAACGGGCAGATACTGGTGGCCAAGGCCCTCGTTAATGCAGAGCGAGATTGCGTGCCCCTACGAGTGGCCTACTTAACGAGCGAGCCAGTGGTGCTACGACGCGGCACCGTCGCGGGCCTCCTAAAACCGGTGGAAGAAGTGTGCGAGGAGAAGCACGAGACCGGACTAAGACAGGAGACCCCCACCGCCGGCGCCGCTATCCCCGAGCACCTGAAGAGCATGGTCGAAGATGCTCATGAAGCCCTAAACGACTCGCAGCGCGAGCAAGTCTCGGCGCTGGTCTGTCGTTGGGCCCACGTATTCGCAAAACCAGATGGTAAACTGGGGAAAACACCGCTGGTGGAACACTGCATCGACACAGGGGATGCGCCGCCTATAAAACAGCGCCCTCGTCGCCAGGCGTGGGCCAAACGAGAGGTTATAGACCGGGAAGTTGAGAAGATGCTGGAGGCCGACGTGATCGAACCTTGCAGCGGGCCATGGGCCTCCCCTATTGTCATCGTCACTAAGAAAGACGGGACACCCAGGGTGTGCATAGATTTCCGTAAGGTCAATAATGTCACCCGAAAGGATGCCTTCCCGCTGCCCAGAATGGATGACTGCTTGGACGCTCTGGCGGGGAGCAAACTGTTCAGCACTCTGGATCTGGCGAGCGGGTACTGGCAGATTCCGGTGGCGGAAGAGGACCAGGACAAGACGGCTTTCAACACCAGGAACGGTCTTCACAGGTTTAGGGTCATGCCCTTTGGGCTGGCTACGGCACCCGCAACCTTTGAACGACTCATGGAGTTGGTCCTGAAGGGGTTAACCTTCGACCGCTGTCTCGTATACTTGGACGATGTGATCGTTTTCGGCCGAACCTTCGAGGAGGCCCTCCAAAACTTAGACCGCGTGTTCGAACGAATAGAGCAGGCCAGCCTGCTGCTAAAACCGTCCAAGTGTCGGCTATTCAAGACCAGCGTAGATTTCCTGGGGCATGTAGTGTCCGCGGATGGCATAAGTTGCGATCCAAAGAAAATATCCGCAGTGCAAAACTGGGCGGCACCCAGTTCCGTGAAAGAAGTACGGTCCTTTGTGGGATTCGCGTCCTATTACCGGAAGCTCATTCCCGGCTTCGCGACCGTGGCGGGGCCACTCCATGCGCTTATGGGCAAGGTGAAATTGGAGTGGCCAAACGCGTGCCAGGAGGCTTTCGACAAGCTGAAGTCGTTGCTGATGAACACCCCTGTCCTAGCCTACCCGCAGGAGGGGCAGACCTTCTACTTGGACACCGATGCCAGCAATGTGGGAACAGGCGCAGTCCTCTCCCAAGTCAATGACGGGTCGGAGCACCCCGTGGCGTACGCCAGTCGAGCGCTGAGCACTTCTCAGCGAAACTATTGCACCACCATGAGGGAGTTGCTGGCAGTGGTACAATATACCAACCACTTCCTCCTGGGCAATAAGTTCATACTAAGGACAGACCATGCATCCTTGGTGTGGCTGACTAATTTCAAGGAGCCAGAGGGAATGCTGGCGCGATGGCTGGCGGCCTTGGCCGTCTTTGACTTTGAAATCCAGCATAGGCCGGGAAAGAAGCACGGGAATGCGGACGGATTATCCAGAAGGAAATGCGCCATGTCGCAATGTCCTGATTGCCGGCCCACCTCGGACGATGAGATCGCGGCTCACCTGTTGGAGACTGGGCCGAGCAATGAGAGTGAGAACAGGCCGAAAGTAGATGAGAGCAGCGAGCTCGACGACATCGATCGTGAACAGAGTGAGCCTGGCTCTTGGCTACAGGGTTGGACTCTAGAGGAGCTAAAGGCAGCCCAGGACGAAGATAAGAATATCGCCAAATTCACTGCTTGGAAGCTGTCTCGTCTGCCTCGCCCCGAAAGGGCCGCGGCTAGGTATATGTGGGCGAGAAGGCTTGTGGTTCTACGCATATTATGATATGCTCGAAGTCCACAATGGCCTCCTCTACGTTGCCGACACCAAAAGGGAGGTTAAGAGCAGCACTGTGCTGCGCCTGGTGGCACCCTTACCAATCAGAAGGCAACTTTTCAAACAGATCCATCAGACGCGAACCGGTGGTCATCAGGGGATCAACAACACCATAGCGGTAGTCAACCGCCACTTCTACTGGCCGGGCCAATACGCCGATGTCAGAAGATGGTGCCAGCAGCGCGAAGGATGTGCACGGGCCAAGACGGGCGAGTCGGGCCATAGAGCCAAACTGGTGCAGGATATCCCCGGGATGCCAATGGAGCGTATGGCGGTGGATCTGATGGGGCCTCTGCCAAAAACAGAGAATGGAAACCTCTACATCGCGGTGGTGGTCGACTACTTCACAAAGTGGGCCGAGGCATTTGCGCTGCCAAACAAGCAGTCGCAGACGGTGGCGGAAGCTTTAGTTACAGGCGTGATATGCCGGTTAGGCGCGCCGCACCGACTGCACTCAGACCAGGGGGGTGAATTCGAGTCCAACCTCTGGGCGGAGGTGTGCGAACTCCTAGACGTGGAGAAAACTCGCACATCCCCATATCGGCCACAGTCCGACGGGCTGGTGGAACGGCTGAATAGAACCATCAAGAAGATGTTGAAGGTGTTCGTCAATGATAACAGGGATGACTGGGACGATCACCTTCCGTACATCATGATGGCCTACAGGGCAACCCCACAGGCCAGCACACAGTGTTCACCTAACCTCCTCATGTATGGACGTGAGGTCAACCTCCCCGTGGAGGTAATGGCCCCACCACCGCCGAGCCAGGCGTTCACATGCCCGAGCGAGTATGTGGAATGGGTCCGCGCCGTCCTGGAACAGGCTTTCCAGTTTGCCCGGCACCACCTGGCGGCAAGCGCGGAACGCCAGAAGAGGTGTTATGATAACCGCAGCAACCCTCGCAACTTCCAAGCGGGGCATTGGGTCTGGTACCTGTACAAGCCTTACTGCCGACTCAAATTCAAGTGCCCGTGGATCGGGCCGTGCCTGGTTCTGAGGCAATTGGGGCGGGTAAATGTGGAAATCCAAGCAAGCCCCGAAGACAAACCAAAGGTGGTTCATGTGGACTATCTGAAACCCTATTGGGCGGAAGACAAGGTGCCCGAACGCTGGGTCCCACTCCCGGAGAAGGCGACGCGAGAGTGGCCGCCAGAGGACCCGGGCGCATGGGACGAAGATCAGGACTCAGCTGAGAAAGAAGACGAGGCACCGCGCCCAGCATCACCCGAGGCCGAAGAACCGGTGGAGGCGGAAGATGAGATAGCCCCGCCCCTTAAGGATGTGCGGCCGGAGGCCAGAAGGCGGGTTCGGAAACCCGCGCGGTATCAGGATTACGTGATGACGTAAAAGAAACGATGAGGCGGCGTCCTACCCGGCATCCTATTTTTTAAATGTTACCTTTTGTTTTATCTGCTATACATAATTGTAAAAACTTGTATGTTGTTGAATGACTTACTGTAGACAGTAAGTCCCGCCTCCGGGCGGGCTTGTCCGGGGTTTCTGTTTTGTGGTATAGTACAGTAGCGGGGGGGTTCCCAGACACCGGCCATGTCCGGGACGTCCGTGACTCTATATTAAAAAATTTATGAATTATAATAATCTGACCATTATGTTGACCCTATCGGATGCGGTGCGTAGAGTACTTAAGTGTGCATAAATACGCCAGCCGCGTGACGATATGGGGAATTGTAGTTGGTAATATATTTAGGCGTTAGGCGCAGGCTCCCCCACCTGGTAGGTGGCTAAGGGTGTTCGCTCGGATGAACACAGTAGTTGACCTTGGATCGGGCGTCGCCCGCCCGTGGTCGCGTAGCCGATAGGTTAGTGCTCTTAAGCGTGGATCCGTAATGAGCGTTGTCCTGTGGTGCGCCAAGGTCGACTCCACTTAGGTGCCAGCCTGGCCCTATCGCCTCCCATCTTATTTTTTTATATAAAATATTGCAAGCCGGGTTGGCGTGTAACGCAATGAGTGTGGGGGATGTTTTCATTGTTGTTATTTAGCTCTCGTTATCTCGTCTACCAACTTGGTGAAGTTAGGGAGAGTGGCCGACCGTCAGCTACGGCGGCGGTCGGCCGTGCTCTCCCCAAAGGGCGGGCGGTCTATGTCGTTCTAATGCTGGTATTATCTTTTCCAGCCACTCCTGTATACATCGATAAGGAACTCTCGGTGAACCCAGACGAAGCACGGGACTTCGAGGAGAAGGAGGCATCAACCACATCACCGGCGGCAGAGGGTAGATGGAGAATACCGAAAAAGGATCCAGCTAAGCCATCTACCAGTAGCGCTGTCGTAGTACCAGACAAGCCAACGGCCCCAAGACGCCCCAGGAGACGTCGCCAAAGAAGAGGCGTCCACTATCCGCAACCGAGTTTTCTCTGGCCCGGCCGTGCTCAAGACCGCAGGATAGAGTACCGCCATTACTCCCCGGTTAGGGTGACCGAACCGAGGACGGAGCGATCATCCAGTACGGTCGTTCGAGAATGCCAGCCCTGTAAGAAAGTTCAGAGCAAGTTGGAGACGGCGAAGGATACAGGAGAGAAAATGGCCGCCGTGATGGTACAACTCAGGAAGGAACTGGTGGACGAGAGAGCGAAAGTGGCTGCGGTCAAAACGGAGTTGGCCACCGCCAAAGTAGCTGGAAGCAGCATGGACCATCGGGAGAGGATGAGCTGGTCCCACCAACTGGTATTGATGCGGTCGGCCATGAGGAACCTGGAAGGTCGGCTAGCCCACAACCAGAAGGTGCAGGGCCTACAAGTGGCCGAAAAGAACATCCTCGAGATGAGAGTCAGGAGCCTGGACGTTGAGCTGCTACGCACATGGGACACCTTCCGGAAGACAGTAACCCACGCCGCACAGTGCACAGGCCCTGACTGTCAGCATGACTGCCACAAGCTGAACTGGGGCGAGGATGCATAATTCCCTCACCTCTCCCCAGGCTGTGGCGTAAGGTGACAGTGTATGTTGTCCACGTAAATATATTAATTTGGGCGTTGACGCTGACGGGTTGAGGTAGAGTGAGGACGTAGGTCCTCCCCCTTGGCCGTTATTGCTCCGCTTTTCAATCTGTAGTTCGTAGAGACATATTATCGTGTGTATCTGTATTCAAAATTATACCCGAATTATATATCTTTTATCTATATATATATTGTTGTTGTTCCTTTATCCCGAGGTGATGCATGTTCCACCAGGGTTTACGCATGATTGTCTGTACTGCTGTCAATTATATGCATGCAATAAAAGCGAACATAACTCGTTTAACCTCTCTCAAATTAGTTACGACCGTTACACGGAGCTGGATGCTTGGTGACGTTGTCAAATTTCTGAGCTCAGTAGTGCAGGGAGGGCGCCTGTGCACCTAGAGCTGTAGTTATATTAAACACTCAATATTACTTGTTGTGTCTGGAGGGTGTGGTTCGAAGACTTACCATCTTATTTGTCTTTGCAGGTGGTTGTACGAGCCGGCAGACAGAGACGGAAGAAGTAGAGCTGGCCACAATGGTAGCGGCGAGGATGGAAGTGGATGCCTCTGTAGACGAATCCACGAGTGTGTACACTGGTCGCTCTACCAGCAGCGACAGTAGAGACACGTCAGTTTTCATCCCGGACCTCCTATCGAGCCAGCCAACCAGCTGCGACGACTCCTCGGAGACAGAGATGATGGCAGCCGACGACGACGATGGTGCCGCAGGGAGTCTTTCGGACCACAGCCCCGAAGGGGCAGACGATGGTGCAGCCGCTGCAGACGACGAGAACGCCACCGGTGACGACGCTGCCGCACCCACGGACGCTGCCTCGCCTGATGCCCAGGGTGCCGTAGGGGGTGAGGACTGGGATGCGGAAGTCCGAGCCCAGCCGAAACATACCCTACAAGGCCGCCTCCTACGGAAGCCGAAACTCCAGGAGATGGGTGTCCGTATGTTGCTGTTACCGCAGCTGAGAGAGTCACGCGAGAGAGAACACTTCAAAGAGATCGCCCTGGAGACCGAGAGAGCGACGGCAGCGTACGCAGAAAACTACACCGGCGGACTGGAATCGAACGCTCAATACTATTACGAGATGGTACAGTCGGAGCTGCAATCATATGTGTCCACCGGAGAGGAGCCACCGGAACATCTTAGCAAGTGGCTTGAGGACATGAGGACCAACAAGATACATCGGCCCGGATCGCAACTAGAAGGAACTACCAACCGTGATATCATCGCCAACTTACAAGTGAAATTGGACATGAAAGACGACGAATCTGAGTCCCTCCGAGAGGAAGTGATGAGACTGCGACGCCTCCTCCATACAACAACAACGGAACTCTACCAGACACGGGCAGCCAGGGACATGTCGTACGAGATGAGGCGGCGGGAGGCGGACCGGCGGGAGGAGGACTTGGGAGATGACCCTCACTAGAATCTCTAAGAAGTCATAACTCAAGTCGTCCTCCAACTGGTAACATATATTATCCATGTGGGAGAGACGAAGCGTGGGTTGGGTGGTCAGTCGAGGTGGGTCATTCTGACCTATTCCTTTAATTCCGGCGATAAATTCTAAATTTCTCTTTAACTTTAGTCAATTTGATACACTCGGTATCTGTATTTTGAAACTACAAAAAAAAAAAACGTTTTTTTTACTTACATTAACTTTCTCTTCCCACGTGGGTTGCGATGAGGGAAGCTGGACTCGCGCACGAGGTGCAGAATGCTGTGGATTTTCGATGAGTGTTTTATTCCATGTGATGAAAGCACGCACCGGGAATCTACGTCATCGCTGCTCCTCGCGGGAGGCGGGTCCATTATCCGACATCGGCTAGCAGTATTATTACCATTATCATTGTGCCAAATGTGTTCCCGACATGGTTTATTGTGCCTTTCTTTTCAGCCGTCCCGTCTACCGTGGTCGTCACATCAATGGCGGTCGTCACCACTACCGAAATGTATGATGGGTATTATTATACCCGGATGGTCATGGACTGGTGGCGACCCCCATTGTATACGTGGCTATTTTTATTGACCCACTTCTGTGCTGCCTCATGCAACCCGCTGTAGTAGTTGCAGCCACCTATTTTTATATTGTAGTTGTTAGAGAGCACTTCGCTGGAGTCATTGGGATATTTAGTAAATTGTTATGATTCTGTTGGAGGTCCCGGGCAAACTTTCTTTTAAAAAAAAAAAACGTAGGGAGGGTGGCATAATTTGGTTTAAATATAGCTCTAGAATGGACCCCTATTTGACTGATAAGTAATTCTCAATTCTATTTTTAGTGGGTTAAGGTCGTATTAGACTCTAGTGGCTTGGCTAATTTGTGTGTTCTCCCTATAACTTTAGGTTAATCGGATTGAGCTAGAATATGGCCGGCAGGCTCGATTAGCTAAGTGGTCTCTATACACACGTTGTATTCTGTAGGGCTGTAACTAATTTTTATATGTTATTAGCGAATCTCATAAGTTTTATTGATATGAGGTGAGTCGGACCACCGATTAGATACACAGGTATCTTTTAGTAATTTTATATGTTCGGGAGAAACGTCATTAACCATTAGACGTATTCGTCCAGGTTATGTTTTATGCTATGTTATATATGGACTCTCACACCGATTATAGAGAGTGTGAAAATCTTTGCCATTAGTCGGATGTAGGTCAGGTATTTTTACTGTGGCCAGTCCATGTGATTTTTGATTTTCTGGGAGTGGCATCGCGCTGCCATTAGGTGTCACTGCCCTGTTGTTGTTTTAATTACTTTTTTATATTTTGCCATAGGCACTCATGGACCTTACCTATTTTAACCACAAGTTTTTTTTTTAAACAACTCTCGACCTTAGCGTCCTGATACATACCATTAATTTCGGTTTCATTCTTTTGGAAAAAAAATAAAAATAAAAAAATAAATAAATAAATAGGGAAAACAAAAATATAATGTTATTTCCTTAACATTCTTCCACTTTAGACACCCATTATATATCTTGCTACCCATTTTGTTATGGTTGAAATTTAACAGAATTTATTGTCAGTGCCAAGCCTACCTCGTTGCCATATTTGAGATTTCATGTAATACTCACACTTTGATATTCCAGTATTATACATTCCATGATGATATTCCACGACACGTTGTATGTATAAATTTCTAGTCTTGACTACCTCTATTCCAGTATTATATGTGACGGTCGTTTTGGTGCCATGTAAATTTCACCGATAAGTATTATTGTCTTGTACACTCGTGCATGATCTTGCAATTATTTACCGAGCTCATATCTCCTTCCGCCGCTGCAGCCGAATCTTATTATTGTTCTCCGAATTGAAATTTTTATTTTTTTTATGGTTACTTTTAGACGCGTGTTTTTTGTTTTTTTTTAAGTTAAAAATTATAAAAAAATTTCGGGTGGGTGGATATTTTGATGCGGAAGAAGTTTTTCTGAGACTGGGCTGCAGCGTTACCCCTGCACGCCACGTGGAGGCAGGAGATAAGTGCAGGATTTTCCATCCGAAAGGGGTAGAGTCTTATGTTTTTACATAACTTTGACTCTACATATATTTTATTTAATACTTAAGCTTTCATTCCGAAAGTGAGCTGGTCTCTCTTTAAGGGAAATACTCACTGGCGACAGGATGTTATTACATTCTGACTCCGTTCCTTTCGCCAGTGAGTGTTCCCTTTGAGGATACCTTTATGGGTCAGCATGTCGCCTAGTGCCTTATTATTCCATGATTGGAATAAGTTGTGTATAACTTATATTTGTACGAGTACACAAATTCTTCTAAGTCTAAAATTATGCATATAAAGAGGTATATTCTCATATTATGTAGTTCAAACAAGACCTGTGGACTGAGACTGCGGGTGGGGGTGATGTGCTGGTAACCTCTCCCCCCATATATTACCTCTTATTTCGGCTTTCTTTCATATATAGCGCCTTTTGCGTTACAGAAGGATTTTAGAGTTGTGGTAGTATTAACCATGTATTATATTTTTATGCGCTGTACTCTTCATTGTTTCTGATACTATATGGTTGGTTTTGCAGTGATACGAGGGCGTATCACAGTGTGAGAGGGGAGGAGTGTAGCGTAGGTGTAGCCAAGCGAACGGTGCTAAGGTTGGCACTCTAGGAGTTTTCGCCGGCCCCTCTGAATGGAGGTCAGCCGGCTTATCTACAGCGTGGATGGAGCTGCATTCCTACGTTGGGATGTAGCGAAAGACACGCTGTAGTAAAACAAATATCAGGCCCCTTTCGATACCCTCTTAAAAACCCTTACTTTTACCTGTCTGGCGGCTTCTTTGTAGTTGTTCTACACTCCTACATAGTTGACGCCGGACAGACCACTTCACTGGGAGTTAATGGCTCCTCAAGAGGATGGCCGCTGCGCATCTGCGCAAGCGCAGTGGTGTCGTTCCGTGTTTACATTTGAAGAAAAACAAGCCTTTTGAGAGAGATTCCGGGAAAAAGTGTCTACAAAGTCTGAAAATGGGTGAGTCCGTAAATTAAAATAGCACCATTCGTTAGACAAAGGCCTAGGCTCCACTCCGCCTCTTTTTATGAGTATGTCAGTGTATTATAAAGGGATTATTGGATTAGTAAAGATATTTTATGCCATGACCATGCTTGTCTTTGCTGTAGCGTAGATACACTGCTGTAGGAGGTTGGCACATGTGGAAATAGAGTTTGTGCCCAACCTCTAAAAACAAGCTATTACGCAACGGCGTGTAGTAGTTGCATTCCCCATTGGAATGCAGCGAACTGCGCAGTTGTTCCAATGCAAATCCAGGTCCCCCTTTATAATAACAGTAGAACCCCCTTTCCCCAACCCTTCTACTTACAATTTACGGCCCTTTGTCTCTCCAATCCGGCTCAGGCTGGCGAGGAGATGCTAATCTATCCAGCAGGCTTTTAACCGGCAGATTGCGCCACTGCGCATGCGCAGTGGGCGTTTGCGCACTTCCGTTTCGCGGCAATCGAAAATTAAGGATCAACAAACGTCTCTGAGTAGAAAAAGTCGTCAAAGTCCACCAAATGGGTGAGTTGAGTAATAATAACGCCATCTCCACACAGCAGTGTATCTAGGCAGCATTCCGCCCGCATGTTGGGGTTTGTCATGATGTATTTTGCCCAGATTAGCACCAATTAAAAAACCTTCACTTTATATACATGTGTGATTGTTGTGTTCTGCTAAATTTAGACTTGCTTTTATACTCTCCAATCCTATCGTTGTAATACCCCTCAGAGTAGCAATTAAAGCCCAGCTACGCTACAAAATTGGCACCCAATAAGGGACGATCAAAAACATCCCTCTTTTTGGGGGACAAGAAATCCCCCATGCTATCCTCTAACTGCACTATGGTGGTGTTGCGATAACCCCCACCAAGCTCCCAGGGTAGTAAAAGAAAAAAAAAAAAAAAATTCCTCTTTTTGTTTCCCTTTTGCTGGTGTCGCCTGTAAAGCTCGATTCGCCGCCGAAGACGATCAAAAACATCCCTCTTTTGGGGGGACAAGAAATCCCCCATGCTATCCTCTAACTGCACTATGGTGGTGTTGCGATAACCCCCACCAAGCTCCCAGGGTAGTAAAAGAAAAAAAAAAAAATTTTTAAATAAATAAATACGAAATTAATATTCTTAATTCCTGGTGATACCCGCAGAGGTTAAAGGCTGCTGGTCTGGCAGGATGCCTTTACTTCTTCATTTTATTTTTTTCGGTTCCAAAGCCCATACCCGCAAAGGCTAGACGCTGCCGATCTGGCAGAACGCCTTGTTTCCCTTTTACTTTTGGTTTACAAAAAAGCTTACCGGCAGAAGATAAGTCTCTGCTGATTTCAGGTAAGGCCTTAACTTCTTTCCTTTTTTTTTTTCTGTTTCCAAAAACGATGCCCGCAAAGGTTAGACGCTGCCGATCTGGCAGGGCGCCTTGTTTCCTTTTTTTTATATTTCCAGTTTTCTCAACCCATTCCCGCCAAGATTAGACGCTGCCGATCTGTTGGGACGTTTCAGTCCTTTTATTTTCCGTCTCAAATAAAAAAAAATAAAAAAAAACGATGCCTGCAAGGATTAAACGCTGCTGGTCTGGCAGAATGCCTTGTTCCCAGTCATTTTATTTTTTCCATTTCCCAAGCTTTACTTGCCAAGATAAGACGCTGTTGTTCGGGCAGGAAGCCTTAATTCCACTCATTTTATTTTTCCGTTTCCCATGCCATACCCGCCAAGATAAGTCGCTGTTGGTCTGGAGTAATACCTTCCTTTTTTTTTTCTTCTTCATTTATTTCTTCCCCTAACTGCATTGCCAGCCCAGATAAATCGCTGCTGGTCTTTACGTTGTTTCCCCCCGTTTTCTTGATGTAATATAATTAGAGAGCACAAATTAAATAAAAATATAGGGAGTAACTAGGACCGGTTAGACAGTATACAAGAAGATCGGAGAGGCCGTGTGAAGTTCCTTAGGAGGACTACACGTCGCTACAGGTTGAACTCCACTGTTTCTCTGATTAGGCCCAATTAGAGGAGTGGCCCTTAGTCACATGTTATTTTTGTACCAAAACACTTAGGGGCTGAGCCTACATATATACTTAGAGTATTATAGTACTATTTTCTATTTTGTAATTGGTTGGGAGAGGCCATAAAAGCACATAAGAAATGTGCATGTGTCATGTATTACTATCAGGGAGAAGCGCGTACCTAAATTTCTGCGTATTCGCCATCGATTATATTTTTATATGTATTGTGTAAAGGTCACACAGATTTTTATAGAGCGTGTGAATCTCTTATTTTGTGGCTGTTGGGAGGCACTATGCAGAAATTATATGTCTCCCGTCGTAAAAATAAAAAATAATAACTACGATGGGTATGGCAGTGGCATTGCCCCAATGTTAGATGACCACTGCCATGGTGTTATTTTAATACTCAATATTTTACAGTATTATAAGTAGTCTAGAACACTTTGACAAACCTAGGCATTCCTAGACCCTGTCCTTTGAACCATGTCTTAAAAATAAATTTAGTTGCCCTACTAGTTCCCACTTAACAACAATGATTCCAGTAATGCTCAAAAGCAGTTTCATGACTCACGTTTATAAATACCTTACTACCACTAGCATACCTTACTTTAACGTAATAGAGTTTGAAATTCTCCCCTGTTACTAAGTCAGCACTTTTACAAGACTGTTATGCATTAATAAGATGTGATTCACATTACTACAGTATTATTGTTGAAGAATTTATACAAAGTCTATACGCAAGAATTTGAAGTATTTTTATATATAAGTGCCATGAATTGTGCCAATGCCAAAGTTGCCATATTAAAAACAAATGTATAATATGTAATAGATATTATTGCATCTATTAATACCTCAGCTCTGTCTCCATTCGCCGCTACAGCCACGTCACAGTAGTAGTTGCATAAATTTAAAAAAAAAAAAAATTTGTTTTGGGTAAAGTTAGAAGAATTCAAAGAATGGGGGGGGGGGAAATAATTGGCTTGGGGGAACACTCAAGGGACGAAGCTGTAGCGTCACCCCTGCACGCCACGGGGAGGCTGGAGACATGTGCAGGATTTTACGTCCGAAATATATTCTAGTCATTACTTTTGAATGACCGACATGTATAAGGAATTAAAATTTAGTTCCGAATGAGAGCCGTATCTCTCCTCCAGAGGGATGCTCACTGGCGAGGGGTGTGCACCCTTAAGCAACTCCGACCCTTTCACCAGTGCGCGTCCACCTCGAGGAGGGACCATATAGGTCTGTGGGTATGCCTGTGGTCTCGCATGCTATAGATAGTTTCCTATATCGTAGACTATATTTTCTAGTAGTATAAATGGTGATAGGTGATAACAACGTCGGACGAATACGGAGCAGCCCTACACAGTTATTTCTGGTACTTTTAACTGTTTGAGTAATAGAGGTCACTCAAGTATGTTTCTACTTTCATTTTAAGACTTTACAACCTGTAGGCTGAGGCTACGGGTGGGGGCGATGTGCTAGTAACCTCTTCCCCCAAAGAGTACCTCTAGTTTCGACCTTTGGAATTAAAAGATACTACCATAGTAAAACGCTCATGTATTGAGGTGATGGCCTATAAAAAGTTGGCGCGTTTTTATTTTGTCGTGAGAATTTGAAGTTATATAGGCATGTCGTCTTTGTCGAAGTAAATGGTATAATACTCAGTGATACGAGGGCGTATCACCGTCCGAGAGGGGGGGAGTGTAGCGTAGATACACTGCTGTAGGAGGTTGGCACATGTGGAAATAGAGTTTGTGCCCAACCTCTAAAAACAAGCTATTACGCAACAGCGTGTAGTAGTTCATTCCCCATTGGAATGCAGCGAACTGCGCAGTTGTTCCAATGCAAATCCAGGTCCCCCTTTATAATAACAGTAGAACCCCCTTTCCCCAACCCTTCTACTTACAATTTACGGCCCTTTGTCTCTCCAATCCGGCTCAGGCTGGCGAGGAGATGCTAATCTATCCAGCAGGCTTTTAACCGGCAGATTGCGCCACTGCGCATGCGCAGTAGGCGTTTGCGCACTTCCGTTTCGCGGCAATCGAAAATTAAGGAACAACAAACGTCTCTGAGTAGAAAAAGTCGTCAAAGTCCACCAAATGGGTGAGTTGAGTAATAATAACGCCATCTCCACACAGCAGTGTATCTAGGCAGCATTCCGCCCGCATGTTGGGGTTTGTCATGATGTATTTTGCCCAGATTAGCACCAATTAAAAAACCTTCACTTTATATACATGTGTGATTGTTGTGTTCTGCTAAATTTAGACTTGCTTTTATACTCTCCAATCCTATCGTTGTAATACCCCTCAGAGTAGCAATTAAAGCCCAGCTACGCTACATTTGCGTTGTGTATATAACCATCTAGGGTGAAAATACCCTCTAACCCAGACTGTAATTTAACCCTCAGAGTAGCGGCTCAGTAAGAGCTACGTTACAGAAACGGCGCCCCATAATCATATACACACCAATCTTCGAATTTCACCAAAGATGCCACTTTCATGTTCAGCCCAAAAAAACCCACCTCAAGTTTTCTACGCATATTTTCCAAACGGCTGGAACCTGCACCGCCCTATTTCAAATTGACCCCATGTTAACGTTGCACACCTCCTCACACCACAGCGGCATGTGCGTCTCTGGCTTGGGCGGTTGGTACACGAGGTGCTAGAAGAGCTGCTTTACGGCATTTAACGACAATGAGTTTTGGATAGCATCAGATCACACACTTAACATTTATTAAGCATTCAAAAAGTCTTAATACAATTATAATTTAGATAAGATTTATTCATAAATGTTATTCTTTATATACCTACTTAATTTTCAAGAGAAACCTTCTTCCGTTGACGCAAATTATACGGAAGTATCAGGTTTACGGCAAGCCGTTCCAAACGTTCACAAAACACTCACCGGCATCTGAATCTAAATAGCAATTTCTATCTCTGTTAGCTCTCTGTTGAAATCAGCGATTTGTCACAATTATCGGAAAATAGCGATCATCAAAAATGCCTAGAGAAAATAGGTAAGAAATCCCAGAACACATTTAATGAGTCCTAGTTTCCCCTTTGTTGATAAAGGTAGAACGTTCACGTTGTGGGACTGAAGCCTGCTGGATAGAATCTAAAATGCTACCCCACGCACATAGAAGGCGCTGTAGTCTGATGTGAAATGGTCACATATGTGATGTGCTCAAATTACTCCTCATACTTCAATAACGTCCATGAACTAAATGATAAGATTTCCCTTATTTTATGTATTTAATTGAAACCAATGTCTGTGCCCTGAAACCTTAGCTGAATAAAATAATGAATGTGTAACGAGAGAGCAATTACTCTATGAGCTATTTAGTGAAGACCTGGTTATCCTAGGGGTCTCAAATCTGACCTTAGTGTGACATCACTTGGACGCACAGACCAATGAGGGCTCTTGTATCGTTTACATTATAATATGTACAGAGAAAGCTGCGCACCAACATGCACAGAAAATAATTTTTGGTCTTCGCTGCAGCCTGGTTGTTTAGGTTGACCAGCTGGTTTCATATCCACTTCAGGGCTCGAAATTAGGGGGTGCCAGCCTGCCACGGCTCCCTTGAATTCTCCTGCAGCTCCCTTAAATTTATACAGGAAGGTCAAAGATGTACTGGTTTCTATACACAACATCTCTAGGTAGCTTTAGAAGATGCAATTGGGCTCAGTGTCTTAACCAGGATTTAGAAACTGGGTGCTTAAAATTGGCATATCCAGACACCATATTTTTACATGTACATACACTTCATCTGAGTTGATATTTTTCATGTGTTTCTTTATGGCTATTGTTCCGCTGTTGATTTTCCATGTTAAGACCCGACGATATTTTGTATAGCTGGAAAGGGTCTTACTACAATACTACTAACATTATGTAAGAACAGAGTCACAGTAATTGGTTGGGAGGTAAGAATTAAGGGGAGGGATCATTTGGAGGAGAGAAGTGTTTTATGCAAATTTTATAACCAAGAAACGGGGTGGAAAGTGGGCCAAGAGCCTAGGTCAGGGAACATTTAGTTAAATTAGACCTGGAAAAGGGGACCACTCAGCAGCTCCCCTGTTATAATGTGAGCCTAAGCAGTGGCTGACTTAGCCAGTAATTTTGAAAGTGGGTACCCAAAATTGGGTAGATCATAACAGGGTTGGCAAGGGCGCCGTCCATATGTATCCTTTTGACGCATAGTCAAGTGGTGTGGACGCAGAGGTGTGAAATGTCTGTGTCCCACTGGACACATAAAATACCCATTAAGAACCCAGGAATTTCCCTTTGATGACAGTTCCACCCCCCCCCCCCCCCCCCCTTCCGAGATGCTGAAATTATGTTAGCAGTAGCATGTAGCTAGCACAGACTGGGTAAAGATAGCTACTTGTTGTTGGCCCAGATAAATAACATCCATTAATAGCCCCCATGCCCAGTAAGTAAGATTTTCTGGACCTTGGTCTGAGTGTGGATACAACTTGACTTGAGTACAAAATACTAAAAAGAAAACACCCAGATGCACACATTATTCAAGTTTACTTTAAAATGACTTTGTTTATCAATAAAGAATGTTTATTAATTGAATGTGTATTTCAACCTGATAATGACTGTTTGATAGATCTATTTTTCCCAATACTTAGAACACTATTCAATATATTTAAGTAGGTTTCTTACGGAAGCAACCCAGCCTTGATCTGATCCTAATTTCAACTTTGATTTTCAGAACCTACCGTAAACGTTCGCGGTCGCGGAGTGAAACGCCTGACAAGAAGAAGCGTCGCAGTCGCTCCCCAGAACGATCTCGTCGTCGGTCACGATCGCGGGATCGCGACAGGACCCGGCGGCGGTCACGAGATCGTAAGAGGTCTCGTAGCAGGGAGAGGAAGAGGTCCCGCAGCAGGGAGAAGAGGAGATCGAGGTCTAGAGAAAGAAGGTAGTTGTATTCTTCAAGAGCTTAACCCTTATGCTGCTGAAGGCTAAAATGCCAATAGAAAGAATAAGTACAAGAATAATTTTATAGTATCCGAAAATGTATTTAAAGGAATTTCTGATTTCTTTGTGTTTGTATTTACATTTAAACTTGTATTTGCTATGATTTTGTACTTACACAGTACAGCAGTACAGTCAATAAGCATACAATACAACAATACAATTGAACAGAACTTTTTAAACTGAAGTTACACCTGATTAGAAACATACATGTATTACATATATGTACCATTAAAGTAAATTATATTTTGTTTTAAACAACCAGCTCGTAAGTATGATCTCAAAATACATAATTTATAAATAAGCAAATTTGTGTAGATTTGCATATTTTAACTTTTAACAGTTCAGTTCCCTATGATTCTAATTTGTAAATGTCCAAGTGTAAGTGGACGAGACTCCTCTGGTCCTAGATAATAGATATTGACTGATAATGCATTTTTCTAGCGAAAATGTATATTTTGTCATATCAAATTATACATTTGATAAAAAAAATCAAATGTCCTATAACACTCATATTTCTAAGGAGACAGAAAACTAATATGGTTGCAACCATAGCCTGATAAACATGATTTTAGGAAATAGTGTGGTATATTTTAAGCAATGATGTCCTAGCATTCACATTTTAAAGTAAAACTATCTACTAGAAAATTAAACATTTAGAAGTTCCAGACTTTTATAAAATTAGTGAGTTTTTCATGTATCCTGTTAGAAGGCTTTGCAGCAGGTCTCTTTGTCTTTGTATGTCTTAGGAAGCTTACATTCAGACCAATTTTTCAGAGGATTTAAAAAATGCCTGTCCAAAAGAGCAATCAATTCAAGCTACTAATCTTCTACATCTAATAGCTTATTGTGTCTTTTCACACAAACAATAAACCATGTAAGCATCTTTCCACTGGCTATTCTTTATAAAGCACTTTTGAACATTATAGATGGGAAGGCCCCTATATCAAATATCAATTATTATTATCATTATTATCAATTATTATTATGTGTTGGGAAGCTTACATTGCTGTTTTGCCTTTTCCCTCTAGGCGCTCGAGGAGCCCAGGCCGCAGGTCCCGGAGCAAAGAGAGGCACCGAGAAATCAGCCCCAGCAAAATCAAAAAGGAGAAAAAGAGCAAGAGTAGGAGTCGCAGTAAGAGTCCGAAATTCAGAGAGATGGAAATAAAGGCGGATGAACCTCTAGACAAGGTGAGGATGGGAGGAGTATTTTAATCCTTATGCTGCGGGTCGCTTATTTGGCCAATACAAAATGATGCTGATAAGACCTGAAAGATAGATAGAAATTATAGTTCATCTGGCCTACTTGGCAAGTGCCTTCATTTTAAGTTAATGTTGAGCCCTGTATACGATATATAACAGTTTTGAGTTTTGTATATATCAAAATGCTACAAGTATTTGTCATTTTTACATAAAGTGAAAGTACCGTAAATTCTCGGAAATATCGGACACTTTATTTATTACGATTTTTGTTGGTTTATGGTGGCCAAAAATTTTGTGAAAATAGCGATCAAAGCTCAGACACTGTGGCCGAAATTCAGCGAAATTAAAACGTAATCTCCATCCTGCATTTGTTCAAGACCAAGACATGCCTCGCACGTGTGTGATTAAAATTTTCCTGTCAGGGTGTTACGGCAATGCACGTAAACAGTACACTACGATCGTGTTTTGGCAGATAGGGGCACTAGAAACCATCGTTTATAAACTAAAATCAATTGCAAACTTAGGAAATCTAAATGTTTTTTGTTATATCAATGAAATTTACTGGGTGGCCGACATTTGGTGAAATGTGTCCTTGGATGAATCGGGGGTGGGCGAATTTCCCCAGTAATTATTTGGTAGATGAATTATAGTGGCCGAGATTCCCAGGGCGGTCGAGATTTCCAAGAATTTACGGTAGAATATACAAAAGATCTCAAGTATACTATAACTTATTATTCTGACTACATGGCTCGAAATTAGGGGGTGCCAGGCGCCCGTGGCTCCTTCAAATTGGCTGGGGGCTTCCTGAAAAATATCGAGGGCGCCATCATGATGCCCTAGGATTATTCTTAGTGTACGGTCACTGGCAGGGCACCCTCAATTAATATGTGATGCATAGATATTTTTATCATCATTGTATATTTGTAATTTCGAGCCAAGGACTAGATAATTTTATTTGACTACATATTTCAGGAAGTAGAGCAGAAGCGTTTGGAGTCTGAGATGCAGAAGAGGCGCGAGAGAATAGACAAGTGGCGTTCTGATCGCAAAGCTAAGCAGGAAGTCCTCCCCATCAACATAGCCCCGCCTTCTAAGAAATGGAGCTTGGAGGACGATGATGATGACGACCCATTAGAAGATAACATCAAGAAAGAAGATGATGATGAGGATGATGTAGATCCCCTGGATGCATATATGGAGGTAGGTACAACCGGGGTTTCATCCAGGATGCAAAAATACCTGTCCAAAACAGCAATTCCATAATTTTTGCCCTTCCAGAATTAGGTACTTATCTACTACTTATCTAGGGCAATTTACACTTCAGCTATGCCCTAGAAGATGGTTTGTTAGGAGAACAAATGGTTATTACCCCAAAAGTTGAAAATTCTTCATAGAAATCTTTTACCTGTCCAAAAAGAGTGTTTGCAGGAAACTACCTGTCGTACAAGCTTGTAAATCTTCCATTTACAATAACGGTGTTACTGTACATTAATTGGCTCATGTAGAAAGATCATACTTCAAACCATTAATGCTCACAGCAGTCAAAAGCAGCCTGACATTTTTGATGAATAATGCAGACAAGAGCATATTTCAGAAAATATTACTTGAAGAAATATTCATCTGGACATTACTAACAGCACTCCTACAAACATTTTGTAAAATCTTTCTTAGTTCCAAAATTATATTCAAAAGTATCATAGGTACAGACAACAATTTCTGGAGGAACCCTTAAGCATTAATGGGTTAAAATCATGGTCTTAGCCAGCAGGGCGTTTGGGTGTCTATTTGGACACCCAAAAATCGTAAAATTTTACTAAAAAGTATCCCAAATCTGTGAATTTATGGTAACTTGTTTCTTTTTTCAGGGAGTCAACAAAGAAGTGCAGAAGAAAGAGCATGATCCTAAAGCAGCGAAACCAACAGGGGTAAGTATTTTATTAGAAACTTAAAGATGGCTGCATTATTTCATATCATTTTAGTAGTTGATATTTATGTAAGTGTTCGTGTTTCTACATATAATGTTTGCCAAATAACTGTAAATGATCACAATGTAACTAGGGATTATTTCTAACATAAAGTATTCTATTTTTTTTCCTAAACAAGTGTATGCCTTGAATTCAATATTTTATGATAATGGGCATCTATCAAGCAGGCATGATAAAATAATATTATCATGTCTCTTTGTGATTTTCCTAGCGTCATTCTCTGACACGTAAAGGAAAGACTTATTTTCAAGGGATCTGGCACTGATGTCTAGTGATTACGATGCCTGGCTCCCAAGTGTGAGTTTGCAGGTTCGAGTCTCCACTAGATCCCCATAAGCAGGTTGGCCTGGTCGCTATTAGGGTTGCATACCGGTACTCGGGTACCGATAGGAACCGATATTCGTTTCGAAAAGAACCGGTATTTACCCGTTTCGTTGAGAACCGGTACTACGCATGTTCGCAGTGCGTTGTAGCGATCATTTGCTTCGATTAACGTTGTCAATGTCTGTCTTAATCGTTGGTTCTGTTCCCCAATTCTTCTATTGATTGTTGTCATAGAATTGAGGAATGGAACCACACTTAATAGCAACATGAATTTCGTAAAAAAGCCGATCAGGCCTCGGAGATCAGAGGTACCGTTTCACTTTTAACGATACCGATACCACTGGTACCGTTTCGCCAGTACCGGTATCGTACCGTTTCATGTTAACGGTATGCAACCCTAGTCGCTGTATAAATGTGTGACGGAGTGGAGGGCTGTCTATGGTCCTTGCAGACTGCAACTAAGAGACCCCTTGGTGCTATTCATGTAGAGAAGGGAATTTCTTCCCGGTTCTGGGTTTCTATCTTGTCACGATATGATCTAAGCGGTTGAAAGCGAGGGGAAAAAACATTCCTTGCTTCCTTTACTGCTATTTTCTGTATACTGATGTACCTACAGGGTCTTAGGCAGGAATTAGAGGCAATTCTAAAACATTTGAGCATCCAATTTTTCAAGGGAGACCACAATATATTGAGATTACAACCACAGACATGTATTTATACATTGGAATTAGGCGTTAAGTCCTTACACAATGTCATGGGAAATATATTGAGGTGGAAAAACTTCAATTTCAAAATTAGAAATTACTCCCCCAACATTTTGGGTGATTTTTGAGACTTTGGTTGTCCAAAAGATGCTCTGTTGGCTAAGTATCTATGTGTGTACACTTATTGTATGTCTATGTTTCAGGCGGGTGGCGCTGCTGAGAAGAAAGTTACGATCATCACGGGTGTCGCGAAGAAGAAGGTCGACCCGAGCAAGCGTAAGGGCGAGCTGATGGAGAGCAACATGGACGCCATGGAGTACTCTTCAGAGGAGGAGGAGGAAGACCTTGATTCAGCCATGGCCGGGCTCAACAAACAGAAGAGGAAGGTTAGCATCTACCTCCTACCTTTACATGGGGACAAAGTAGTTCAGTTGGTTAGGTGTCGGACTAGTAATCAGTAGGTCGCTGGTTCAATTCCTGACCGGGGCACTTTGGTCTGTCCTTGGGCTAGACAGTTTATTGCATATTGCCTCAGTCTACCCAGCTGCAAAAATGGGTACCTAGCATTTATAAGGCAGTGCTTAGAGCTTGTGCGCTATATGCTGCCAACTGCTCTAGAATATCCCGCGGGGGATTGAAATGGTTTCCGTGTGTACAGGTCTGCTAGGGGAGGAAGGTCGTATGAGCACTTCGGTGGATACAAGACTAGAAACCAGATACCTTTATATGTTTCCCTTTTGCCTCTGTCACACCCAAAATCTGGTTTATCAAACAAAAGAGGAAGGTTAGAATCTCCATCCTACCTCTGCTTAACCCTCCCATTGCTGAGGCTACTTTTGCCCAAAGCATAAGAAAATTTGGGTGTCCTGATGGGTGATTTTTGAGGGTTTGTGGGGTCCAAATGACGCCATGGCCAGACTCAACAAACAGAAGAGGAAGGGTAGCATCTACCCCCTACCTCGGCCAGGACTCAACATTAGCAAAAAAATTCATTAGCCGAGCAGGGCTAGTTACCTCAACATTTGCTAGTCCTGAAAATTGATGACATAAAATGTGCACTATGTGTCAACAATTTTTCCCCCATTATCAATAAACAATATTTGACAATCAGTGACCTACTCTTCAGCGAAGGTGGAGGAGGCCTGACTCAACAAACAGAAGAGGAAGGGTAGCATCTACCTCCTACCTGTTCATAGGTTTCCCTGTTCCCTCTGCCACACCCAAAATCTGGTTTATCCCTACAAAAATTGTAAAAAATTGAGATGAGTTGTCCTTGAGGTCAGATAAAGTAATATTGACCCTTCCAATATTGAGGCTACAGGGTCCGACAATAACCAAAACACAATTCAAGCCTGGTAGGGCTAGTAGCTTCAACCTTTACTAGCCCTCCCTCACAATCAAAATGATTCTAATAATTCAACCCAGTTTATCACCTAAATGTGCACGAATATGCTATTCATTTAGATATCATTATCAAACACTGATCAAGATGTCATCATGTCAGCTTAGCTATCTTACTTTGACTGGTGAATTTGGACTAGTCTGGTAGGGTTACAACGGTCTGGAATTCACTAGCCCTGCTGGGCACTTTTCACATCCTCACTAGCCTAGACTAGCAGGGCTACCTTGTATGTCGGACGCTGGGCTACTTTCGTCCAAAGCACAAGGACACAAAGATTTTAAACAACTATCTAAACCTGTTCATGTTGATATCATAGGTCAATTTGGATAGCTCTCACTGGGTATTATAAGATGAGTACCCATTTGCCAGGGTTTCGGCCATTTTTTTAGGTTTTTTGCCTCATTTTGTATTGGTCAAAGGTTCTACTAGTTTTTAAATATCTTCCTCACAACAGCATACTTGGGAAAGTATTCAAAGGAGTTATTGTTAATCAATATTTAATGGAGATCTTGTGAATCACAATATTTAAAGGAGGTTTTGTTAATCACAATATTTAATGGAGATATTGTTCATCTCAATATTTAAAGGAAATATTGTTAATCACAATATTTAAAGGAAATATTGTTAATCACAATATTTAAAGGAAATATTGTTAATCACAATATTTAAAGGAAATATTGTTAATCACAAGAGATGTTGTCAATTACAATGTAGTCTAGGACTCGCCTGTTGATATTAAGTTACTTTAAACTTATTTAAAGTTATTTTCAAAAGTTACATGAATCCAGACCTTGCTATTCATGTAGCTCAAGTCATTGTTCAGTGTGAACCCTACTCATATCATAAGGTTATTTTACTATATTTGCCTTTGTTTTGTGTGTTTCAGGAGCTGATGGCAGTTGACCATAACAAGATTTATTATGCGCCGTTCAGGAAGAATTTTTACATGGAGGTGCCAGAGATTGCCAATATGACACAAGAGGGTGCGTGCAAATTATCAAGAAACTCACTCTCTAGTTCATGATCTCCATAACCTATGGAGATATGATTATACCCCTCCAATGATTCAAGGCTATTTTCGTCAAAAGCACAAGGATGCAAAGATTATTGAAAACCATCTAAACGCTGCCATGTTGGTATTCATTGGATAGCTCTCACTGAGTACTCTCAGATGAGTACCCATGTGCTAGGGTTTTAATATTTTTTTAAGTTTTTTTGCATCATTTTGTATTTGCGAAATTAGCCACCAGCAGCATATAAATGGAAAATTGTCTGACCTGCCTTCATTATTCTTGCAAAATATTAGGCCGTCAATATATATTCTAGCCATTCAATTAAAAACAAAACTTTTTTGTTTTGTTTGTTTTTTATGCTTCCATTCTTTGTAAAACTTAGGATAAAGAAATATCTGTGTATTTTCTTATCGTTAACTCTTAACAGCAGTGTTGGTATATCCAAGAATGAACAGGACAGTTAGACAATTTCATACATTTATTTTTGCACAATGTAATCTTACAAACGTCATATACTTAATGAAAAATGTTACACATGAAACTTAGTACCTTATAAGATACGTACCACTTTATATAGCCATGCAACTGAGTATTGTACCGGCATGGCCATGATGCCTGGCAGTAAGGAAATTTTTTAAAATAAATCGAAAAAAAATGATTGATCAGGATTGACAGCACACTTACCGTTGTTTGTTTCAGCCCTCCTCACTATTTTTGCAAATTTTTAGTCGTTGGTGGTAACTTTTTCAGTCGTTACATTTTTAAACAATGTTGTTTTCTTTTATTACACTCTACTAATGTGAGAATGAGCAATGATAAGTATCAGGGACTTACTCAGGCAGGAGTCAGGGAGTCATTTTGACTCCCAAACGACTTTTGGCACTTAGTTGTAATTTGCAAGATTTTCTGTGTTTGTTTAAGTCCAAGGAAATATTTCAAAAGTTTCACCTATAGAAGACAAAAGGTACAATAAATGATGTAGAGAAGCATACTTTGTTTTGCTATGTCAATATATAAGGTTGCTATGATCATTCTTGTAAATTGGGCAACTAACTTTCGACCCCCTAAATTTAGAAAATCCTCAATTCTGACCCCCTGTTTCCAAATCCTGGCTAACACCCTGATTAGTATGTTATCTACCCATTGACCTCACTGTAATTCTCAGTTGTCTGGGACACTAAATCTTAATCATTACAATTTTTATGGCTTGAAGGTGGCCCATGTTTTATGAAAATACTGACAAAGCAGAGTTGCAGTTGTCCATACTTGGTGAAATAGCAACCAGCCATAGATCGAGGGTGGCCCATATTTCCCAATAATTATTTTGCAAAATAATTATAGTGGCCCAAATTCCTAGGGTGGGGGGGAGGGGTCTAAGTTTGCGAGAATTTACAATAATTGAAATAATCTGCATATTTGCCATTGTCTGTTTCAGAGGTGGACGCTTTTCGCTCCGAGCTCGAGGATGTCAAAATTAAGGGAAAAGGATGTCCCAAACCAATCAAAACCTGGGCCCACTGTGGAGTCAGCAAGAAAATCATGGACACACTCAAGAGGTAAGGATCTCTGTTATACTGAGATACCACACTCTAGTCATGCAGAAAAGCATACCTTCAGCAGAAATGGTTCTTCGTTATACTTAAGATACACTAAAGAGGCTATGCTTAGCTATAATGCTCGACTCCATTTACATCTAAAAATAAATACATAGGGTGACACATGATAGTATGTACATATATAATGAAGCAATATTTAGAGAAATACTTGATTTTGATGCTGTTGGGTTAAACATCCCCTATTCTAATACTTTAAAAACATTACTCAGGGTTCTGGCTAACCACTAGCCCTATAGCCCGAGGCTACAGGAAATTGTGTGGGGCTATATTTTCATTTGTAGCCCGGCTGGCTATAAGAAAAGTGACATTTTAAGATCATGATCTGAGGAATATCAGGAATATGAAACATCAGTTGTCCTTTAGCACTGATCCAAAATGAAATATAACAGTGAAAAAATAGCTTACAGCTTCAAAATTGATTTTGAGCATACAGTGGGACTGCAGGATTTAGCAAAGCTAGAGCAATGAGATATGGGGTTGGGCTATGACGATTTGAGAACCATAAGTCTTGCAGTCGCCCAGAGTTTTTAGCCAAAGCCTGATTACTCTATTTGATCAGTTTTGGCTAGTCTGACCATGTGCTACTTCAGAAGCAATAGTTTATCCTTTGTAGACCATGTCACTCTAATCAACCTTTTCAAGTCTATTACATCTTATTGAGTTGACATGTCACACCCTGAAGTTAGGTTGAGGGGTATGGGTATGTACGTGATATAATGAAAACAATGTTTTTTCAGGAATGGTTTTGACAAGCCGACCCCCATCCAGGCCCAGGCAATCCCAGCAGTCATGGCAGGACGAGATTTGATTGGAATCGCCAAGACGGGCAGCGGAAAAACCCTGGCTTTCCTACTCCCCATGTTCAGACATATCCTAGATCAACCTCCCCTAGAACCAGATGATGGACCATTAGGTGAATAGACCTACTTACTGTACACAACTTTTATTTGGAGTAATAGAATTTTTGCATCACAGCCCTGCTGGAGGGTATTTGTGCTACTTTAAATTTGCGCATTCAAGCACTCAAACTATACATTTATTACTATTTAGATATTTATTTGTAGGATGTTATTTCAGCATTATCTTGGGGAGCGCAAAAATAGCGAAAATTAAATGCCTATAAAAATACCAGTTATATAGTAGTAGCTAGGTGAGTCTACTTTATAGCTCTTGCATGTTAGAATCAGGTAAACATGATAACCAGATATTATCCATGCTCATCTCCTAAGTACTGTATATGGCTTTAATTTGGAATGCTAAACATTTCGCTTTACAGCCCTGCTGGAGGGTATTTGTGCTTCTCTAAATTTGTGCTTTTAAGCACTTAAACTATATATTTATTACTATTTAGATATTTATTTGAGGTATGTTTTATTGGCGCTATCATGGGGAGCGCGAAAATTAAATGCCTGTAAAAAATACCAGTTATTCAGTAGTAGCTCTTGCAAGTTAGAATCAGATAAACACAATAACCAGATATTATCCTAAGTACTTAAATGTGTTTGACTCTATTTTCCTCGTAGCTGTGATCATGACGCCCACAAGGGAACTTGCCATGCAGATCTCTAAGGAGTGCAAGAAGTTTAACAAGGTGCTGAACCTCCATGCAGTGTGTGTGTACGGCGGGACGGGAATCTCGGAGCAGATCGCTGAGCTGAAGCGCGGAGCAGAGATGATCGTGTGTACTCCCGGCAGAATGATAGACATGCTGGCAGCTAACAGTGGTAGGTGACAAATTCTCATAATTTGTTTTTAGGATTTCTACTACTATGTAGAAATCCCTCCATGAGATAGAATGCCGTTTTCCATGCCAGGTCAGAATCCACCCCCAGCATTTTAGTATTATTTTTTCAGAAATTAATTTCACCATCAAATATGTACTACTTTGAATAAGCTAGGGATGTGATAAAGACATGAGCACTTGTACCCTAAACTTCAACACAAGTCTTAGATGTTGCCCTTGGTCAGAGGTGGTGTGTAGTAGGGCTGGGCTCGATTGGCAAGACATCGGACGCTCGAGAAAGTCTCACGATCGATACTCACCACCTTCTGACATCGAGCGACAAACTCGATACACTCCCCCCTAACCCAACCTCATTTGAACCACTACCTAACAGTTGAATCCCCCCCCCAAAAATTAAAAAGCCTACCTTGTGCTTTTATTTCTCAAAAAGAATTGCGGCGCTAAGGCGGCCGCCATTAAAACTGCACTGCGATAGACACTATCTCGCGCGGTAATGCTTGGAAAAGTGTGGTGAGGGCCACGCAATGTATTTTACACGGTGCTGGTCCGGCCCCCACCACACTTTTCCAAGCACTAACGCGCACGACATAATCGAATCGAAAACATTGATATCAAAAAAAATAGTCAATTAATCAAATCGAAAAAAAATGGCTGATGAGCACAGCCCTAGTGTGTAGTGAGTTGGTTATCCACCATGTGTATCATTGTGATAAAGCTTATTTTTCTCCGCAGGCCGTGTGACCAACTTACGTAGATGTACCTATGTGGTGCTGGACGAAGCTGACCGTATGTTTGACATGGGCTTTGAGCCTCAGGTGATGAGGATCCTGGATAACGTGCGGCCGGACCGTCAGACGGTCATGTTCTCAGCCACGTTCCCGCGCCAGATGGAGGCTCTCGCCAGGAAGATCCTCCAGAAACCCGTAGAGATCCAAGTCGGTGGGAGGAGCGTCGTCTGTAAGGATGTAGAACAAAAAGTGGTGAGTGTCCTCATGCTGTCTTTTTCTGATGCAAGTCAGGGCTCAACATTTACAGACATTTTCATTTAAAATAAGCTAAGCAGGGCTAGTTACCCCTCAACGTTTACTAGCCCAGAGATATTTTTGTTAGTCCTGAAAATTGATAACATTGAATGCGCCAACAAAGTTTTTCCCCATTTAGGCCATTTTTGACAAAATTTGTCAATCAGTAACCTACCACTATACTCCATCGATAACGTATTGATTTAATCTCGGGCTATGTCCTCTTCTGATGCAGCATTTTTCCTTTAACCCCTTTGCTGCTGGTGGCTAGTTTGGCCAATACAAAATGATGCAAAAAACATGATAAACGACTGAAACCATGGCACATGGAATTCATCTGAGAGTACTCAGCGAGAGCTATCCAATTAATACCAAAATGACATTGTTTAGATGGTTTTCAAAAATCTTTGCATCCTGGTGCTTTGGACGAATTACTGTTTTAGATATTCATGATTCATGAGCTTCTTAGGTGGAGAATATGGAATAGAAATATTCATAATATGACTTTCTGCCTTTGCACCTTTTAGATTCTGATGGATGAGGACCAGAAGTTCTTCAAGCTTCTGGAGCTGCTGGGAATCTTCCAGGAGCAGGGCAGCGTGCTGGTCTTCGTGGACAAACAGGAACACGCCGACGAGCTCATGAAGAATCTCCTCAAACACGCCTACCCCTGTCTCTCCCTACACGGCGGTATCGACCAGTACGACAGAGACAGCACCATTGTAGACTTCAAGGCAGGGAACTGTAAACTACTGGTGAGTTCTCCATAGAGTAAAGTCCAAAACCCTTTCCTACCCCTGTCTCTCGCTACACGGTGGTATCGATCAGTACGACAGAGACAGCACCATTGTAGACTTCAAAGCAGGAAACTGTAAACTACTGGTGAGTTCTCCATAGAGTAAAGTCCAAAACCCTTTCCTACCCCTGTCTCTCGCTACACGGTGGTATCGATCAGTACGACAGAGACAGCACCATTGTAGACTTCAAGGCAGGGAACTGTAAACTACTGGTGAGTTCTCCATAATGTCCTAAACCCTTCCCTACCCCTGTCTCTCTCTCCCAGTGGGGTAAACATGATGGAATGGATCCCATGGATCCATCATGCTACCCCTACTGGGATGTCATATTTGTTTTATTACATCGAACAAATCCCACAATGTTAGAATATCAAAGTTCTCACTGATCATATCAAACCACTGTCGGTCGCTCACCAGTAGCGGGAGGGAGCTTTTCATGAATGGTGAACCTCAGTAAGCCAATCACGGCGTACAATCTTCATGCGAGGTAAAATAATGCTATATGTTGTACAGAAAGATGTAGATACTCTACACCCACTGATTTTGACAGGGCATTAATCTTTAACTTGTCATAAGTGTCTGTTTTGGACATTGAAGCCTATGTTTAATGGCAAAAGAAGAAGTTGTGGAGCCCATTTGGCTCAACTGTGCCTTTCTGTAATAATGCTAGATTTACCTGTTTATTAAATGACTTTGGAACTTGCCACAAGCTCTGCTGAGAAAGTGAGAATAGATAATATCACCTGTTTTTGTGCTGTAGGTTGCGACATCGGTAGCTGCGCGAGGTCTGGACGTCAAACATCTCAACCTGGTGGTCAACTACGACTGCCCCAACCACTATGAAGACTACGTCCACAGGTGTGGGTAAGTATCCTTTGATATATCATCTTCTCTACTTACAACATGTATGTGGTAAGGTAGATTTACCTTGCTTCAAACTCAGTTACAGACTTACAGTACAGGCATTTGATTCCTGCACCAGTCGACAGGACGTCTGTCAGTGCCTGGCAAGCAGGGAACAAGGGAAAGAAATCATCAAGGGTTATATTATCTGTTGTATAAGATCATAACTGTGTGTGTTTCAGGCGTACTGGGCGCGCGGGGAACAAGGGAAGTGCCTACACCTTTTTAACTCCCGACCAGGAGAGGTATACGAGAGAGATCATTAAGGGTTGTATTATCTGTTGTATAAGATAGTAACTGTGTGTATTTCAGGCGTACTGGGCGTGCGGGGAACAAGGGAAGTGCCTACACCTTTATAACTCCCGACCAGGAGAGGTATATGGGTGAAATCATCAAGGGACTGGAGGTGTCGGACGTCCTTATACCTGACGACCTGCAGCAACTCTGGAACGAATACAAGGCCAGAGTACAGGCTGTGAGTGCACTCTCTTCTCACATCTAGCACTCTACATCTCAGAATGCAGTGTTGATCACTTCTATGTGCTTATATTGTGCTTGAATACCTTGATTAACAAATAGCATGTTGTTTTAAATTGCTTTTCCATTAGGAATTAACCCTTATGCTTCTGGTGGGTAATTTTGCCAAAATGTGACTGAAACCCGAGCAAATAGGTAATCATCTATAGTACTCTGCTAGAGCTATCCAATGAGCTTTTGAACATTTTATGAATTGAAATGGTGCTATATAAATTGAAATTCATATTATGTTAAGGGCCTCCAGCACAGGGCATGAAAATAGACATTTATTAGAGAGGGTGCTAGAATGCATCACATATCATATTCATGTCTGAAAATCTGAGTGCTCCTCACAATCCAACTATCCTGTAACATTATTATTAGTATCATTCCACATGATATTTTGTGCAAACTATTTTGTTTAAGACGATTTAGTGATTAGCAGTGATAAGAAGGTGTGTGTTAGGTGTTCTGTTTTAGGTTTGAGTCCATCATATGCAAGTTCGCCTTTATGAGTATTCTATGTTTGTTGTATCTCGACGTATGTGCAATTTGTGCGATGAAAGCAGCACAGCGACTTCGCAGTGTAAAGGTTGCAATGAATTCCTGAGCGGGTCAAAAAACGTCACATAGGTAGCGCCACCTATCGATGAAAAATAGAACAAATCTTAACGGGTTTCTGTGTTTGTTGTTGTATTTCAGGAGGGAAAGAAGGTGAAGAGCAGCAGTGGCTTTAAGGGCAAGGGCTTTAAGTTTGACGAGACGGAGGCTCAGCTCTGTGATGAGAGGAGGAAGCTACAGAAGGCAGCGCTGGGTCTGCAGGACTCAGACGAGGAGGATGCAGGCGTAGATGTAAGTACTTCAGCAACTCAGGGCCAGGGACTTAGCCAGGATTTAGACACTGGGTGCCTAAAATTGGCAATTGTTAGATTTTTGGGCATCCAAATTTTTAGGGGGTACCACAATATTCTCAGATTTAAACCATAAACATGTATAAATTTATCAAAATAAGGCATGATATCCTTATAGAATGTCATGGGAATTACATGGAGATGAAAAAAGTCAAATTATATGCTTAAGATTGGCATTTTAAGAAAATCCTCACATCAAAATTGGGGTGTCCTGAGGGGTGCTTTTTAAGGGTTTGGGTGTCCAAAAAGACACCCAGACGCCCTGCTGGCTAAGACCATGCTCAGGACTTCAGTAGGCAGGGTGTCAGGGTGCCATTGTTAAGTGTCGATGCAAGTACCTTAACTCAGGGTCAGTAGGGTGTCTGGATGGGTGCCACTGTTAGTCATGGGTGTAAGTAACATAATTGACTCAGCCAGCAGAAGGGTGTTTTGGTTACATTGGGACACCCAAATGTATGGAAACTACACACCAATATACCTTGTTAAAGATATACTAGTAAGTGTTTTAGCCAGAATTTTCTAAGATTTAAATTTCTGAAGAAGAAACTCAAACATATGAATAGGTTTAGTTGCTTATTTTATTTCTGTCAGATAGAGCTTTGGATATCTTATCATTTTAAATTTTCTAATTCGAAAACTTACTTAAAACCAAGTTGTGTTTTCCCTACTGAAGAAAAATACTCATTCTTTTATCCCTATATATTTTTCAAGCCTTTGAAAGAAATGGTGTAAAGTAATGAGAAAGAAGTGTGACCATATTTCTAGATTAACCAGCAAATTGATGATATGTTTGAAACGTGTCAGAACACATTTTCTCTACTGAAGAAAAGTACTCATTCTTTCCAACACTTAATATTTTTTTTAAAGTTTTGAAAGAAATGGTGTTAGAATGAAGTGTGATTTGATGCTAATTGCTTCTTTTGATTGACAATATTTCTAGATTGACCAGCAAATTGAGGACATGTTTGCGAGTCGGAAACGAGTGACGGACATCACAAAGCCGATGTCCAATCAAATGCCGGCGCCGTCGGTGTCGAACAAACAGAAGCTGGAGCTGGCGAAACGCCTCGCGTCGAAGATCAACATGCAGAGGAACCTGGGGGCAGAGGCGCAGGACATCACACAGCAGGCCACCGTAGCCATCTTCAAGGGAGGCAGCATGGCCGCGCCACAAGTATCGGTGAGTAGCACACTCAGAGTATTGGTCGAAAATTGGCAATTGTAAAATTTTTGGGTGACCTATTTTTCAGAGGAGACCACAATTTACTCAGATTTTCACCATAAATTAACTTTATTTATTTACATGCATTTACTTATTGATATAAAGCATAATATCTTCATACTATGTCATGGAAATTATATTGAGGTGGAAAACCTTCAATTATATGTAGGAAATTGACATCTTATGAAATTCCACACAAAAATATTTGGGTGTACTGAGGGGAGATATTTGAGGGTTTGGGTGTCCAAATGCCTGCTGGCTTAAGACTCTGTATCAGGCTCAATGGTGCAGTTGCTAGATTGCTAGCCTGAGTGCTGGGAGATGGGGGGTCCAGTTAAATCGATTTGATAATCAACAAACTATTTCTTGATTCGGTGTGTCGATTTGATCTAAGTTAATATAGGAAATACTGGAATATAACCTATATGTATGTAGCATTATAGCAAGTATTGGTCAAGCACAACAACCCCAAATGCGGCAAAGGGACTGTCACCAGTGTGGAGAAACTTCAAAAAATACATTGAGCATACTTGCAAAGTTTTTCTGGACGCTTCTCAAGCCGGCGAACAACACGAGGGAACTTCAGGAAAGTACTATGGCTTGAAAGTCCGCTATTAAGTATCTGGCTCTCGGGAAGGTAAAAGGCTGAACCGATATTTCAGGAATTTGACCAATCCGATTATCGGCACCTGAAAAATGTCGATCCATCGATCTGGTCTGTAACAATGACAGCCATACTAGTCTGACACTGACATATGATGTACTGTATGTACTATATGATATCTTTCCAGTCTAAGACGATAGCTGAGCAGATGGCAGAGAAGATTAACGCTAAGCTGGGCTACAGACCTCCAGCAGAGGAAGAGAAGGAGGCGGCAGAGCCGCAGGGAGAGACCTTTAAGAGATATGAGGAAGAACTCGAGATCAACGACTTCCCTCAGACGGCAAGATGGAAGGTCACGTCAAAGGTAAGTGCAGATGTTATACTGTAAGTACATGTACTAGTGCTTGGAATCATTGGAAAATTTCAGCTCAATTAATTGTCCAAATTTTCGATCAATTAATCGATTATAATAAGTACAGATACAGAGCCGACGTTTAATTCCTGCACCAAATGCGTAGGCAGCCTGGGCAAAAAACACAACCACATGCTTGTTTGCCAACCTGTTTCCTAGGCATGGTTTCACAGCTGAACGTAGCTTAGATTTGCAAGCGACATGGGTCAATGATGTGCTTAGTATATTTTTTGACATGTTACACATGGATATTTGTACAACCTGGCACTGGCAGACATCTGGTCAACTGATGCAGGAATAAAATGTCTGTACTGTAATATACTTAACAGACAGCGCTATGGAAGGTCATGTGTAAGGTAAATATAGATAACATACATACACACACTGTATGTCAAAATGTTTGCCTTTAGCTATGATACTTATGAAGTTACAGAGGTGTTGAGTCAGGGTCTGATACTTAGATTTCAGGCTAGGGGCCCTAAAAAGGTCTTTTGATAACAATTAGTGGTCGAACAGGATTTCTGGTTATTGTACATACTATTTTTGGAACCTACTCTAAAAAACCTAAGGGCCCAAAGCATTTAATCTAGAGGCATATGCTGCAGGAAAATCGAACCCTGTGAGTAGAATTTTGAAAAAAATATTTTTGGAGATTTGTGTGAAGATCAGATAAACAAACCTTCCAAAGGTTACTTAGCAAATTGTTCAGTAAAAAAATTGAAAAAAATCATTTGTAAGTTATAAATGGAAGTGTATCATGTATATTCTGTTTATTTTTGTTACAGGAAGCCCTTGCTCAGATCTGTGAGTACTCGGAGGCTGGGATAACGGTACGTGGCACGTACTTCGCCCCCAACAAGGAGCCCAAGGAGGGAGAGAGGAAGCTCTATCTTGCTATAGAGGCCACCGCGGAGCTCTCCATACAGAAAGCCAAGAAGGAAATAACACGACTCATAAAAGAGGAACTGGTTAGATTAGTAAGTGTCCATTTTGAAATTATCTTGTTTGCTATTTATACTTTTTACTTTTGATACTGTTAATAATTCTATCTACACCAGCCGATACATCTAATGTCGTTTGTGATGCATTTTGTGAGTAAGTGGATGTTATTGGTAAAAATATCATGAAGAATTGGATATTTTCTGTTGGTAAACAAGATTAACTATTGTCGAGACAGAACACTCTTTTTCCTGGTTATTGACTCAAGTTTAAGTCAGTTGTCGTTTTCTGTCTAATTGCTTTTGTCAAATTGATAACCCCGAATGACAATATTTTACCTAATGCCAATTTTTCTTCTTTCCTTTCAGCAAAACTCATATCAACCTGCAAACAAAGGAAGATACAAGGTTTTATAGTGACAGTAGTCATCCATTCATGGCAACACCTGTAATTGATATGGAACAATTCATACTTACTTGTCCGACACTACAGACCCACCTGGAGACATCACAAGGTGTTATAGTGACAGTAGTCAGGTATCGCTGGTGACAGATGTAACTAATGTGGAAATTGCAGACTCTTTACCTGTCTAACACTACAGCCATGTCATATGGCCCACCTAGAGACATCACAAAGTGTTATAGTGGATTTGGTCGGGTATCAATGGTGACAGATGTGATTGATGATGAACAGTTCATACTCTTTACTTGCCTAACACTTAAGGCATGTCATATGTTGCATGTGGGGACGTCACAGGGTGTTATAGTGATATTAATCTGGTATCGATGGTGACAAGTGTAATTGATGTGAAACAGTTCATACTCTTTACCTGTCTAACACTACAAGCATGTTTTGTGACCCGCCTGGAGACACTACAAGGTGTTATAGTGACGTTAGTCAGGTATCGATGGTGACAAGTGTAATTGATGTGAAATAGTGCAGAATCTTCACCTCCCTAACACTACAGACAAGTGCCTCCTACCCCCTCTAGAAGATAACAGAAAGAATTGCAACAGAAAAATTACAAGAGGCATGTCTTCTTGTCCTCCTGAAGATAACAGAAAAATGGCCATAGAAAAAATACAATGCAAATATCCATATTTTTACAGATGATTTTGTCATTAATCAATTATTTTATGTAACTAGGGTCATTATTTATAGAAGAGTTACCACACAAATATAAGACCTGATGGTATTTCTTGTCTGTTGATTTGTTACAAATTTGCCTCACTATTAATTCAGACCTTAATATCCCAATGAAATTCAACAAGTTCTTCAAATGGATTGGAAGTTTTTCTCTATATAGCACTGAACATTTTTTCTTAGATTAGTGATAAGTTGACCCCACAGACAACCTTTTCTGAGGCATCAACTATTGGATCTCAAAATCAAAATATAATTATTGAATTATGAACGACAGTTTTATTTTCACATGAATATTGTTATCTATGTATGGCAGAGTATTTGTTACATGGTACATAGTGTATATCTTTGGTATGGCATTGTATGTAAGTCTTATCATTGTGAAACGCATATAAAGCTGAAAGGTTTTAATGATTTCTATCTAACATTATGTTTGTAAACTTAAATTTTATTTTTTGATTTGCTGGTCTTTGTTTTATCTGACAGAGATATCGCAACATAGTACATAGCCTCAATTAATGTGATGAAATATATCATTGTAAGTTCAAAAACAATCAATTTTTTAATTTTTTTTTGCTTAATCTGATAATGGGTCATTCCAGGAGTAGGATGAAATTGTACTTCATCTCTGCACTCGGTTTATATTGAATATCTGCGGTAAATTCACCAAATTCTCTAGAAAGACATTACGAAAATGACTAAATATTTTGCATACTTCCTTCACATGAGTATTTCATTGTCAACAGTAGTTGATATGGATATATACCTACTGAATAAATGCAATTATGTTTAATTGGAATTTAAAAAAATCAATTGAATACAAGATATCATTATAGTCAACCTATCCCTGCTACAACCCTTGAAAAGGGTCTTCTGGACATAGAACACTTGGACATAAATTTGAAAGAAATCATGGCTGTGCAACTTAAATGTAGAAGCTTTATTTGTTGTGTTATGATTAATGATTACCTCTAAATTCCCCAGGAAAAATTTTCATCTTGAAGATCTGGCTGAAAACTTGTCGCAAATCAGGGCTAAGATGAATGGATTGAGGTCAATTCAACATACAATCAAATAGTCAGACCATGGCTGAGGTCAGACAATGCTTTTGCTATTGAATAGCAGAGTGTTATGCAAATTATTAGTGGTAACCTCAGGCGGCGGTGGCGAATCCTTAAATCATGTTCTAGGGCTGACGTTACAAGCGTAAAGATTGCCTTATAGATATCCTTTCTTACACAAAGGATATCAAAGCTTTTACTGGGGGAAAGGGAAGATTGTATTCATGTACAGATCTCCTTCTACAATGTATATATTAGGGTATTGAGTAAAAAATAAACACATCCGTGAAAGGAATTATTGCATTTTATTCTATTTCTCTCAAGGCACCTACGTGCTTCACTCTTTACAACCTCAAAACATTGTGACTTACTTTCTGATTTTTCTATATTATAGAGTATTAACCCTTCCAATGCAGAGGCTACTATCGTCCAAAGTACATGGCTCAAAGATTTTTGATAACCACCTAAACCTTGTCATGTTGGTATTCATTATAAAGCTCTCTCTGAGTACTCTCAGATGAGTACCCATGTGCCAGGGTTTCTCTGGGGTTTTTTGCATCATTTTTTATCGGCCACATTAGCCACCAGCAGCATATGGGTTAATTAACCATTGGCACATGAGTGCGTATGTAGTCTTATGCATGTTGAAATATATCAATATGACTGCAGCAATATCAAGAGAAATACTGGACTGGTCATTGTTGGCCATGTCAGGTTTATCAATCTCTCTCCAACATTTTCCTTAACCCTTATGCTGCTGGTGGCTAATTTGTCCAACACAAAATGATGCAAAAAAACATAAAAAATGACTGGAACCCTGGCATATGGGTACTCATCTGAAAGAACTCAGTGAAATCTATCTAATGAATACCAATATGACAGGGTTCAGATGGTTTACAGAAATCTTTTCGTCCTTGTGCTTTTGGGGAAAGTAGCCTCAGCATTGGAAGGGTTAAATATCAGTAATTTAGGAGTTATGATCAACGTTGCCAAACGTGTGCATTTCAGATGCAATTGGGGTTGCTGCTGGTTACTAATTTGGCCATTGCAAAAAAAAAACAGAAAAATGATTGAAACTCTGGCAAATGGGTACTCATCTGAGAGCACTCCGCAAGAGCTAACCAATGAATACCAACATGACAGGGTTTGGATGGTTCCAAAAAAAAGTTAGCGCTTTTGTGCTTTGGACGATATTAGCTTCAGCATTGGAAGGGTTAATCAGGGTGCATCATTTCCACTCTCCAAGCCATAGAATTACATATCAGGACATCCAACATTTTTGGCCACCATACCATATCAATTTCATTTGAAACAAAACATTGTTACCTACTATGTATATGCAACGACACTGCTTAAAGACACAATTCTCTATTTGAATAAATAAATTATGAGGTTGTTATCTGAATATAACGTGGTCTGAAATTGTGGTCTCAAACAGCAATCGCAACATTTCTTCCCATCCAGATTTTGCTAGACAGCAACTTCAAACGCTTATACTAACTATACTTATTGACCTAATGTGTTAGAAAAGGCTATCGATTCTTCAGCAGTATCTTAGATGATGGTTAGTTAGGAATATAAGTCATTACCACCATAAAATCAAAACTGAATAATCTTCATAGAAATTCTTGCCTGTCTGAAAAGGTGTTTTACTTGAAACTGCCTGTCTATAAGACAGGTCGGATAGGTCCTAGCTTAAGTCTCTAGGTCTCTGAGGTTAAGAGTAACATGTTCAAGTTAGGTCAGAAAGAATCACTTTTCAGAAAGGACAACCTGTCAGACAGGGTGTCAGTAAAGATTGTCAAGGAGTGTCTGCCAGAGAGAACCACCTTTAGAAAGGACCACTTGTCAGAGGGGACCACCTTCCTGAGATGGCCACCTTCAATTAAAGCCCACTGTGAGCAGCTGATGGATTGATGGATATTGAAGTTCCATCACACGTGGATGGAAAGAGGTTTCTTGCACTTGTTAGTGATTTAGTGCCTTGGGACGAGGCTTGCTGAGTTCTAAGACACATAATCACTCACGAGTGCAAGATTCCTTTCTCTCTCCATCCAGGAGCGGTGGAACCTGTTTCTCCCACAATTAAAAGGAGAAATATACATGCTTTACCATAAAGTTAGCAAGCTTAACTTTGTAACCAACAGGCTGCCTATGCACTAGTTCAACAATGGTAATACTCATGTTGTGAGTAATGCACGGTTTGTTTTCCTTATAAACTGGCGCCAGATCCCGTCTGTGACACTTGTTAAGTGCACGTGTCATTGTTGGGTCTAATGTTGGAGCAGCAGAAAGTTCTCTCTACTTACCAGGTCCGAATTTAATGCCTTTAAAAACATCTTTCAAAACAAGTTCATTGTTCATTTCTGGTATAAACCTTAAGGAAAATGCCCAAATTTTACGACACATACATTGGCGATCCGTTTCATGGAAGTTTATTCCAACTTTTACACATCTTAGCATGACCTACACATTAATCTGAACAGCGAACCAAAGTGTAAAAAGATAACATCTCTTTTCAGGTTATCCGCACATAGTTCTGGCCTCCGAGTGGGAGAAAGGATCATCTTTCATCCAAGTCTATTTCTGGTGATCCTGTCAGCATTTTCCATTGCATGTGAACTATTAAGCCTTATGCTGCTGGTGGCTAATTTTGTCAATACAAAATGATGCAAAAAAGCTGAAAAAAAATGACTGAAATCCTGGCACGTGGGAACTCACCATAGATATCTCAGCAAGAGCTATCCAATGAATACCAACATGACAGGGTTTAGATGTTTTTCAAAGCTCTTTGCATCCTTGTGGTCTGGACAGAAGTAGCCTCGGCATTGTAAAGGTTTAAATCAGTGTGATGTCAGCCCTTGTAATTCACTAGAGGAGGTCTGGCTGAAGTCACAGTCATTGAGATGTGCATTATTCTGGCTCATGAGAATAGCCTGTTCATTCAGAGTGTCTAACTGTTCTGCAGTGTAGCTCGAGTCACTCTCATACCCATCAGTAGGATCTCCAGAGAGATCATCACGCGCACTCTCTATATAGTTAATATCATCGCGCTCACTCGCTTTCTCCCACACCTTGGTTGTTTCCGTCGGTGCGTTAGGATCGCTGTCGGGTGTCGTTTCTGGAGCAGGTACGGCAGGCAAGAGGTCTCCCCAATTACTCCTTCGGGCACACCAATATAGGTCCCTAGAAAACGACAGGAAATAGGTATGTAAAACAGTGACCAATATAGGTCCATAAAGAACAAGAAATAGGTATGTTACACAGTGAACAGTACAGGTCCCTAGACAGTGAGAAATAGGTAATGACACATAATTTAATCAAAATAAATTGTATTTCTATTTCAGGGTAAAATCCATCCATGAAAAGTATAACATGTACTATAAAACATAAAGGTAATTGAAGTAATATTTTCTCTAGCTTTGACAATAATGGTTAAATACAAGTATGTCATTTTGGGAAATTTGACAATAACAGTGAAATTCTAAATTAACTGGACGTGACTTATTTTGCCAATACAAAATGATGCAACAAACCTGAAAAATGACTGAAACCCTAGCACATACGTACTCATCTGAGAGCACGCAGCAAGGGCTATCTAATGAATACCAACATGACAGTTTAGATGGTTTTCAAGTCTCAGCAATGGAAGGGTACAATGAGCTATGATCCATACTTACTTTCCCTGTTTTTTGGCTGTTATGACTGCGTGTTCTAGTTTCCCCGCTGTGGTGCACATGCGACAGTGGACGTGCTTGGCAGGTTTTGAGAGAGGGTTGATCAAACGAGGCCAGTGCCTCTGTTCCTCCGTGGTACGAGATCCTTTACGCATTACGACATAGGAGTACTTCTCATGCTTCGTCAAGTCTTCTCTCTATAGATCACAAAATATCAACACAAATAAAACAAATCTGTCACATCACAATATATGAGTACTTCTCATGCTTTGTCAGGTCCTCTCTCTACAGAAACATATCAACACAAACAAAGCATTCAGGATAGAGGTTTATATGAATATATATGACATAATTTGAATCATATAATATTAGTTATCCTTGTGAAAATGGTGTATGACACGACGTCTGTAGCATGTTCTCCTCCGTTACGCATCACAAAATACATGTACTTCTCACGCTTGCTCAAGTCCTCTCTCTACATAAACACAAAATATCAACACAACATACGAGTACTTCTCATGCTTGGTTAAATCTTCTCTCTATAAAAACACAAAGTATCAACACAATAAAGCAAATCTGTCATGCAGGAGAGCTCCTGCATAACGATATACGAGTACTTCTCATGCTTAGTCAAGTCTTTCTCTCTACAGATACACAAAATATTAACACAAATACCATATAAATGGTATTTTTTTTACAAGCATTTAGTTTTTCGCTATTTTTGCACTCCCCATGATTGCGCAAAAATAACATCCTTCAAATAGATATCTATATAATAGTAAATATATATTTTGAGTGCTTGAATGCTAATCATTAACTCTTTTTTATTTTACAAACATACAAGTACACATCAATAAATGAATAAGTAATAGATTTAAACAAAGTTAAATTCTTTTGACTCATAAGAAAATTATCTCCCGACTTTAGGAATTAACTTTCATTTTTCTGCAATACTCACGGATGTTAGGTTGAGGCTTTTATAGGAAGCGGAAAAGTTACACGGCTGCTTCTCGTTCTTCTTTGGACAGCTCAGATCATGGGGACACTGCAAAGACAACAATAGACAGCTCAATCAACAATAGAACTGTTGGGTGTTTCTTTAGACAGCTCAGATCATGGGAAAACTGAAAAGATAACAATGGAAATATTGGGTGTTTCCTTTGGTCTGAACATAATACTTGGGTTAATTGTACACCTATATACTAGGGCTGTGCTCATCAGCCATTTTTTTGCGATCCGATTAATTGCCTAATATTTTTCGATGTTGAATTTCTCGATTCGATTCTGTCGCGCGAAAAAGTGTGGTGGGGGCCGGACCAGCACCATGTAAAATACATAGCGTGGCCCTCACCACACTTTTCCAAGCATTATCGTGCGTGAAAGTGTCTATCGCAGTGCAGTTTCAATGGCGGCCGCCTTATCGCCGCAGTCTTTTTTGGGAAAAAAAAGTACAAGGTAGGCTCTTGTGTATTTTTTGGGGGGGATTAAGAGGTAGGGTAGGGGGGGGGGGGGTGTATCGAGTTTGTCACTCGATGTCAGAAGATGGTGAGTATTGATCTCGAGACTTTCTCGAGCGCTCGATGTACTGGCAATCAAGCCCAGCCCTACTATATACAAACATTCTTTTGACAGATTCAACAAATAATTTGTGTGTAAAATGCGAAAAAAAGTTGAGTGCTTGACAGAACCTCCTTGAAATGCAAAGCAATATTAATGTATTTTATAGGGTTTCAATTGCTATATGCCCAAGAGTAATTTGGATTTTGAAAGCTTGGTGACCATTTACCGCGCTGCAGAGAGAGAAACTATCTGTAAAAACTCTGGCATGACTGAACATCAAATATAATAGAAAGAGACTTACTGGGGAAAACACATGACCTCTCATTGTATCTCCATCGCTCTCATTAAAAGACGACTGAAAGAAGAAAAAAGAAATACTGCATTAACACAAAGTCATACAGAATATATTTCTAGGCTGCTAATACTTAATTCTGAGCCACACAAGAAAACACTGAAACTGGTTAGTGAAGTGAAAAAAAAAGTTTTTTCTGTAAGCAATATACAAATATTTACTATGAGAAGATATTCTATATTCAAAGAAATATTATAGCTGATCTATTGCTAAGCAGTATGCAAATATTCTCTGCTATGAGAAGAAAATATTCTATATTCAAAAAAGATTTCCGCTGACCTATCGCTAACAAATATTTTGTTTCATCACATCCCAATGTTACATTCAATGATGTCTACTGAATCAACTAATATATTTACAGTAGTCTGAATGTTTAGTACATTGGTTTATAATAATATGAACATTAGATATGTTACGATTGTCCTTACCATGTTTTCCACACATTCAATGAATGGTATCCAAAAGTAAGAGCAGGGCTCGACGTTAAGGCTAGCCCCGTAGCCCCGGGCTAGTTATTGAATGTCAGGGCTAGTAAATTCCACCTGTGAGTAGCCCTGAGGGACTAGATAGAATTAGAATATCAGCGCTTAAAAATTATGAAGCCCACCTTTGGCTCTGCATACCTGGATGATAATTTACCTCAATTTACCACAATACACTGTATTCTTTTCATGTTATCAACAGAGACTATGATATCAACAGAGGTCACTGTTTGAGAAGAGTTGTCATTAATATCAGGGCTAGCAAAAATATTTCAGGGCTAGTAAAAGTTTCGGTAACTAGCCCTACTGGGCTTATGAAGTTTTTTCTTAATGTTGAGCCCTGAAGAGGCTCCACAATTACCTATTAATTAACTGTAATATGAAATCTCTAGCGCCACAATAAGCTATTCATTTAGTATGATATTAGACCCTTTACCTGTAAAATGAAATCTCTAGCTTCCAGTATTAGGTTGTGACCACTCTTTGTTCCTGACTCCACAAGAACCTACAGAATAGAAGAATAGGTTCATAGAACAACACTCAGTACTTAGGAACATAGACTTAGCCAGCAGGGTTTCTGGGCATCTTTTGGACACCCAAACCCTCAAAAATTACCCTTCAGGGCACCCAAAATATTCTGTGAGGAATTTCTGTAAATGTCAATTTCAAGCATATAATTGAATTTTCTCACCTCAGTATAATTCCCATGGCATTGAATATGCTTTATTCTGTTAAGTAAATACATGTTAACTGTTGTACTCTGAGTAAATTGTGGTCTCCCTTTAAAAATAGGATGCCCAAAAATGTTACAATTGCCAATTTTGGGCACCCAGTTTCTAAATCATGGCTAAGACCCTGCTTAGGAAGTCAACGGGTTTTGCCCGAGAACAGCAATTGCACTACTTGGTACACAAGAAGTCAATGAGTTTTCCAAAAGAATAACAATTGCATCATTTGGTACATACAAAATCAATGCACTTTTGCACAGAAAGACAACTGAATCACTTTGTACACAAAAGTCAATGCATTTCCCCACAGAAATAACAATTGCATCACTTAGTACATAGGAAATCAGTGAGGTTTTTTTCATAGGCCTAAGGATGATGATAAGGGCATCTCCCCCTACGTCAAACTTGGTTTATGATCTCTGCAGAATTCTACGTCTACACTCTTAGACAATCGATAATGATTCAACTAAGAAAACTTACCAAAAAATCTGAAGTTTTCCTCCATAAATAATCTACTGTTTTTAACCGGTCTTCTTGGCTGGGTAGTTCCATTAATGAATAAGAACTGACCACAATGTTGGACTTTTCCTGGAATAAGACACACAAGGACAATTGTAACTGTCAAAGACACATTCATCTGTAATGAATACAACTCTATTGTTATAACTCTTGTCTCATAAAATGTTTTCTGTGATATTTATATGTCACAATAAGTTGGTGATCTCCAAATATAAATTCAGTGAAGGAAATATGAGGTACTTCCACTACTTTGCGTGCTTTCATTAAACACAAATATAAAAGATTTACACAGATCTATAAAAAATAACAATAAAATGATATAGAATAAAATGACTATGATTATCATACATTATGCATCAGGTTTTTAAGTTTCATACTTTATAATCAGGTTTATGGTATTCTTTTTTTTATCTCAAACTAATTAACTCCTATCATAATAAAAGGATAACACATAATAAGAAAAAACTAACACCAAAACACTAAAACATACTGCCATATATGGCAAGTTAGTCATTTAATTCCTATGTTCTCGAAAAAGGTGGTATGAAAAAAGGAATATTATTTTGGATTTAATTTCTAGACGCAAATGTTCATGCAGCGCGTAGCGCCCCCAAAAAGTGAAACGGCAGCAGATGTAACTAATTGAACCTCAGAATAGCAAGTTCATAACACTAGGAAAATTGGATTGCGAAACTGGCGATGCCATAAAGTTAACGACATGTAAAGGCGTATTGATATAATCATTATTTTTTATCTATTTGAAAAGGCATTAGATTAAAAGATCAAATACAATTTTTCAGCTATGTTGGCGCTCCTTATTGGGTTCTAACGACATTCGGGTGATGGCGAGCCGTCTGGCAGTAGTTAGACAACAGGCGCCATATTTGATTTGGTTATTTACCAAAGGTGACGAAGGTAGGTCATAATCAGTTTCGGGCCGTATGTAAATGTGTGGGGTCATTGATAAAAGTGGCTTAGTGGTACATGTACCTAACAAAGATCTACTACGGTTGTCAGTCACGTAAATGACAAGAATGACTCGGAATACTAGGAACGAGCCCAAATAGAGTTACGGGATTTCATCAATATGGTTCTCTTTTCACTCCGTCTCACACAATAGAAGGAATAGCTTGATTGATAGCCCAGTCGACTCCCTGGTCGACTCCCGATCCTAGGGTCGCGGGTTCGATTCCATCTCTCGATCGTCCAACTTTTTTTCCACCCGCCCAGTGCTTCGTGTGGTACTTAGAAATATTTCATACTCAAAATAACGGTGGCTTTATTTCTATCATTTTTTTTACTTAACTTTGCTAAAATGAATTGTTGGTCAAAACCGTTGATCCCAGAAAAGACGTCTGCCTGAATTGCCGTTCGCTATAAGGGCCGATGACTTTATGTTGGGCTTAGACTAAAAACAATCTTTTATCTTTGATTTATTATAATAAACATTTCCACAGTTGTGAAGTTAGGAATTTCTTCGAGAAAATATATAGTTTAATGGATGCAAGTAATGCCTAGCCTTCATATGAAAATTGAGATCTGTGAAGTTTAATGGGTGTAAGTATTAATTTATATATGTTGATGAAGGACACTTGCATGCACACTTGCTGCACATGACTTTAGCTTAGATCACCAAACACAAGTGGATTCGAAACCAGCCGGTCAACATGAACATGCAAGCCTCAACTAATGTCAACTAATAGCCGCTAATAGGCCAGAAATTGGTGCTTTGGGCACCCCCAGTTGGTGGTGGAGATAAGGTGTCTCAGTAATGTAATCGATGCGAGAGCCCTGATTGGTCCTTGTTCCCACGTGAGCCCGCGCTGATGGCTTATGTGGTACTCCTGACATGAGTCCAGCACTTAACTATAAGGCATTACTTTATGCAACTCCCATCCATCTACCTTCTATCTGCCCTTTCACACGTCCCCACGTGATCATCAGTGCCCTATCCATGCACCTTCCACCTGTACTTTGGGCTTGGATCCGTGCGCCCGCCACTCACTTTTTGGGCGCACGGATCCTTACTACACTGCCACTTTCTATTCCTCCTGCGGCCTTTAGCGCCTTGCCGCAACACTTGCCTTCCCCCTTCTCTGTAATTATACTGTCCTCCCAGTACCTCTTTCAACGGGGCCCTATCTGGATTAAGGATAACACATAATAAGAAAAAAATAACACCAAAACACTAAAACATACTGCCATATATGGCAAGTTAGTCATTTAATTCCTATGTTCTCGAAAAAGGTGGTATGAAAAAAGGAATATTATTTTGGATTTAATTTCTAGTGTGTTCCTCACAGACCTAATATGACTGAAATCCATTTAATTCCTGCATCAGTCGACCGGACGTCTGCCAGTGCCCGGTTGTACAAACGCCCAAGGGTAAAATGTCGAAAAAATAAACCACCCCCATCAATGGCCCACGTAGCATGCGAATCAAAGCTACGCTCAGTTGTGAGGTCATCCATGCCCAGGAAATCAGGTGAGCGGTTATGTATTAAGCCCTGGCTGCCCAGGCATTTAGTGCAGGAATTAAATGTTGGCACTGTAAAGGGTGGCAATCTACTTACTGTGGAGGAGGAGGGAAGGAACTGCCTGAAAAACACTCCATCAATTGACATCTTAGTATTTTCATCCCCATCTGAAAATCAGTAATGGTTATAAGTGACATGACAGACACCAGAAAAAGAAAAATATTTTTTTTTGGAAATATAATTAATGTAAGTATAGTTTGATGAATTGAATCAATTAAGACGAATGTGACTCCTCTGACTATCTAGGTCAACATCAATGAAGCAGGTCTATCATTCTGGTACTTAATTCAGGTGATAAAATTGTACAGAAGCTTACATCAGTTAGGGCTTTAATGCATATTGTATTATTATACCTCACATGAAGATTGTAAGCCGTGATTGCCTAACTGAGGTACTGTATACCGTGTTAATATTGCGGCAGTTTAGTTAATGCGTACTTTGCGCACCCATGGAGTCCGCATTTATTAAACTGCGCACTGTCATTTGGATATTGGATCCCTATTCTTTAATCGTTCAACAAACTGATATGATAGCTTGTCATTCAACATGAAGACCCTTCGCGGCCTCTGCTGGTCCTGAGTTCAATTACGATGTAGACAACTTGCATATCCGAGTGTGATCACACATGCCGGTAACCACTAATCAGAGTTACTAATTGCATCCATGATAACACTGTTCGTGGCTGGTGACGAAATAGAGATTGCACTTGGTTATAGTACTGGCAGCATCTGGCATCCCTAAGCAGCTTGAATAAAGCAGCACCACTCGTCCCAAAAGTCGGGTAGGTTGCATACCTTTGGCCCTCTCACAGCTGGAGCTGGAGGTTATCAGTGCGCAATAATTAAACAGCGCATCAAAGGCAGTTATCTGCTGAGGGCATTATTTTATATGCGCAATATTAACACGGTATACAGTATACCATTCCTGGGTGTTGTGCTCACAAGCCAATGTGACAACCTTCTGGTAAACATTCTCCAAATTTCTAATGAAAAGTGCTCATCTTGCTGGAGATAACAAAGTCTACAGCATAACAATGGTACACACCTTGTAAGAGTAACCTAGCGACCGTGTTCATCTCGCTGGAGATATCTACGTTGTGGAATTCCTTGATTGCATCTCCCCATACCTGGTGTGCGGCCCACGTGACAGAACCGACGCCCGAGCCAAAGTCAAACAGCGTGGACGGGTCAAACATTGGCTCCCTCTTCTCCATCTGAAACAATTAAAACAAAACATGCACACTTGACTAGATCATGTCTGATGCACTAAAGAATTATAAATATCTATTCGCATTATATACAGAAAACCTTGCCCATCTCGGTCAGTTAGGGACCAAGCAAAGGAGTCCAAGGTAACAAAATCAAATTACTAACACTTATTTGAATATTTTTACAAATTCTTATTTTAGCTTTTAGTTTTTACTCAAAAGCATCAGAGCCTTCAGAGAATACTTTTGGATGGAACTCAGATACAGGCTAACAATGATATATACCCTTTCATATTTAATACTTCTTCGAGATATTATCATCTATATCTGGATCTACAAAAACTTTTACTCTTAGTGATCTGATGAACATATCTGATTCAAAATATTTTCCCAACTATGTTTCTGTCTAAAAGATTTCGCAAAATTTGTCAGGCTGCTTTTACACGCTGCAAGTATTTACGGTGGCATTTCTTACCTCTTTGAATATCTGCAGTAAAGCGCTATAATCCCTCACCATCCTTCCAGTCAGGTAAAGAAGACTTTTCTGTGCATTGTACCTGACAATCAGAAAGGCAAAAAATGACGAAAAAGTCATGAAAAAAACATTTCTAAGTGACAATGAAAAAGGGACAGCTATGAAGAAACCAAGAAAAAACATTTTTTTTAAATCTCAAAAACCATCTTTCAACCATAGATCAAATAGCCGTGGGTGGTGTATACAATTCATTGATACGATCATTGAAGCAGAACCTTCCCTATGCACGTCATAGAATGACCCACAGCTTATTGATATTCCACCAGTAATATAATGCTAATAGGCAAACACAATTAATTAGTTATTCTTGTCAGGTAGGAATATTTTCAGATGTGTCATGACCTGCCATCCTATAGGATACTGTAGGGACCACAATCTACAAGCAGAGCAACTTTTAGGTTATTGTAGGAATTAACCTGACTATGGTCAAAACTATCCCGAGATCGGTGGCCCTAGTCAGAAATAAGTTCTCTTTATAAGTATAATTGCCATTCATATGAACATTTTCAAATGTGAAATTGAAAGTTGTCTAAAACATCATTTTCCCCCTAAAAGGGACCTCCTTTCAATTCTTATCCATACATTATACATGCTTTTCACCTACCTCGTTGCCTGCCAGCGGTAAGTTTTTTGACGTAACTGTTTCAAGAGTTGTCCTTTTCGTCTTGAATATAAGGCCTGTTTTTCTTCAGGAGATAAAGAACTCTCATCCACTTCACCCTCTGGTGATGATATACAGAGAACATGTGATATTAGAATATTGCATTTTAGATCATCAATTTTATATATATCCATATGTTCAAAATTAAATAAGCCAATAGCTACAGATCAAAGCAGCTATAATTTTTACAGAACAAGTCTTTATTGAACAAATATTGGCTGTAGAAAGTTCATTCCTCAGTTAGACTAAGAGACTAGAGTTATCTCTTTGATAAGCCTACCTACTACTAAAATCTTTTCTGATTTTTTAAATTTTTGTAAAATACTAAAAACTGGGATAAATTTTCCCTGTGATTGCAAAATAAATGCACTAGTTACAGTGGGGCTTTTTTGAAATCCACTGAACTAGTATTATATGCTGATAATTGATGTTTTCTTCTTTCTTTTTTCAATTTCTTTTGTATGTCGTGCATGGAATATGAAGCAGTTAAAGATTTCACCTTCCTTTTTTAAAAAGATAATATTTTGGGCAATAAAAATATTAGGGTAGGGGCAAAAATTATGGTATGTAGGGTAATAGGAAACAAACTTTTTTTTAGGCCTTATATGAATAAAGTCAGTCTGCATTGTTTGAGATGTTTACCTTTTTCTATGATGGATTCCTCTATTTCCTGGGCTTTCAGCTGTATATCTGGTTGCTCTGCCGGGGGATGTCTGCTCCATAAGTACTGCACTAGCTTCTCTGAATTCTTCAGTAAGTCCTTTAAAGGGTATTCTAAAGATAAAAGAAAGCAAAACTCAGAACCTACTTTGTAAAGAAAATACAGCATAAGTATGCAGTGAACAATAGTTATTTACCTAAAATAACCTCAAATGAGATATTCATTACAAAGTTAGATCAATCCTCATCTGATGGTGTACACTGGTCAGGGAACGTGCTATGATTTAGGAATTTGAAAAGCTATGGCAACACATCTTCATATATATATATATATATTGCAAATCTATTTTAATTTTTATCTGCACAAGTTACTTATTTTCCAAAGGTTATTGAAAATTGAAGGTTCAGCAATTTTGAATCGTTATTGCAACCAAATTATTTCAGTTAAATTTAGATACAAATCGTAACTGCAGCTACCAGAAATTGAATTTCAACCCTTCCACTGCTGAGGCTACTTAAGTCCAAAGCTCAAGGATGCAAACATTTTTGAAAACCATCTAAACCCTGTTGTAATTGCATTCATTGAGAAGTTCTCACTGGGTACCAATGTGCCAGGGTTTGATCGTTTTCAGTTGTTTTTTGCAGCATTTTTATTGGCCAAATTAGCCATAAGCAGCATAAGGGGTACACCAAAAGATTATATAAAACTGTGGGAGCATGGTGGAAACACTTAAGTTATTACTGACTTACTGTCTACTAGTGTGAAGATCGCATCCTCAAGTCTGTCGGGCAATGTGACCCGTTTCAGGGTCATGACACCCGAGTGTTTTCTGTGGCTGAATTCTTCATTGTCTAGTTTTTCTTTTGTGACAGGATCAATCTGGTAATTGTGATTGACAACCATGTTAGATTCATTCTGAAAAATAAAAATATTTACATGAATATATAGGCATAATATTCAGGGATACTGTATTATACATGTAGCTGATTGACGATATTCTAGCCATCTAGTCATCTTTTACTCATTTACCAACACAATATTTAGCTAATCTGCTCTGGGACAATACATTGCTTGTAGACCTTTTAATTTATATTTTGGTAATTCATATTTTAGCAAGTCCTCCTGACCTGCCTCCATCAATATCATTTGCCTTGAATCGAATATCCCACTTCATGGAGAGATAGTTATCTTATCTCAAGTTCCACTGTTACCTGGCATCCTATATAGCATGCTATATATGAAGCAACAGGATTTAACAGGATATAATAAATAGAACTTCAATATCTCAAGATAAAAACTTCAATCATCTTTTTCACTCCTTACATTCTTATCAACCCTCAACCAACATCCTCCCCTCTAGACTATGGCATGGAATTGTTATAGGCAGAGGCTGTCAGAACATCAAGGGCAAAACCTTACAGCAGGGTGTGTCAGAGGACTGCTGTGATCCACAATCCGCTCTGATTTGTGAGATTTGCTCACATCTAATCTCATTTCTATAGTTACCTCAGAGCTTAGATGACCAAACACAAGTGGATTCGAAACCAGCCGATCAACCTGAACATGCTAGCCTCAACTAGTGTCAACTAATAGCTGCTAATTGGTGCTCTGGACACCCCCAGTTGGTGGTGGAGATAAGATTTCTTTGTAATGTAATCGATGCGAGAGCCCTGATTGGTCCTTGTTCCCACGTGACCTCTCGGTGATGTCTTATCTGGTTCTCCTGGCATGAGTCCAGCATGTAACTATAGGGCATATAGTAATTGGTCTCTCGCTACATATCCATTCTTTTCTTCACCCAAGCTCAGAGTAACTGTAGAATACATATGATGAACATCACAATGATGAATGCCATCTATCGACAGCCCTTTAACTTCATCAAACAGTAAATTACGACTAAGATGAATAAAAGAATGGATATGTACAGCATGAGAGCAATTACTATATGTGCTGTAGTGAAGACCTGACTATCCAATGGGTCTCGAATCTGGCCTCAGTGTGACAGGGAGACAAGTGACTAGGAGACAAAGATCAATGAGTGCTCTAATATTGTTTACATTACAGAGAAAGCTGCGCTCCAACAAGTGCAGAACGTAACTCTTGGGCTATTCACTGCAGCCTGGTTGTTTAAGCTGACCGGCTGGTTTTATATCAACTTGTGTTTATACAGAGAGATGGATCCCCTTGATCCGCAACCCCATTGGCTCAGCATGCTAGTACCTAGAGTGTCCGTGCCTCGAGTAACGCGGTGAAGACTGGGAAAATATTGGTGACGTAATTGTTTTCAGAAAGAGGCTGGCAAGATGCAGCTTGACACAACTGATGGAATGCTCTGTGCAGTAAGCAAGCAGCAGAGAAAGTGACTGGCTGACTGGGTCTGCAGCTTGTCATTCTATCTAGGTCAGATAGGTTACCACGGAGATAAGCCCAGCAGGCAGCCAATCATGGGGGTACACAGCTTATCTATGACTAATAGAGAGGCAGCGACATTTGAGGATGCAAGCACAGTACCCACTCCCTGTCTACTACTCCCAGGTATAAATACATCTAAGATTACACCATTGTATGGTAACATAAACATTGTATTCATTATTATTGTCAGCAAAACTGGTGTTAAAAATCTAGTTACATCTTTTTGATTTCGACTGCAATGTCTCCCCCCCCCCCTCTCCACACACACCCAGGGCCACACACCCCAAAGGCCAAACACATTCATGATTTTGACATTGACATTCAACATGATTGATGTCATGTTGAGAATTGTCAAAAAACTGACATGTCAAACCTTTGCAATACATCTGTATAAGGTGAAAGGAGAGGAATAAACGTTCCCTAAATATTACCCTTGATATATAATCCAGTAACCCCCTCCTTTTGGCTAAAATCTTAAATCTTTTGCAAACGAGTGATATTCGCGTGCAACTCAAGGAGGCTGCCATTTTGAATCTCGCGAGATTTGTGGACGAGATCTGAGAAATAATGGCGAACCTAGCAGGCGACGTGATTGAAGACTCCTCACCTTTCATGTCGACAGTGACTTGCACTGCCCCTGTCAACATCGCTGTCATCAAATACTGTGAGTTAAATATACACATTTTATGTTTAACTTAAAATCAAACCGTTAGAATTGAAGAATAACACGTATACAGCGGTTTAGTTTGCTGTGTCAGTTGCGGTTATGTTTTGATGTTGAGATCTGTGACATCATATGGTCTGACCATCTCCTGAGAGATCACACTGTCAGCTGTCACTTGAACTTAGTGTCATCAGGGGGATCATTTTCCTCAATGACATCATTCTACACACAATTAATTCATGAAATTTTTAATTTTGTGATCATTAAAAAGTTACATTTATTTTAACATTTTTTTGAAAAACATTGAATAAAACAACAACTTAAGTTATTAGTTATTTAGCAAGTTAATCCCTTGCACAGACCAATGTGATTGCCAGTTACTCTTAACTCTAGAAGTCTGATATGGGAAATCAGATTTACAGAAGAAAAGATTACAGAAAATTATTTAAAAAAAAACTGCACTAGCTTCCTCGGGCCATGATCATTCTAATCTTTCAAACCTCTAATCTGCTAATAAAGCTTAATTGATCTTGTCCAATTAACCAGATAATTTTTTGATTTGTTAATTTCTTTATGCATGGAATGTATAAATTTTCTGTTTGTGGGTGTGGCAGTAAGCTGTAAGATTTTTTAAAATCGAATTTTGTAAACGCCACATTGACTGTCCATGAATCTCATTAATGCTTTTATGGGAAAAATATAAAGTAAAGTAAAGTAAAGTAATTTTTATTTCAAGTCGGTATATCAATTACAAGAAACCCAAGCAACTAAGGCATCATATGCAGATGTTTAGGTTGCGTTATGCCTGTGTCCATTTTATTAATGTATCCAGTGCTCAAATATCATTCTACTGTTTTCAAAACGGTCTTCATGATTCAATACCTGTGCTACATACTGAATCAAATCCATAGGCCTATAGGATTTACTGTATGTAATTTTTATCATTTTATTTTCATAGGGGGAAAACGAGATGAGTCGTTGATTTTACCAGTGAACTCCTCATTAAGTGCTACCTTGGGGCAGGATGAAGTAAGTCTAACACATAGTATAACTTTTTTAGAAACAATTTAACCCTTTAGCTGCTGGTGGCTGATTTGGTCAATACAAAATAATGTGAAAAACCAGAAAAATGACTGAAACCCTGGCAAATGGGTACTCATAGTACTCAATGAGAGTTTCCCAATGAAAACCAACATGACATGATTTAGATGATTTTCAAATTGTTATTAGTTCTTTTGCCTTAGACAAAAGTAGTCTCAGTATTGAAAGGGTTAAAAGCAAATATGAGTGGCAAAATCAACCCAATTCTACCTACAGTTCATGCACCCTCCACCATTTTTGTCCGGGTGTACATAACTCAATGTAATAACTGTAGGTCTTGAAATCATGAAATCACAAAATATATGAAGGAGACTTGTTGGTTAGGTTCTGAATTCCATTGCTCTTTTAATCATTTTCCAAAATGTGCTCTTTAAGAAAAAGAAAGACATTCCCAAGATAGGTATTTTTGAATTGCTATGTACAGGTTAAAGGAGTACAGATATAATGATAACATTATGATGGTAAGAAAGGAAAATAGAGTACAGGTAAAAATGTAAATTCAGTTTCAATGTGTGAATACTGAATACCTGTGTATGTTTTTGTCTTAGACTGTGATTTAAATTTTTTAGCTCCGAGCTAAGACCACAGTGGCTGCCAGTAGATCCTTCTCTCAAGACCGCATGTGGCTGAATGGAAGGTAAAGGATGCTAGGCTATTATCGTAAACACCTGATAACATTTCAAATGTTTGAGGCAAATACGTTGATTGTGTTACTTTTTATAAGTCTCTTTTAAATATTTCTGTATACTAGTATTGCTTTTAAATGGCTGAATGGAAGGTAAAAGAGCAGGGATTGACCCTTTAGGGGCATCTGCCACTGGAGCATGTGATCTTTCCACCAGATGTTAAATCATAGGAGCCAAGTTTGTGAATAGACATATCAAATATCAATTGGAACATTTTGAGAATTTTTTCTTTTTGTTAAAATTTTCATCACTTTTCATAATCACCTGATAATATTTCAAATGTTTTAGGCTTTTGAGGCAAATATGCTGATTGTGTTGCTTTTTATATTTCTCTTTTAAATATTTTCTGTACATTGCTTTTTAAAGGAATGATATTCCTAATTCTTTTTTGGGAAGAAAAGGATAATGGTATATGTGTGCTTAACTCATTAATGCTTAGACTCCTGATCTAACTTATTTGTTTTGAATTTTGTTATTGAAATTTTTAGTTGTATTTAAAGAGACATCGATAATTGGAATAGAATGAAATTACACAATACTAAGCATACAGGAATACAATTGACTTCTTTCTGGTTTATTTCTTTATTTACAGAGAACAAGACATCAACAATCCAAGACTGCAGAATGTGTTAAAAGAAAGTAAGTACTCAATTGATAAGACTTAAAATGTGTGGTAGTGTGTGGACCTAAGAAAGACTGTTTAATCCTGATCCTGCTGAAAACCGGAAATATCAGGGCGCCACTAACTAACCTGCTATACGTGGCCAGGAAATATCCATCTGCATTTGCTGACCTGTTAATGACCATTTGGCTGAGTTAGTCCATAGGACCCCCCACAGAGCCAGTACATGACCCAGAGCCACTCCCCTTTGAAGACCCCCCCTAGACCTTCATTTTGACATATGGCAAGTTGAAGGTAACTCCTCAAAATTCAAGTTGCTCCTAAATCCTTGATGATCAATTTTGTCCCAGGGACCAAAACAATGCTGTTGGCAGGGTAGGGTACGAGAACCACTCAAGAGGAGCAACCTTCTCTTTAATGTAAACAAATACGAGAGCTCTTATTCACCTGCCTCCTTGTGAGATTAGGTATGTCGAGGGCTTCACAATGGGCCCTATGGTAATTGGTCTGTGGTTACAATCCATGTTCTATTCATCTAAGATAGGAGTACTCTATACTTTGCATTTATTTCAGTTCGGCGGAGAGGGCGTAAGAGGAAGGCACCGGGTGACACGGCCATTGATCTGTCCTCTTCACGAATGGAGGAAATGTTGTCCTGGCATGTCCATATCTGCTCAGAGAATAACTTCCCCACGGCCGCTGGTCTGGCCTCTTCTGCAGCCGGATATGCCTGCTTAGGTAAGTATCCCCGCACGTCCATATCTGCTCCGAGAAAAACTCAAGTTTTCTTTTCAACATAGACCTCTAGAAACTAAATATATTATGCGACAGGTGTATTGCTCTGGACAAACCAGTAGCATCTGCAATTCACTTGCCCTACTCTGAAGTCCTTACCTATGTCAAATTGGAATATGTTTGCTAAACAAAAATAGATAAAACTATGTCTTGTAATTGAGTTGAGATTTCAAAGTTTTCAAATTAAATTGTTTTTGATGGAGTTCTACAAAGGTATTTTTTGTTAGCATGGTAGGGATTTTCAAAGGTTGATGATATACTCACTTGTCTGACACTCTTTAGCAATCTTGGTATCATGGGATAGTTAGGCCCCCACTTTTGCTGCACTTTGCATTCTACAAGATATTTACACTCCAATCAACCAGGTAAGAATGCAGCCTTAGATATGCTTACATAAACCCTCTTGGTCAGCTGGTAGAATGTTTGGGGCAGGGGGGGGGGGGGTCTCTTTTAACATTTTATGCTATTGTATTCAGTAAACCACATGGAGTATTATTGATAAGATATGTTTCTAGATAATCTGTATCTTTTATTTCCATTTCAGTGTATTCATTGGCAAAGCTTTTCAGGGTTGATGGAGATATATCTGAAATTGCAAGGTATGTAGACAAAGAGCTTTCTACATGTAATTATCTATCAGCATGCTTTTAATTTGTACATTCTATATAGGTAAAATATTTGATAGTTTTCTAAGTTTGTTTAAGTAAATCAAATACTTGTCCTTTGATTCAATTGTTTGGATATAAATAGGATATGTATCCATATTTATCAATGATCAATAGGTTAATGAGTTATTGATAAAAAAAATCTTTAAAGCCTATTTTTTTCTTTGCTGTGCAATTCTCTATAAGTTAGATATTTGATGGTTTTCCCAGTTTGTTTAACTATTACGAAATACTTCTTCTCCTTTAAACCTTTCTGTAAATCCTTTTCCTTCTTTGCTGTGCATGTATTTGCCTTTTTCTGTGGCTTTCAGGAAGGGGTCTGGCAGTGCGTGCAGGAGTGTCTATGGGGGGTTCGTGGAGTGGAGGATGGGTAAAGAGATAGATGGCAGTGACTCTATAGCCAAGCAGATCAAACCTCACACCCACTGGCCTCAGCTACGCATCCTCATACTGGTGGTAAGCTCTTCCTTGTGAAACTGTACTATTAACCCTTCCAATGCTGAGGCTACTTTCGTCCAAAGCAACCATTGCTTAAATCTTCTAAAATCAAAACACAGTTTTGATATTTACAGACTTAATGGGGAGGATAGAGGAAACGGAATCACACTTTGAATGATTCTCCTTTTTTAGTATACTGTATAATTAGTATTTTTTACAGGCATTAAATTATTGCTATTTTCATGCGCCCCATAAATGCACCAAAATGACATCTTTCAAATAGATATCCTGCTTTGTATCTCCAACCTGCTGTGATGAGTAATGAGCACGCAAATTTAAAGTAGCACAAAACCCTCCTGCAGGGCTGTAAAGCAAAATTTTTAGCACTCCAAATTAAAGCTTTATACAGTATTATCCCTTCTTTTTCTATTAACATTATTAAGGAATCTATCTGCATTTTAGGTGAGCAGCCAGAAAAAACATGTTGGCAGCACGCAGGGCATGCAGACGTCTGTGAAGACCAGCGAGCTGATAGATCACAGGGCTAAGAACATCGTCCCCGAGAGGATGAAGATGATCACACGGGCCATCCACAACCGAGACTTCCCCGCCTTCGCCGAGATCACCATGAAGGTACGTCGTCCAGTCGTATGTCGGGGTTTGTTGCTTTTAACTATGCAAAGCAATTTTTACCATCTATTAACTGGAAGAATTTTTGCATGATTAATCAATTCGGGTAGATTTTCTTTTCTGGCCCCATTTACGTAATTTTTAAGGCAAACAATTGAAACCAACATTGCGCTTCAGCATGCGCGGGCATATGTCATGCACACATGGGGTCACTCCATGGCACCTTTAATTGCTTAAGGCTAGTTTAATGTTAGATGAATAGGACATGGATTGGTCGTCACAGACCAATTACCTTAAGGCCCATTGTAACTAGAAGACAGATGAATGAGGGCTATCATATTTTTTAAGATTATAGAGGAGTTTGCTCATGCCCAACACATCTCTTGAGTTGTTCATCTGGGATAGGAGCGAGATCTGCTGGTTGTGTATCCGGTGATCGACATTCGCGGTATACTGAAATTAAATGACTGTAACGTAGGTCAAGTCATGTTGTGGTTGCTAAAATATGTGTTCTTTTTTACACAGGACAGTAACCAGTTTCACGCTGTGTGTTTAGATACCTATCCCCCGATATCTTACCTGACAGACACCTCTAAACACATCATTCATATGGTCCATAGGTACAACCAGCACATGAAAGCTACAAAGGTAAGATAATTATCTTGCACAAAGCAACAGTTTAGACCTGGTTACAATAATGACTTTTATAAGGATTATACTACATTTCTTTTTAAATTATTGAGATTGATGTTTTCTAAGCTTGGCTTTATTTTGTAAATCCTAGCAGTGATAACCTAGTCCACTGTATTGTCTCTGGAGTGGTGTACTGCCAGTTGCCAAAATTTTATTTTGGCATCAATAAAAGTTACCAGTATATCTTAATTGTGTAACATATGATATAGTTAACTAATAGAATGTTGTGTAAAGATCTGCTTTTTTGACCTGAGAAGCCTTATTGAAATGTTAGTGTCTGATTTCTCCTGTAGGTGGCCTATACATTTGACGCGGGCCCCAATGCCTGTCTGTACCTGTTAGAGCAGGATGTACCCGCAGTGCTTGGTGCTGTCAAACATTTCTTCCCCCCTGCTGACTCTGAGAACAGCAACTTTGTTCAGGGCATCTCCAGTAACAGTCAGCCTCCTAGCCAGGTCAGTATCAACTCTACTCAACTTCTTTCTCTTTTCTTTATTTAACTGTTATTTTGTGGGACTCAATTCAACAAAACTTCTTCGGGTTTTCTTTAATTAAATAAATAAATGGGAACCAGCTTATTCTAGAGTGTGTAAAGGATTTTAGGGGAGGTTCATCAAAGAAGAGGTGACAAATTTGAGTCACGTTTCACTATTATTATTGTGATTATTATTATAATTATTATTATTATTATTATTATTATTATTATTATTATTATTATTATTATTGTTATCATTATTATTATTATTATTATTATTATTATTATTATTATTATTATTATAGAATCTAGTACTTTGATAAATTATCACCTCAATGGGGTTTCTATGTCTGCAAGATGATCGGTGATGGTATACTCTGTAGAATAACAGGGCATGAGAACTAAACCTTCCAATGCACAATGACGAAAGGATTTTTGAAAACCCTCGCTGAGCTTTCTTAGATGTGCCAGGGTTTCAGTAATTTTTCAGGTTTTTGCATCATTTTGTAGTGGCCAAATTTGCCACCACCAGTATGAGGGTTAAGTATGTTTTTGATGTGTGTTTCAGGGTCTGAAGGATGCTGTTGGTCTAGAGCCAGAAAGCGGGGCTGTCAAATACATCATTCATACAAAGGTAAGGTATAAGGCCAGTGGTAATTAGTGCTGGGATTTGTTGGAAAATTTTAGCTCGATTGATCATCCAAATCTTTGATTAATTAATCGATTGTAATCATTATTATCAGTGTTAATGTTCCCACTTGCCAGTGTCCGATGTATGGCTGATTTTGCCTAGATTTTGAAAGATAAATGGTCAGAAACTCTTTTTTCATGTTTATTGCATTGATCCTTTTCGTATATGCATGGTCTCCATGGTAAATAAGGCCCTCTTTGAATAGAAATTTTGATTATGTGAGCAGAAAACATCGAAAAAGGATCAATCTTTTGTTTTAATGATCTATTAATCAGAAATCATGGCAAAACAATTAATTATATCGATTAATCATCCCATCACTAGTGGTAATGTACAGTCTAATACCTGAGTGGCATTGGCACATGAGAAGTGCCATACTTGACAACCAATATTGAAGTTATTTCTCGTATCTATTTGAAAAAAAGATGATTGACTTCTTCAATTTGACAAAATTGAAATGGAATTGCTAAAATTTATATGCTCATTCATCCAGTTCAAATGAAAGTGCCATTTCCCTCAATATACTTCAATACTCAATATACTTGTGAGGGTCTGCCCTGATGGCTGTGTGGCCTAAGGCGCTGCCACTGACTGCTTGCTATCTCTCAACACTGGGTTCGAATCTCAGTCGGGGCAAGTGAGAAAGTTGCCAGTGACTTGGGGTCAGGCGATTGTTTTCGCCTGGTACTCCAGTTTCTTCCACCAGTTACAACTGGCTAGTCACGATTCAGCCACAATATGGCAGAAAAGTGACAAAAACCAAAACTCAAATAAAAATCCAAATCACAAAGAGTTATACAAATGAAAGTGTCATTTCCCTCCCTATACCTTAATACTCAATGCTCACTATACTATATGCTCATCATGACCACAGCATCCTCCCTGTTATGCATTTCAGGTTGGTGATGGACCCCAGGTGGTGAAGAGAGACGAGGAGAGTCTGCTAGCTGAGAGCGGCATGCCCAAAGTCCTGGCCTGAAGCACTGCTAGTATCACCCCTCCCAATGCTTAGGCTTCCTTCATCCAGAGCACAAGAATGCAAAGACTTCTAAAGACCATCTAAACCCTGTCATGTTGGTACTCATTGGAAAGCTCTTGCTGAGTACTCTCAGATGAGTACCCATTTGCCAAGGTTTCGGTCATTTTCAGGGCTTTTGTATCATTTTGTATAGGCAAAATAAGCCACAGGCATTCTGACGGTTATCAAGAGCCAAAATGAACAAATACTGCAATTCATATCAGAATCAATAATCATAGATTATGATGCAGCAATAATCTTGTCAAATTGTACAAAGCCAATAGCTGATAAAAGGAATTGCAACAATTGCAAGGCTGCATTTTAACTTCAAGGCAAAGAGACTAATTGCGATGATCATAAAATGATTTTGATCAGAATCTTAACTGAAAGAGTGCCATTAAACTAACTTCAATAATGAAATCCTTGCCTCGTTAACTGCCTGCTGTTGTTTGCTCATTGTGGGTCCTAGGGGGGGGGCACTCAGGTACAGAGGAGGGCCGCACCCGCGTTACGTATTTCGCAGAAGAAGGGGTCTTCTTTAAGACCTCCGCATGTCCGCGATTTTGTAAAAGAATGGTCTTTTTTGTACCAAGGTACGAAGTATGGGGGGTGAAAAATCCCCTTACAATCCACAAAATATACACGGCTCTGACGCCGAGTGACTCAGAAGTGACTGGGCTTCCGAGTCTGCTGCCGCCACTTGCTGCCGCTAAACAGGCAGAGGATTATAAAATCTAAAGTCAAAATGCGTGTTCATCCAATATCAGTGTTTTGATAAAAGAAGGGGTGTTTATTTACTGGAAAAAGTCAGGGTTTTTATTATAAGAAGGGTGCTTTTTTGGCCAGAAGTCGGTGCTTCGGGGGTATTTTTAAATTTTTATAAGGAGCGTATGCGCCCCCCTCTGTACCTAAGTGACTTTCATGGGAAGTAAGATATGGGTATTGCCAATGTACCATGGTGTTAATATGGTATTTACGTGCCAGTTCTGAATCAATGGACCCATCTATAGCAGTGTTAGAATTGTAAAATGATTCTTATGGACCTAGTCTTGTTTAGGAGAAACCTGAACCACAAGGTAAGACCATGATGCCCTCAACCCTTCCCATGCTGAGGCTACTTTTATCCAAACTCAAGGATGCAAAGATTATTGAAAACCATCTTAACCCTGTCATGTTGATATTCATTGGAAAGCTCTCACTGAGTATTCTCAGATGAGTACCCATGTGCCAGGGTTTCAGTCTTTTTTTATATGTTTTTTGCATAATTTTGTATTGGCCAAATTAGTCACCAGCAGCATGAGCAAACATAAAACAGGAACAGAGCTGCCAAGTCTATAAGTATACAATTCCTTGACCAATGATACCTTCCCTATAGCATTAGAAAAAAATCATATAAGGAAGATAGATTGAATAGTTGGATATATTTTTGCAAAAACTTGATATATAGATTTTAGATACTTTTGGATTTGTAATTGTGAATAGTGACTACTCTGTACATTTGGAGGAAGCTCAAGGTGAATCGTTATCATACGTGTTTTGAAATTGTGATGAAATGATAATAAATAATTTTACTGAATATGGCGTTTAATCACTGCAGTTTTGTCTTTTGTATTTTATTACCTATTTTTTGTATAAATATTATATATCAACTCCAGAATTTGGACTAATCCAACTCTTCTAATTCATTTGTGCCTGAAAGCACTTAATTGATTTGCACAAGCGTCACATACATGAGCTGGCGCCAGTTTCTAAGGAAAACAAACGGTGCACATCACAACATATGCCTATTACCAGTGCCTAGGCGGCCTTTTGCCAGCTAACATGACAATATAAACCATATATATACAGGTGAACTTGGATATGACGGACCACTGTACGACAGTTTTTTGCGTATGACGGACGATATGCTTGGTCCCAGTCCGATGCATATCAAGTATTAGTTATATGTATACGACAGATTTTGCATATGACGGACCAATTTTCCTGGTCCCATTGAGTCTGTCATATCCGAGTTCACCTGTATATATATATATATATATATATATATATATATATATATATATATATATATATATATATATATATATATTTATCAAATAGAGCACAGTCCGAGGGAACTACAAAGAAATAGGTCCCAGTGAGAAGCAATAGGACCCGAATAGGACCCGATTGTCTATCTAAGAAAGAAAGAAAACCTAATTACATAGAGGGTATATTATGCATTTTATTGATGAATAAGTACCTGCAATTGGTAATGTTTTTGGTAACAATTGAAAACGAGTATATACATATTCGGATACATACATATTCCTCATTCAAGCTCTCTATCTGACCCCCAACTTCTCCCCTAGCTGCACAGAAGTCTTTCAAGATGTTGCAAGCACATTTGGTACCCTCCTTAGTCTTCTTGTTGTGCAAGTTTGTCTGAATAAATTCACTGGGGAGATCATTGCTGAATCTAGAGGTGGCCATATTTGTTATATGGCGTCTGCTCATCTCATGAATATTCATGAAGTTGAGCATCATGGGAAGTCCATGAAAATCAGTTAAAGAAATGCTTTTGTAATAATTCAGCTTCCCCTTAGTATAGGGTTCATGACCAGAAATAATATCTGCCTCTTTAATGATGACACCCTTACGTATCTGCATCCAGCAACTGGTTCTTTTACATCTATAGATCTCACCATGTGCTCTCCTTCACTTTTCATGGATTTAACTTGGAGGAAGGAGTAAGATCTTTATGGCAGTGACCATTTCCCTATCATCTTAGAAAGTCATTATCATCCTCTAGATAATAGACCAACGAAGTGGCAGTTTCACAAAGCTGATTGGAACCTTTTTAAAGACCTATGTTTGGAGGCCTTTCTTCAAGACAATCCTGATGGATGTCTTCACCTGGAAACTTTTATCGACAAGCTTTGAGAAATAAACAATATCAAAAATCAAATCCCAACCCCAAGAAGCCACAGAAGCCATGGTTCTCTGATGAGTGTAAGGAAGCTATATTAGAACGAGTTCTCTTAGAGTTTTTAAAAGATCTCGAACAAATGCAAATTTACAAGAATATCATACAATCAGGGCTACAAAAAGAATAGTTGGCACGAATCTGTGTCCAAACTAAATGCCAGAATCTCTATGAAGAAATGCTGGAACATGGTCCGTAAAATCAAAGGTAAGGGGGGCAGTCCATCCGTAAAATATAATGAGAAGAATGGCAAAAAGATAACACAACCAAGGGATATTGCCAACACCATTGGGGAGGCAATATCCTTCAATTCATCCTCTGCACGTTATTCACCTAAATTCCAACGCATCTAAAATAGACAAGAGAGACACCCCCTTATATTCCAATCTGACAATACCGAACCATATAATCAACCCTTTTCAATAGCTGAGCTCAGGACTGCGCTTGGCAAAGCCCATGACACAGCTGCTGGCCCGGGTCAAATACATTATCAGATTTTAAAGGATCTTCCTGAAGCTTCTCTCTAGTCCCTTTTAAAGGTTTTTAATAATATTTGGGAAACTGGAGAGTCTCCCCCTTCCTGGAGAGAAGCCACCATCATACCCATTGCCAAGCCAGGAAAAGACTCCAAAGATCCAAATAATTACCGCCCAATAGCTTTGACCAGTTGTGTATGTAAGACCATGGAGCGAATGATCAATGATCGTCTTGTTTGTTATCTTAAATCTTCCTCACTCATTACGGAAGCCCAAAGTGGCTTCCGTAAAACATGAAGCACAATGGATCATCTTGTGCAATTTAAAACTTTTGTAAGAGAGGGATTTTAAAATAGGGAACGTGGTGTCTATCTTTTTCGACCGTGAAAAGTCATATGACACCACTTGGAAATATGGAATTATGAAAGATGTACATAATATGGACCTCAGACGACGTTTACCCCTTTATATTCAAAACATTTTATCTGAAAGGAAATTTTGAGTTAGAGTGGGGACATCCCTCTCTATATTTTATGAGCAAGAAATGGAAGTTCCCTAGAGGAACATTTTATCTGTCACCCTTTTTATTGTCAAAATCAACAGCATCACCAGATGTATGAGGAATGGTGTTGACAAGTCTCTGTTTGTTGATGACGTTGGTGTCTCATATCGTTTAAAACACATGCAAGCTACAGAAAGGCAGCTCCAACTCCATTTAAATATAATTGAGGATTGTACTGACAATAATGGTTTTAAATTCTCGCAATCAAAGACTGTCTGTGTGCACTTTTGTCGAAGAAGAGGTCTTCATTCTGATCCCTATTAAGGCTGTGATGCTGGTGACACTGTCGAAATATGACAACTCCTAGTTTAGCACTCCTGTCCCCTTTCTAACAATAGTTATCTAATCCCTGAGGTCTTGGTGTTTCAAATATAAGTTTTCTTTAACTTACCTGCTTGAGCTGACCTCAATATAAACACATTTTCAATTTTACAGTGTTTTACCTCAAATGAGGTTTTCTTGATCAATAAAAGTTCATTTGATTTATAAATACCATACATGTCTGCTAAATATACTAGGCTAGGGCAACTGAAAGGCAAATTTTGAGTTTCTGCAAGATAATACCTTACAGCACGAGATTTTGGTGGAAATTTTTAGCTACGAAAGTTGGTCACACTGGACAGCCATTCACTCACAATGGACAGCCAGTCTCAAACAGGTTGACCTACTTTCGTAAGTAAAATTTCCACCAAAATCGCGTGCTGTAAGGTATTCTCTTGCAGGAACTCCAAATTTGCCTTTCAGTGCCCTAGTCTAGTATATTTAGCAGACATGTATGATATTTATAAATCATATAAATGAAAGTCAGCACCCTTTAATTGGACTATATCATACTATTTTCACCTCCCCCAAGCGATCGAGTTAGACAAGTTGTAAATCTATGCCGTATTGGTTTTGTAAACGCCTGAATTATTTACAGAAGGAATTTAATTTGAAATTTGGATTAGCGCAAATGCATCAAGTATATTATTAACCTAAACAGTATGTAATGTTTCTATTACAAAATACCCATAATATTTGTTGGAAGAAGGCATATGATATGGTCGTTAATGACACTTTCAGGACCTGCCTTTGCCTTCTTTGTTTCCTTACTGGTGTCTTCTATAACAACTGAATTGAAATAAGGTAGAATGTAACAGTTTAATTAAAACAATGGTCTTATATTATCATTTTTCTGAGGGCTGTTGCATTTAAAGAGGAGGAGGGGGGGGGGGGGGGGGTTCACACTGGATTCCTGAAAAAAAAATAGGGGGGAGGGGGATCAGAAAAAATATAATTATGGGGGGAGGGTTGTTCGAAAAAAATGTAGTTATGGGGGAGGGTGGGTTAACCAATCGCCTATTCGCTGACACTGGTGTCAGCGCTCGCAAAATATACCGTAATCATCCGAATTAGCGCACAGTGCGGGAGCACTTTAGCGCTAAATTCGGACCTTGGGGTGCCGGTAATCATCCGATTACCCGCACACCCAAACGATAAAAGTGAGATCTCCGATTAATCGGAACAACACTAACTATTGTTCACCGAACAAACATCAGTGAATCTTTAAATGCAAGCTCATGGGTTGCAATGCATGTTGGGTGGCATTCAGATACATGTGAACTTACTTATGACAGACTCTCATAAGAGGGATACTTGCATAAGACAGACAAATATTTCTGGTCAACCTGGTCCCATTGTCATAAAACAATTGGAAAATATGTGTATGACAGACTTTGCATATGACAGACCCGTTTTCCTGGTACCACGTTTGTCAAATTTAAGCTCACCAGTAGTACATGCAACTGGCTTTGAGATTGAGTACTTGCTAGACCATTGACCAAACTAATAAAAACATTGGCATGTCCTTAAGAACTTAATGGCTGACTCATGGGTAGATCTGAACTTAAAAGCCTGCACTTCGTTGTCTTTAACTTGTGTAGTATCACTAAATGAAATGGGCAATGAATGACATTGCAACAATCAGATTCTGCACCTTGCATTTATTCAAACTATATTGCCTCAACCATGATTGCTATGTAATGCCACAAGCATTTCTAAGGAGTTTTAACACTGATATAAACAAATTAATTTTGCTAGTGTTCCATTTTCTCACAGCAAAGAAGCAAGAGAAAGCTTATTTCACCTGTTCTGTCTTTTGTTGTGTCTCTGGATGTCTTAGCCATTATCAGAAACCACAAGTCGCATGATATGCAGTCGAAAACAGTTTATTTATCTTAACTATACATGCATGGCAGAGCGCATCTCCGACGACACAAGAAACTCATGACTGTCAGTGGCTTCAGTGTTAATTGAGTATTTCTCGTGCCGTCGGCCACGCCCTCTGCAAATTGTAAACAAGCAACAATGTATCAGTTACAGCTAATTCTATGAATTAGCTGACAATAATTAGCATAACACTCATATGTCTCATACCACCTTAAGTATTTAAGTTAGTTATTTACACTATACACGCAAAACAAACCATGCAACAAATAGGGTGGGTGGGTGTGGAAAAGCCGGCGAGAAAGCAGCAGTTAGAAATCTGCTCTCTCGAGTGGCTGCGTTCAAGACAGCGTTTTGGTCTGACACAGCCACTCAATGATTGGCTGCCCACTGCTCGCGCACTACGTCATAAGGCGGGAACAGGGGAATCCCGTTCCAATAATGACTAGGAATTCTGCGCAGCGAAATTCCCCCACCATTATCAGAAACCACAAGTCGCATGATATGCAGTCGAAAACAGTTTATTTATCTTAACTATACATGCATGGCAGAGCGCATCTCCGACGACACAAGAAACTCATGACTGTCAGTGGCTTCAGTGTTAATTGAGTATTTCTCGTGCCGTCGGCCACGCCCTCTGCAAATTGTAAACAAGCAACAATGTATCAGTTACAGCTAATTCTATGAATTAGCTGACAATAATTAGCATAACACTCATATGTCTCATACCACCTTAAGTTAGTTATTTACACGGCAAAATAGTTTATAAGGCCAAGAAAAAAGTTTTAGATAAGAAAAGAAAGTAAGAGTTTAGAAAATTTTAGGAAGATACAAAGTTGCAAGAGTACTTGTTTTTTAAGAAGTTCAGCAATTTTTAGCAAGCAAACCTGCCACGCGAAAGAAAGCTGGTTTCTCATGCAAATAGCGCAATACAGCATCACTGTGCCAACCACCAAAGGTTTTTACGTCGTTCAAGGACGCCCCTGCCTGATAAGCATTTGTACATGCCGAACGGCGCACTGAATAAAAATTTATAGGCCGACCAGCAAGTGGTGAATTCTTCAGCACGTGTCGGAGCCACGAGTATGCTTGTCTAGCTCCCAGTGGCAGCACAGCGTGCGCTGCCCGAAATTGCAAGAAAGCCTGCAGAGGAGAAATAACAGGAACAGAAGCGATATACTCCTGTAAAAATTTTACAGGACAGCAGGAGTCTGAATTATTCTTACGAACTGGAAAGCGATAAAATTGAGAAGCATCCTGTCTATTCTTAGCCCATCTTATTGTTACTAACATGCCAAAGGCTACGAACTGAACATCCCTAGAAGTTAGATGTCTAGTATGATCGAAAAGCGCAGGGGTGCTAGGAATTAGAGAGGAAATTCGGAGCATGCCAAAGTATAGTAAGACCAAAAGTGCTCTAAACACTAGAGCATTTTCACCCAGAATTGCGGCCGACTTCAATAGAATCTTAAATTCAGCCATAGATAAAACATAACGTTCTTTCGGTGAATAGCGAACTGTGAGCCTAACAGCCTTCCACATCTGCAAAACTGGAAAAGATTTAAACGGCGTTAAATTGAGGCCCCTCCAAGCCTGAAGAGTAGCTAGACTTGAAACATAGTTTTTTACGGTAGCTGGCGAAGGGAATGAATTAATCAAAAACTCTATGTACGCACAAATAATTTCTGGAGTCAAAAGCGTATCAGAAATATGATAATGAGCGCAAAAATAAAGGAAGCTCTTTATATGAAGAAATAAATTCTTTTTAGTTCCAGGGCGAAGGCATTTCCGTCTCCTTGCATTAGCCATATTGGCCAATCTATTCCAATCAGTATCTGAAAGTAAAAATTTAAAACTCTAAGTTAATACTCATGTAAAACACTCCGGCGTCTAATCAACGACAACAAAATACTCGTCCGACACAGCGACTTCATGCCTATCCTCCATTGCTCCAATCTCATTTAATAGTACCCTAAAGCGATCTCCAGTATGAGATCTAGATAGTGCATCGGCCGCCGTCATATCAACACCAGGTCTGTGACAGACCAAAATTTCTACATCATTAGTTACAGCTAACAGAAATACTGTTCTAATAAATGACTGCAGAAAAGTATCTTTTGAGCGCCCATTCTGTAACGCCAAACATGCAATCATATTGTCACAGTAAACCTGCAGCTTTTGACCTTTCCACTTTGAAGCCCACAACCTTAGAGCAACCACAATATTTAACATTTCCAAGCAGGCTATCGGGTAACACTCTTTAATAATGAACTGTGGGAAACAACAGGAGTAAAATTCGTCGCCTGACAAACCCCCGCATCCCGTCAGGCATGCGTCAACCTCAAGCTGGTCAGCGCTCGGCTCCAGAGACTTATCCAGCAGAGTGACCCCATTAAATTCAGGCATCAATCTACCAAAGAAATCCAGGTCCGCTCTCACTTCATTTGGTATCAAAACACTACCTTCATTTGGCATGGAACGTAAGAAATTTAGTATGCGATTAGTGTAGACCCGCACCGGAGGAGCCACACTACTCATAAAATTCAGAGAGCCCACCAATGACTGGACCTGACGCTTATTCGCCATCTGGTGACCACTCCAAGCACTGACCATAGACTTGACTTCAACAAGCTTTTGCTCCGGAATTGACAATGTCATCTCAACCGAGTCTACGTTAATTCCCAACCAGATCATCTTTGTACTCGGAGGACACGCTTTATGCTCGGCCTCATCTAAACCAACATTATATAGAATTGTCCGTAACGTACCAAACGCATTAGTTGCGACCCCACAGTCTAGCTCCGCACCACCAAAATCGTCTATGAATGGTCTAGACAAATACCCATAATCGCCATGAATTTGTGAGACCGCCATATTGGTGCGTTGCATCATCATGGCAGCCGTACGTAGTCCGAAAGGGGGACATATATCCATATATAGACTTCCAGCATGTTTGATCGACATCAGAGGCCAATCCAGAGGATCGAGGCGAAGCTGCCTGTATCCCCTAGACAAGTCGAGTTTATACATATAGCAGCCTGGCCCCAAATGTCGCACGCGTTCTGCCATGAAATCAACTGTAGGAAGCCTGAGGTCAATAGTAGTCCCCAAGTAATTATTTTCTTGAATGCCATCGTTAACAGAGTATCCCTTGGGCCATGACAGATCGACTACTATGCGTCTAGTTAGACTTTCTTTCTTTGGACGCGTCATTATCGGAGACAAGTGTAGCGGAACGACAGGCGGAGACGCAAATGGACCTAAGATAGCTGAGTGACCTAATTCTGTGAGAAGATAGGTATCAATATGACTTGCATAATCTGTCCCCGACTTATGGTTATCAAAAGTTGATATCAGTGGAGCCATGTGGTTAAAGCTGCTTGGCCAGCCAAATTCTAGGAATTTAATCAAATCACTATCCGCATAGTCATGCAGGTAAGTCTTCCACGCCGCTATATTCAGACCACTTGGTATTGGGACTCGAACATTTTTAAAATTGTACTGTCTAGAGTGAAATACCCTATTATAGATTTGAATCATATTTGCATTAAATTGAGACTGGTCCGTAGAAACTCCATCAACATCATGCCTGTCCACATGGGCCAGGGCAGGTAGTTTAACATTCACCTTGGGTGTACCCACACCTTTTAACACCATATCAAACAAACCACAATCACCAGAGCCACCTGGTGGGCATTCATCCAAACCATCACTCGCCACCTGGGAATTTGACACATCATCCCGTAGAATATCGAGGGATCCTATTGGCTTATCTATCACCACTGTAATATCACTGTTAGGGACTGTATTTAACTTTTCTATACTGTTAGCAGTTTTACCTTCATCAGACATAGCCAAATCTTCATGTGAGCCCACTTCACTTTTAACAGAATCCAAAACTTGTGATTGTATGGGGAGAGAATGGAAATCTCCCCTGCCTACTAGTTTTTTGAAGCGAAGAATTTTCTTTTGCATTCTTTTTCCTTATGGTTATAAAAGAAACCCACTGCATTATAACAGTAAGCGCAGGCGTGAGCACAGTTGTCATGAGTATCATCAAACCTACATTCACCTGTCTGATAAGGCACACATAGTTTCATTTGATTCTGATCACTTCTAGGCCTAAAATTCTGACTAAATGGGCGGTTATTGGCGACTCTAGAATTTTGCAGTACAGGTACTGTCATGGTCTGTGCATACTGAGCACGTATCGACGCTATTTCTGCTGTATGTACCCAATCGTAGCGAGCCTGTTCTACCCCGCAGGCTAACATTTTGTAATAACCTCTTATTTGAGGCCAACCATAAACTATTGTATCTACCATCATATCTTTCAGTATTGGCAACATGAGATCTCTATCCATACCATTTCTCTGATTAGCCAACATACATAAAAACCCCATCACAAATTCAGGTAATGTCAACTCTAGAAATTTAACAGCCTTCCTGTCCTGACCCCTAAAAACATAGAAATGAGGCCAATCAACATCTCGCACTATAGTGTCCTCTGCTGTGCGTGACTGACCACTCTTCTTACCTCTACGATTTGAGTTAGCTATAAAACCATCACAATAGTCATCCTCCAAGCCTAACTCATTCATCCTCCTAGCAACCTGATGAGCAAGCTGAGTATCAGCTCTCAGTGCAGGCAACAATGGAACAGCATTGTCTCTTGTTGTGTTGTAAATATTGCTATTATTTACATCATTGTTCTGCATATTCTGTCCATGCATACTTGTGGTGACACCTCCAAATTGTCCTTGACCAGGAATGTTATTCTTGACAGACACACCTGTTGCTTGCCGTTCTGCTGCACTGGATGAATAACCCATAAATGACTGCGGGCAACCCCTGCCTGTCATTTGAGTATCTGTATCTGTGACTGGCCGCGGGTATCCCCTGCCTGCCATCTCAGCTTCTCTCGAGGGTTGTCTTGTAGCATATGACTGCGGGTATCCCCTGCCTGTCACATGATCATCTGTATCTCCTGAAGGTTGTCTAGTTGCCCATGACTGCGGGAATTCCCTGCCTGTCACGTGAGCAATCATATCTGTGTGTGGCCGCGGGTATCCCCTGCCTGCCAGCTCATCCTCTCTTGGAAGTGGTTTTGTAGTTGCAAATGACTGCGGGAATCCCCTGCCTGCCATTTGATCACCAACATAATTGTCCTGATGGACATACACATCCTGACGTGTCTGCTTGCACACTTCTCCTGCCAAGTGTTGACCATTTTGTTGCCCCACTGGCAGACGCATAAAATCTCCATCCTGTTGATTATTTTTAACAAACATGTCAAGATCTGTAACCTCTCTTTCCATGGCTAAAGAGTTTTGAAATCTTGGTAGAGATTCAAGCACACCTGCATCCACAACAAAATCCGTTTCACTTTGTATATTGTTATTAGGTGCACTCCCAGACACTTCATTTATAGTATTTGCATTCACATTATTTGCTGAACGCAATTTCTGTCCATTCTCTATGTCTTTATCTTGGATTTTACTTATCTTTTCCAGATCCAAAACAGCTGCCACAGAAGTGTGTGTAATCCCTGATCCCTGAGCTTCATCCAAAGAAGTAAGTTTTTGATTTTCGAAATTAACATTGTCTGATGCACTGGACGCCTTTACCACTTTATCTTGTAATTGTTTTTGCAAGATTTCCATTTGCGCCTGCATCACTGTTAACTTCTCTGTAAATTGATCAGAGAATTCCTGTAGTTTCTCTGTAGCAGCAACATTAGAAATTGTTGTCTGAAACTCGTCCGTTTCTGGCCGAAAAGTACACTTTTTTCCTGTAGGTGGAGCATGGTTAGCCCCACACTTCCTACAATGTCTTTCACGCATGTTGTTATCATGTGTGTCAAGCAGATCGTCCAAATTCAAAGAGGCGTGAAAGCCGTAAAAGCCGTAAAAGCCGGCGAGAAAGCAGCAGTTAGAAATCTGCTCTCTCGAGTGGCTGCGTTCAAGACAGCGTTTTGGTCTGACACAGCCACTCAATGATTGGCTGCCCACTGCTCGCGCACTACGTCATAAGGCGGGAACAGGGGAATCCCGTTCCAATAATGACTAGGAATTCTGCGCAGCGAAATTCCCCCACCATTTTCTCTTCTTGTCTTTGTTTTTTAAGGGCTTCTTGTTTTTCATCTGCAAAAAAATTGAGTAATATATGTAAAATAAATTAGGGGTGAAATGATTTTGAATGCATCAATCCAGGGTGTCCAATAAATATCAAAATAGTGCAGCCATTGGGGGATAAGTGCTCAGACTAAATTTTACTCGTTTCATATGAATGGCAAATTGAAAGAAAGCAGGGGAAGGGGATGTTCAGAAACTTAAACAAAGTTTATGGTTCTGTAAAAGTAGCAAAAATAAAACTATGGGCTATTCCAGTCAAAAAGAGGGGGGCTTGCAAATGATATTGAAGGGGGGGGGGGGAGGGGGGTTGGCAGGGGGTATAAAGAAAACCATATTATGAGGGGAGGGGAAGTACAACAAAATTGAATTCTGTCCTGAGGGGTTATACCAATTTCTGTTAACATTACATGGTTATATAATTTGCGCCCATACAAAGCTCCCAACATCTACGTTTTCTATGGCTTCTTCCACATTATTTTCACTGACAACGGAATATATGCCATCATCAATGAAGCGGAGCAACAAGAATTTTTCTGAAAAATAACAAAATAAAATGCTTTTCAGTGGGCCACATTGATAAAAGTATCATACTGACAAAACCAAAACATAATTAAGTCCTCCAAATACAATGAAATGAACTAAAATTCAGCGCAGGGCTGAACATTAAGATTACTTCATGGGAGCCCAAGTGCATACCAAGCAAGAGATTTTCAGGCTAACTGCAGAAATTTAAGGGAGAAACAGAAGGGTTCAAAGGAGCCCTGGGCTCCTGTCTCCAAGCTTATTGTGAGCCTGTAAGTGTAACAAGTTGATTTTATGGGGAGTAGTTGCTTTTGTTTGCTTGTTTGTATGCTGAACCACACATTAACACCCGATTAAGATTTTCCTCATTTCTTTCCTTTATGAAAATCTCAACTTTTTTATAGTTACCTTCCCAATGCAGAAGTGGATTCCTCACTCTTCGTGACATCTTGAACTACCTTCAAAAGACCTCTCCGTTGGGATACCACCTTGTCGTGGTGGAGAGGCTTGTGTGCCTTTAGGATCCTGAGAGCTATGCTGGTTGGAATTTCTAATCCCTGGTAGGTTCAACCATACCAGATAGGTCGATGGGGAGAGGTCAGACTAAGATGTAGTCCCCGTACCTCCCGGTTGGAGGCAGCTTGTTTGCCGTGGGCTGCGGCCTGTGAAATTGGAAGACGGGATCCTGGTGGTTGAGGGGTGATGGATCTACGGATCTATTATCTCCAACACGCCACTTTGGCCCTTATTTCATCTAGACAGGCGGTCTGATTTGGCTCGGTCTAGATCAATCGGCTGGTAATGCCATGCCCTAGGGAGAGGTTGACGTGGTCGTTCAACTTAGCCGTTGTTAATGACCATCTTGATCTCTTCCTAGAAGGCGATTGCTCATGGGCCAATCAGGGTTTGTACATGTCTTTTTATTTGTATAAATTGTGAGTATATCCAGTGTGTATCCCTGTTTACATGTGCGCTGATGGCACTGCCCCGCACCTCTGTATACCCCTTGTTGGAGTCGAAGTAAGGCTGGGGACCACAGCGGACGAACAATACATCTCTCATATGGCTTCATCAAAAACCCCAAAAAGAACATTAGAAGATTATCTATCCGATGATGACAATACCTCAACAAAGAATTTCTGGCCACACTTTTTAGTGATCCAGCCCGCATCTCCAGAAAAACTACTCACCTCTTTATCTCCCTTTGCCATTGCCAAAAGCATCCAAGGCTTAGCAGGTACACCAAAACAAGTGAAACATCTCAGATCAGGCGATATCTTGGTGGAGGTTGAAAAGGAATCACATTACAAAAATCTTATAAAGACGTCAATGCTAGTCAATGTTCCAGTTAAAATATCCCCCCATAGGACACTGAATACCATCAAGGGTGTCATCCGGTGCAGCGAACTGAAGTTTACTCCCGTGGAAGACATAGTTGACAATCTTAAAGAGCAAGGTGTTAGTGAGGCACAGAAAATTATAATCACAAAAGATGGAAACAAAATTACAACTGCAACCATCATCCTCACTTTCCATGGGAGTACAGTTCCTTCCGAAATCAATGTAGGCTTTTTGAAAGTTAACGTTTCCCCATTCATCCCCAACCCTCTGAGATGTTTCGGTTGCCAACAGTTTGGACATCACAAAAACACTTGCAAAAATCCCTCAAAATGCCCAAAATGCCCCATGGATGACCATGGAGATACTCCTTGTGATCATCCCATAAAATGTGTCAACTGTTCTGGTGATCATCCCGCATACAGTAGAACCTGCTCTAAATGGATTTTTGAGAAGGAGGTTCAATCTGTTAAATGTAAACAGCAAGTGCCTTTTCCAGAAGCTAGGAAAATAGTCCAAAATAAATCCAGCACTGAAAAGAAATCCTATGCTCGGGCAGCAACAGTTGACAAACCTCAGTTCTCATCCATTCAGACCCAAACCGACATCACCTGGCCAATCAATGCAACAGACTTCACACTTCTTCCTACACCTGAAAAACACATCACTCCAACTCCATCTCATGCAACAATGTCTACACAAACAGTAAATGAACCATCACAACAACCTATAAATATCATTGAACCTACCACTGCAAAAGCAAAAATCCCTCCAAAGCCATCACAAAATAATAAATCGTATACACGCAAACCCATCACTGCCCCTCAGGGTGGCAGTCAGGAGCCTAGGAGAAATTCCTTAGGCTCCAGACCATCCAAAGGTTCATCTGATCCTCTCTCTCAAATCCGCAGAGAGAGGTCATTTGAAACAATGGACTGTGAGGATGTACCAAAGCCACACCAACCAAAGGCGAGAGTACACCTCATACCATCAAAATGACACTTTTATTGATTTTATCCAACATATCTCTTTCCTTTCTCCTTTTTCTCACCATGGCTAGTGGCTTTATTATTCAGTGGAACTGTCGAGGACTTGCAGCAAACCGGCAGGAACTTGAACTATTAGCTCAAAAATATAATGCTCCTGTCATTTGTCTCCAAGAGACAAACCTCAAAGATGATCAAATGACTTTAAAAGGTTATGTTGCTCACCATAGATCTGGAAGAATAGATGATATGGATAGAGCACATGGTGGTGTCTCAATATTTATCAAAAGCAATCTACCTCAGAGTGTTGTAGATGTGACCTCACCTTTGCAAGCGATTGTTGTAAAGGTGACTCTCCACACTACAATTACCTTCTGCAATCTTTATATTCCCCCTAGCACTGCACTTCATCTCCGTGACCTTACACACTTAGAAAGCCAATTACCTAAGCCATTTATGATTGTTGGGGATTTTAATTCTCACAATTATTTGTGGGGAGGGAATAAATCTGACGCAAAGGGTAAGGTCATGGAGACATTCATGACTAGAAGTAATATCTGCCTCTTTAATGATGACACCCCGACTTATCTGCATCCAGCAACTGGTTCTTTTACATCAATAGATCTCACTATGTGCTCTCCTTCACTTTTCATGGATTTTACATGGAGGGTGGAGGAAGATCTTCATGGTAGTGACCATTTTCCTATCATCTTAAAGAGTCATTATCATCCTCCAGATGACAGACCACCAAAGTGGCAGTTTCACAAAGCTGATTGGAATCTTTTCAAAGACCTGTGTTTGGAGGCCTTTCCTCAAGATGATCTCGATGGAGGTCTCCAGCTGGAAACATTTATTGACCAGCTTTGTGAAATTGCCAATGAAACAATCCCAAAATCAAATCCCAACCCGACGAAGCCACAGAAGCCATGGTTTTCTGATGAGTGTAAGGAAGCTATTTTAGAACGAAAGAGATCTCTTAGAGTTTTTAAGAGATCTCCAACAAATGCAAATTTACAACTATATCGTATAAAGAGTGCTAAAGCAAGACAGGTCATTCGTGCCAACAAAAAGAAAAGTTGGCACGAATATGTATCGAAATTAAATGCCAGAACGTCTATGAAGAAATGCTGGGACATGGTCCGTAAAATCAAGGGTAAGGGGGGCAGTCTGTCTGTAAAACATATTGAGAAGAATGGCAAAAAAATAACACAACCAAGGGATATTGCCAATACCATTGGGGAGGCAATATCCTTCAATTCCTCCTCTGCACATTATTCTTCTAAGTTCCAACGCATCAAAAATAGACAAGAGAGACATCCCCTTATATTCCAATCTGACAATACCGAACCATATAATCAACCCTTTTCAATGGATGAGCTCAGGACTGCGCTTGGTAAAGCCCATGACACAGCTCCTGGCCCTGACCAAATACATTATCAGATTTTGAAGCATCTTCCTCAAGCTTCTCTCCAGTGCCTTTTAAAAGTTTTTAATAATATTTGGGAAACTGGAGAGTTTCCACCTTCCTGGAGAGAAGCCACTATCATACCCATTGCCAAACCAGGAAAAGACTCCAAAGATCCTAATAATTACCGCCCAATAGCTTTGACCAGTTGTGTCTGTAAGACCATGGAACGAATGATAAACGATCGTCTTGTTTGGTATCTTGAATCTTCTTCACTTATCACGGAAGCCCAAAGTGGCTTCCGGAAAACGCGAAGCACAATGGATCATCTTGTGCGATTTGAGACATTTGTAAGAGAGGGATTTTTAAATGGGGAACATGTGGTGTCTGTCTTTTTTGACCTTGAAAAGGCATATGACACCACTTGGAAATATGGCATTATGAAAAATTTACATGATATGGACCTCAGGGGACGTTTACCCCTTTTTATACAAAACTTTTTATCTGAGAGGAAATTTAGAGTCAGAGTGGGGACATCCCTCTCTGACTTTTATGATCAAGAAATGGGAGTTCCCCAGGGGAGCATTTTATCTGTCACCCTTTTTATAGTCAAAATCAACAGCATCACCAGCTGTATAAGAAATGGTGTTGACAAGTCTCTATTTGTGGATGATTTTGGTGTCTCATATCGATCAAAACATATGCACGCTATAGAAAGGCAGCTCCAACTTCATCTAAATAGAATAGAAGATTGGGCTGACAATAATGGTTTTAAATTCTCCCAATCAAAGACTGTTTGTGTCCATTTTTGTCGAAGGAGGGGTCTTCATCCAGATCCCTACTTGGTCCTTTATGATAACCCCATTCCTGTAAAGAAGGAAACAAAGTTCCTTGGCATTTTACTCGATTCAAAATTGACATTTGTCCCTCATATCAAAGGCCTGAAGAAAAAGTGTATCAAGGCTTTGAATTTGTTGCGTGTTGTTTCCAGTACCGACTGGGGTGGGGATCGTATAGTTCTTTTACGACTATATAGGGCCCTTGTTCGTTCAAAGCTAGACTATGGATGTTTTATCTACGGAGCAGCATGTAAATCTTATATCTCTTTGCTGGATCCTGTTCAAAATCAAGGTTTGAGGCTTTGTCTTGGAGCCTTTAGAACCTCTCCTGCAGATAGTCTTTGTGTTGAGGCGAATGAGCTCCCTCTTCGCCTTAGAAGAGAAAAGCTTGCTCTACAATTTGCAACTAAAATAGCTGCCAACCCAAATAACCCTGTTTACGAAACTATTTTCAACCCTCGATATGTGGACCTTTTTGCTAGAAAACCAAGAGTCATTCCAACTTTTGGTATTCGTATTAAGGAATCATTGGAAGAGTTAGATTTTAATCCTGACATCATCGCAAAATTTGAATTTCCTGAAACTCCTCCATGGACATATCCAACTGCTATGGTCGACCTCACTCTTTCGTATGCCAAGAAGGATCAAACGGATCCTTCTCAGTACATAAGTTTGCACAATGAGGTGAAGGATGTCTTTCGAGACTATGATTTCATCTACACTGATGGCTCTGTTGCAGATGACAAGGCTGCAGCAGCAGCAGTCATTGATAATTATTCTTCCATTGAACGTCTTCCAGATAAGTCCTCTATATTTTCTGCCGAGTTGCGTGCTCTCTATCTAGCTCTCGATAGGGTGGAGACGGCAGATGATGATGAAAGGAATTTTATTATTTTCTCTGATTCAAAGTCTGCTCTTCAAGCCATTTCGGGCCAAGACTGGACACATCCTCTTGTCCTCTACATACTGGAACGCCTCAATTGGCTAGTACAGTACCAAGAGAAAATAATTTTATTTTACTGGATTCCCAGTCATGTTGGCATTAGGGGTAATGAAAAGGCAGATGCTGCTGCCAAGGCTGGTCTTTCAAGTAGAGTCACAGATGTTCCCATTCCTTATGGTGATTTTAAAAAACACATCAATGTCCTTTTAAAACGCAAATGGCAGTCTCAGTGGGATGAGGCTGTAAACAACAAACTACATGCAATTCATCCACATTTGGGTCTTTGGCCTGGAGGTTCTCGGATCATTAGGCGTGAGGAGAGTGTTTTAGCAAGAATTCGAATTGGTCACACTCATTTGACTCATTGCTTCCTTTTGAAAGGGGAAGATTCTCCACAATGTATAGCCTGTGATTGTCAGTTGACTGTCAAACATATTTTATTTGAATGTGTCGATTTTATTGAGTCCAGAAATAGACATTTGAATGTAGATACCTTTAAGGAACTCTTTGAAAAGGTTCCTCCTGACAGCATTTTATCTTATTTACATGAGATTGGTCTGTTTTACCGATTGTAAAACTTTTTAAGAATGTATAGTTTCTTTTGAAACAACCTGTTATACGGAAATTATATTTTGAAATTGTTCATTATTTTGTGATCATTTTTATTCATCCATTGCTTTGTTATTGTTGAAAACAATAACAAAGGACCATTGTTTTATACAAATCTTATGGCACTAAATGGCCTTTGTGTGCCGATGTGCCTTTAAGCAATCATTCATTCATTCATTACCTTCAAAAGAATACAAAGAAAACATTTCAGCTCATCATTTCAATAGGGCAAAAAATAATAAATGTTCTGTTTGTGGTTTAATGACCGAAGGGGCATTCCGTGGTAATTTTTTGTCCCACACCGGACAAAAGTGACAACTAAGATCAGTATAGTTTTTTGTCAGATTAGCATTACATTGAATCAAGTTCCAAATATATTGTTATAAATTTCGAATTTAGAATACCCTTTGATCTATTTTTTAAGCAGGAGGAACAATTTCTGATCCACAATTCTGGGACTGCATTTCTATTGATTCAATGCATTGTATCACATACTGTTCTTGTTGGTTTTTGGCGAAAATCTGCAGACCAACTACGAAATTGAAGTGTACACCCCTCTCTGTTCCGAGACTCAGACAATCTTTTTACTTACACCGTGAAAGCACTCTAAACTTACTTTGCCTTTCTTCTCACTGCCCGTTTCAATGGTCGTTGTCAGTTTATTATTTAGGTATTTTCTTTGGTAAAACCGAACTACGTAGATAAGCATAATATTCTCTATAAATATCAGTCAGGTTTCAGAAAGTCGTACTCCACAGAAACTGCTCTCATTGATCTCTCTGACAGGATCAAGTTTAGCATGGACAAGGGCCTATATACAGGAATGGTTATGATTGACCTGCAAAAAGCTTTTGATACAGTCAACCATGCCATAATGTCTGATAAACTTGGTGCTGTTGGATGTGATGATGCGTCAGTGAACTGGTTCAACTCCTACCTATCCAACATATCTCAATCTAGAGACATAAAGGGCACTTTATCAGATTGCGGGGAAGTTACGTGTGGCGTACCCCAGGGCTCTATACTGGGACCTTTATTGTTTTTAATTTACGTGAATGATATGGAATCAGCTGTTGACTGTGATCTTTTGTTGTATGCTGATGATTCGGCTCTTTTGATCAGAGGGAAGAACATCATTGATATTGAACAAAAGCTCAGCGAGGAACTTACCAAATTAAATGTGTGGTTGATAGACAACAAACTTTCACTCCACCTGGGAAAGACAGAGTCTATCCTATTTGCCTCAAATAGGAAGTTAAAACAACATAAATTTCTAAGAATCTCATGTAATGGTATCAAATGGGAGGGAAAGAGGTTGTAACATACCTGGGGGGTCAACTAGACCAAGACCTGTCAGGAAAATCTATGGCTCATAAAATCATCAATAAGGCTAATGCCAGTCTCAAGTTCCTTTACAGAAAGAAAATGTTCCTAAATCAGTACTGCAGAAAAACTGTCTGCATGGCATTGATTCAGTCGAGAATAGACTACGCCAGCAATTTCTATTACCACGGTCTACCAAAATTCTAACAGAGTCACCTTCAGGTCGTACAAAATAAAATGATTAGATATGTTTTAAACTACTCAAACAGAACACACTTGGTAGCCAACGACTTCAATGAGGTTAAGTGGATGAGCATTGAAAACAGAATAAAATATCTGGCCGCAAGCCATGTATTTAACTGCATCGATGAACAGGCCCCAGAGTATCTTCAGGTTTTTGAAAGAGTAAATGAATCACACCACTATTACACCAGACACAGTATTAATGCTTTGATTTTGCCAAAGGCTGGTTCATATGGTATGAAGTCCTTCCACTACATAGGTGCCAAAATCTGGAACTCTTTGCCAGATGAGATCCAGACTACGTTCAGTAAATCTCTTTTTAAAGTGAGATGCAAAAAAAATTTCATTTCAATCCTCTCTGATTCATAAGAAAAAAAAGAAATTCATCAATACTAGTCTGAATGTTTGTATTATAATATATGATATATTGTTGTTATGTCAATCTTGAGCAGTGAGGTTGATCATTATATGTGATGCCATTATGCCATTGGACTCTGGGCAGACTGGGACCACTATGGAAATAAGTTTCTAATTGTTAGTGTATATATCCTGTGTCTGGTTAGATTTCTATTGCATAGCAGTTAATGACACTCCAACTAGTCACCTTTATATATGATATTTTTTTGTATGCCAAATGCTATGTAATACACATTGTACTAGACCGTACTGTTTGTTATATGCGAACAGACACTCCTAATGTCTTGGCAGGTGCTCGATTATTCAAGTCTTTAGCTTACATCGGAAATTTAAAATGGCGGAAATTGCCGCTTCAGAACTTCTTTCTAAGATTATTTAACATTTCAGCCATTGTCACCTGCCGACTTAGGGCATATACACTAGTCAAACATGTACATAATTCATTGGTACAAGTCTGGCCGTAACACTCGCCTTATAAACGCGAGAAATCCACTCCGGTGAATTCACCGGACTGACGGCAGACTTTTACTATTGTGTGGTACCGTGTCTCGGAAAGGCCAATAACAGAAACATCAATAAATAAAAAGGATGGCCTGATAGAGACACAAACCGGGTCTAGAGTTGAAGCTGCCTTTCTATGGCTTACATGTGTTTGGAACCATAGGAGACATCAGAGTCATCAACAAATAGAGACTACCGTATTATCCTGCATACAAAATGCATTTTCATACATCGCAGCACTAATGTTAAGGAGGGGTGTGTGTTATCAACGGGTACAAGAACCAAAACTTTATTTCATCGGTGCCACGGGTGCGGGGACGTGGGGAGCAGGGTTGAAAAAGGCCACATTTATTTTCAGTCATTAACCCTGGTAGTGCTGGGATCGGGCACATGATATCTTTCTGACAAAGAAAAACATAAAACACTATATCTGATTTATTTGCCTAGTCGGAAATTTGCTGATCTTGCCTTTTCCCGAATTTGCTGGGTCTTAATTTACCGAGCATGAACACATGTGATCAGTAAATTAAAAACACCCGTTAGTTGTTACCACATTCTCACCATTTAAGTGCCCCCAGGAGGAAAGGACAGCAAATCTATCCATATTTGGATTTTGATTGCATTAAAATTAGGGGATAGGGAGGGTGAATTGATACGGATAAGCCAGGAGAGCAGAGTTGGCACGAGCTGGTGTCTGTGCTCATCTCGGCTTTTGACAAGTGAAGTCAACAAATGGGCACCAGGCAGTATCAATTACAATTTACCATCACAAACCAGGGCAGACATATAACGCTCCGCACTAAATGACCGGCCAACTCCCCCTGCGTGTAATCAACGGGGATTTGTATTTTACATACGGAAAGGGACTTTGGGAGGGCGAGCGTATTATCTAGGGGATGGGGGTTGTATGTAGGGTAATACAGTAGTCTACACCATTTCCTATACAGCTGGTGACAGATAAAATGCTACGCTGAGAAACTCCCATTTCCTGGTTATAAAAGTCTGAGGGGGATGTATCTACTCTGACTCGAAATATCCTGTCCGATAAAAAGATTTGAATAAAAAGCGGTAAACGTCCCCTGAGATCCATATCATGTAGATCCTTCATAATTCTGTATTTCCGAGTGGTGTCATATGCCTTTTCAAGGTCAAAAAAGGTTAGACACCGCATGTTCTTTAATTAATAATCCCTCTCATACAAAAGTTTCAAAATAAACAAGGTGATCCATTGTGCTTCTTGTTTTCCGGAAGCCACTCTGGGCTTCTGTGATGAGTAAAGACGATTCAAGAAACCAAACAAGATGGTCATTAATCATTCTCTCCATGGTTTTGCCTATCAGAAGTGGTGATTTTTCTTTCCGAGCCTGGATGACTGAATAAGGAGGATGTTTTTTGACCAACATGCCCAAATTAGGAAATTCTATTCCGAACACTGATGCACTAACCTCAAAATATATACAAAGTAAGGTGTCTCCAACCCATTAGCTGCCTTTATCTTCATCCAGCTGAATTAATATTCTTAATGGCCTTTCCACTAAGACTCCAAACTTTCTTTAAAGAAATTCTCTGTAACAGTGGAAATTCCAGAACCACTATCCAACAAACAGTTGTTTGAGACTTAACCCAGCTGAATTCTAGGTTCTGGACAATTCCCCAGTAATTTTGAGAAAATGACTTCCTTATCCGCATCTCAAGAGCCTATGGAACGCCCAGTGTGCCAAAACCACATGTTTCTGAAACATGAGAGATGTTTCTTAAACATGTACATGTTTCCTAAACATCTTTCCCCATATTTATGAGATATCACCTAAATGCAGAGATATCTCCTAAACATGAGAGATGTTTTAGAAACATCGCGGATTACTTATAGATATGTCTGACAGAAATCATCAATAAAGTCAGAGATATTTAAGAAACATCTCTCAATTAAGTGATATCACTCGTGATATCACTTAATTGAGAGATGTTTCCTAAACATATACATGTTTAAGTGATATCACAGTATCACTTGAGTGATATCACCTAATTGTGAGATGTTTCTTAAACATGTACATGTTTCCGAAACATCACTCTTTTATGTGATATCTCGGACAGTACATGATCTCTTCCCTTTTCTGATACATCAGGCACTAAAAGAGATATCACTTAAATGCAAGATGTTTCGGAAACATGTACATGTTTAGGAAACATCTTGTATTTAAGTGATATCACTCACATTTAGGTGATATCATGATATCACATAATTCAGAGATGTTTAGGAAATATCTCTGAATTATGTGATATCGCGATATCATCAAAATGAATTAGGTGATATCTCTCGAAGTCAGAGATGTTTCGTAAACATCTCAGATGTTTCAGAAATATGTGGTTTTGACACGCCAGGCGAACCTGACGCCATTATGCCAAAACTATATTTGAGAGATATCCATTAAATAAGAGAGATGTTTGCGAAACATCTCTCAATTAGGTGATATCACTTCAAAAAATTAAGAGATATCTTGGAAACATGTACGATGTTTGTGAAATATCGTGATGTTTCCTAAACATCTCACATGTTTCAGAAACATCTCACATGTTTCAGAAACATGTGGTTTTGGCACACTGGGCGTTCCAAAAGAGCCAACAATATTATCACCCACTTCCTGGGTCATAGAAGAGGGCACTGCTAGTTTAAAGGTTTAGAGGCAGCCTGTGAAGAACTATCTTGGGAGGCATTTTGAGGACCCTGTCCCATGGGATTCTTAGGACAGTTTCGTTTCCTGGCCTCGCTATCGCATGCTCTCTTAGGATTTGACATTCGTACGTGGGCAGGGCAGCATCAGTTACCTCTGCTCCCCATACTTCATGTGCGACCCGTTACTACCAGGTATAGTTAGTCTATATCTGGGGACATTTTAACAACTGTACGATCCCCGCCCCAGTCGGTATTGGAAAGAACTCACAAATTTAAAGCTTTGAAAATCTTTTTCTTAAGGCCCTTGATATGAGGGACAAATGTCAGTTCTGAATCGAGTAAAAAGCCAAGGAACTTAGAGTGCTTTTTTACAGGAATGGCGTTATTATAAAGAACTAAATAGGCATCAGGAGGTAGACCCCTTCTTCGATAAAAATGCACACAGACTGTCTTTGATTGGTAGAATTTAAAACCATTATTGTCAGCCCAATCTTCTATTCTATTTAAATGGAGTTGGAGCTGCATTTCTTTGGCCTACATGTGTTTAGAACCATAGGAGACATCAAAGTCATCCACAAATAGAGACTACCGTATTACCCCGCATACAAAATGCATTTTTATACACCGCAGCACTAATGGTAAGGAGGGGTGCTTGTTATCAACAGGTATAAGAACCTAAACTTTATTACATCGATGCCACAAATCACCCATCATCCGACCACTGCCAGAGCGACCTCTCCTCGGGCGACCTATTTTCGAGCGGCTCGTTGACGTGCCGACCAGCATTTTTTTAATTTCTTTATTACATGAATGTATGTGAATGAATTTCATATGTGTTTGTGTCAATTTATAAATAACGTATCTCTGCATTGACTACAAGGAAAAAACATTTATTCATTGAAATTGGAACTCGCGATCACGTGTTTTTCTCTGGTGACAACGAGCGTGGAGATAGTGATGGATCGCCAGATAATGCCATGGTAAGTTCAATAATCCCCTGTTTTCTAGAGATATTACTAATAGCAATGAACGAAACTTGATGAAAAGATGGAAAACATTGTTCCACACAAAATTAATGCTAAGAAGATTATTCACCAATTATAAAATGGCTGTTAGATGGCGATCCATCACTGTCAGGTGCTTTGTTTGATATACTCATGTAGTGTGATAGTGATAGTTAACCAGAATAGTGGAACTTGTGCTGGACAATTTACAGATAAGAAAATACTTGAAAATGAAAATGAAATTTGTAATGGGAAAAATGAAAATAGAAAATAATGGTGCATTTTATAGAGAATGAAATACTTGCTGGATATCTTTGAGACATTTCATAGAAAATACTTAATGGAAGTTTTAGAAAATAATGGGATTTTTGAAAGAAACATTTGAAATGAAATACTTGCTGGAAATTAATGGACATTTAACAGAATATACTTGAACATTTCTTAACAAATACTTGAAAATGAACTACTTGCTGAATACTTTTAAGACATTTCATACAAGATACTTAGAAAATACATTGTATTTGAAAATGAAATACTTAATGGAAGTTTTAGAAAATAATTGGATATTTAAAAGAAACATAGAAAATACATTGTATTTGAAAATGAAATGCTTAATGGAAGTTTTAGAAAATAATTGAATATTTAAAAGAAACATAGAAAATACATTGTATTTGAAAATGAAATACTTAATGGAAGTTTTAGAAAATAATGGGATATTTGAAAGAAACATTTGAAAATGAAATACTTACTGGAAATTAATGGACATTTAACAGAATATACTTGAAAATTTCTTGACAAATACTTGAAATGAAATAATTACTGGATATTTTTAAGACATTTCATACAAAATACCTTAAAAATACATTGCATTTGAAAATGAAATACTTAATGGAAGTTTTAGAAAATAATGGGATTTTTAAAAGAAACAGATCACAAAAAACACTTGAAAATGATATAAAACCACAACGAAATATTGTTTGTTTCTCATCCTTGTGCATGTTTATTTCACCATTGCAATACATATCTGCATAACTTCATTCTACCATTACTTTTTACTTTACATATGTACATAATTTATATTACTTTATTCATGCAATTAATTACTTAAACAATTCATTCTTCCTAAACCATCTTTATTTACTTTATCTTTTACTTTTGCTTTTCAGAATGGCCGGTACACCTTGGAGCAGGACTTCAAGAATTCAGAGGTGTTGATGTCCTTGGCCTCGTATTTCTCCCACAGTTTCATTATCTTCCCCTGTTTGGATCTGGTCTTCTCCCGCTGATGGCGCCTCAGGTTTCCCTCGTCCACAAGCTGCAATAGATAGAAAAAAAGGCATTCAATATCAAGAATAGATAGACAAAAAAGACATTCAATATCAAGAATAGCTAACTTTATTTTTAGAATGTGATATGCAATAAAAAAAAAATAGTTTTAAGATAAATAAGTGAATATTTTTAGATTTTTAGCACATTTGTTATTCATGTCATGTACCTGAAATACTGAAGAGAACGAGAAATACATTTTCATCTTTTCATCATTGTTTTATTGTTTTAATTGAGACTGGACTGGACTTGACTTAATTATTCTTAATTAAAACTGGACTGAAAAAAAACATTCATCAAGACTTACTATATATTTACCTGCATCTGGACGACAACGAGTCGGGCCTCGTCATGCAGCACTCCCACCAGCTTGTAAAAAGCCTGTCTTGCCCCGATCACCCTTGAGTTCAAGCGACGATGCCACCCTTCCACATCATTGTTCGTCCTCACGCTCTGACCATGGATGCTCCAGCTTGCAGGGGGCCAAACTTCACTCCTGATCCAGGTGTCCTGGACGTACTGCACCAACTGCCGCAAGGGATCAGTTGATGCACTTTCCTTGAGGTAGTCGAATGCGGGAATGATGTCATCTGCTGGCAGGAAGGGCAGGGCGAAGAGTTTCCCTATGTATCTACAATGAAAGGATAGGAAAAAAAATATTCAATGTCAAATATTAAAGCAACTATGAAAAATATACTTTTAAAAGATAACATGAATATAATTTTTATATTCTAATTATTAAAATACTTATCTGTAAGTTAGGCCCTGTTCCTTGTATGCCGGGATCAGGCCGATTTCCCCTACGTGACAGTACACCGCCTGTACCCAGTGAAATACGCATCCCTTGATCTCAGTCCTGGGTTATAGTTCCCGCAGTGCAGCCCAGAAACCTGAAACATATAGTAATAATATAATAAACATAAACATATGATAGAAGTATTCAGTTCATACATAATCAGATACCAATGACTAAGCAAGGCATAATAATATATATAAATATAGCATTCTTACCTGCCTCGTAGTCAACCACAAAGCGCTCCACCTTAGGACGCAGTGGCAACATCTGTGATATGGCCTCGAAGACTGCCACATAGTCTTCCTTTCTCTTCCCAGACATCATGGCGAAGACAAGGGATACCTGCTTCATGTCGCTGTCTTTCTTCAGGAATGCGTGGACAGAGACCATCTGTGTAAATGGACGGCTCACAACCTTGAAGGTCCCGTCGATATACCAGATGGTTGAATCTGCCAGAAGGTGTAGCTGTGTGTTGGTGGCAAACACTACATGGCGACGGCCACTGATGGTGATATCCATCCTCAAGAAGTTCGGTGGCAGGGCATCTGTGTTCATCTGAAAACAATGGAAAGATGTGTTGCATAACAAGATAGACGAGTCAATATGTATTAAGTATATTGATTAATAAAAAATGGTATCAACATTATTGAAAATTTTAATTTATGAAACATTTTAATCAATATGAGATATATATTCACCTCAAAGTCCATCTCGTCTCGGCCTGGCTCTGTTGGTCTGTCCCTGGACCTGGCTCTGCAAACGACACGCTCCAGACTCGACTTTGACTGGAGCTTCTCCGTGTCAACTATCTCGACCCAGGCACGATCGATGAGTGCCCCGGCAGCAGCGTAGATGTTTGCCTTTGCATCCTGCTTGTCCTACACCTTCAGCTTGGTATTCACAAGGAGACCAGGGTCGCAGGGGTGGCATTGGGCCCTAGGTCCTGGGGTAAATCTTCCAGCAATCTCAACCACTGAGGCAGGGCAGACCATCACCTTTGACCTAACGCTGCACCGCCAAGACCCGCGGTTCTTTCTCCCGCCAACTCGTAGAGTATATCCATATCCCTCACTGTCGACCAGCTTCATACGATTCTGTCGTGATCCCTGCATCACAATCTCATATGTGGTTGGGTGGGCTTCCGGGTGCTCTGTTGGCATCCTATCGTGGAGAGACCTGAAAATACATGAAAAAATCACAATTATAACCATAATCAATAATACAATAAAAGAATTTACATAAAAAAGCCAAATTGATCTATTGATCTCCATACCAATAATTAAGTCAATTATAAGAGGAAATGTAAGTGTCATCATAATCAATAATATAATTAGAAATGTTAGGTATAATATGTATATGTATATATATATACATATATATGTAAAAGTAAATAAGCACCTTTCCAATAGATCTATTGGACGAGCCGGTAGCCTACCCTCTACATCAAAAGATCTATCAAGAGGGTCAACCTCTGCTTCCTCCTGGGTAACATCCATCACCTCATCTGGTGGGTTGGTAGTGTCCACCACCTTACTGACATCAGGTGGGTTGGTAGCATCTACCACCTCACTGACATCGGATAGGTTGGTTTCATCTACCACCTCTTCTACTACCTCTGGTAGGGACAAAATGCTGTCGTGAAGGTGACAGATCCACGGGAAGGTGGCTGTCCCATCAACAACTGCCTGATAGAACTCACCAGGAAATACCTGATCAAAACATGAAAGGTGCTGCCACCTATCACACTCGTCACAGGCAAAAGCCTGCACACAAAAGATATGGGGCTCAAAAACTTGTCAAAAGTTTGTCATATTGACAAGGTTTGGGTCGTCATTTCGATGGTGCCCAAAACGACGAGTTTACGTTTGTCAAGACGAGTTTCTGTGGCAAAACTTGTCAAAAGGTCGTCAAGTAGAACAAAGCAATATATGTCAGTTTCAAATTATTTTTATTTCTTTCCCCCAAAAAACGCCAAAAAGGACACAATACAAATTACTGACCCAAAAGTTCAATACTGGATCTTGCAGTGGCAAATTGGAGATATATGCACATTTATAAACTAATTTTGACAAAAAAGAAAACAATAATTCCACATTTGAAAATATGCTTCACATTGCACTCAAAACATTCCTAAAATACCTGCATGTCCAAAATAGTCAGTTTGTTTGATACAATGTATGTTATTGAAAAAATAATGCAAGATGGACCATATTTAAGTAGATATTGAATGGATATCAAATACAGTAATTACTTCAGCTCCTTCGTCCTCCAGTAGAGCCTCGTTCTGAGTTGAGCAGTGCATTATGGGATACGTACTTGACGACCTTTTGACTAGTTTTGGACAACCCACTTTGCAGGGTTGTCAAAAACTCGTCAGCGTACTTGACGAGCCTTAACTTGTCAATATGACAAGGTTTTGACAAGAAAAAACTTGTCACATTTTTTGTGTGTGGTGATCGTCCAAAACTTATAAATTACAAATTAAACAGTTATCTGCCATTTTGATTTGATTTGATTTTGATTTTAAAATTCTATGTTGCTTAGTATGTAGTCAGCAAGTGAATGAACTCCTGATGTATGTTGGAAACAGTCGATTTTTTTGTTTTTTTTGATTGATATTGATTTTTGATTGGAATTTTAATATAACACTTCAAAGGGGGGGGGGGGATATGTTAGATATTGTAATTGAAATACTTGAAAGAACTACAAATTGGTGTGATGAAAAAACAACAAGATTTGATGACAATTGTATATGGAAGTTTATTCAAAACAACAACAAATCACATTTTCTAATATACTTAAATACCTTTAGATCTTGGTGCACTTTATCTTTGATCATACTTTTTATAACAAATCATTGAAGGTAAGTTGGTCAGATTTTGAATTGATGACAATTGAAATTGAAAGTTTATTTCTGATACACTTAAATGCATTTATATCTTGCCAAACTTGATCATTCATTTATCTTCCAAAATAATTGTCCTATAATCAATAATTGTCCTTTCCTATTTATATATACATGATTTTTCAATTATGCACAGTTTCATATTTTCTTGGTAGACCTTCCAATGACTTTAGTGGTCATTATGGAATACCAAAAGGAAAACCAAATTGTCACCATATTGACAACCTGGTGATCAAAAAGGTGTTCCTATTTGTTTCCAATAATCTTGTGTCAGATGATCCGGCCACACTTCCTTGGTAGACCTCTCAGTGGTAGAAGAGATATCCTATGATGTTATTATGGAATACCAAAAGAAAAACATAAGTGTCACCATATTAACTCAATAACCTGGTGATCACAAAGGTTTCCCTATTTGTTTCCAATAATCTTCTTCGTCTTCTCTATTAAGTACCAGTCCTACAATATAAAATAGGACAGCATTAACATGTTGAATAAATAGATAGGTACATAGATATAGATATAATACAGGGTGTCCCAACAAAAATGCAACAAGCTACATTTTCCTAGATCACAGGGACAATAGGTAGCCGGTATTTATTATTTATACACTGTTGGAAAGCTACATATCTCAGCTAAGCACCATGAAAAAATCACAATGAAATGATATTCCTGTGGGTAGATATCCCCCCAAATATGACACCCCCTCTGAAGTGCAATCGCGCGCGACCGGTATTGGCCTCTTAATACACAAGCTAGCAATGAGGTACATTTTCCCTAATTGCTGGAAAACTATGAGACCGATATGCATTGTTCTTACATCCTTGAAAAGCTACATATGTCAACTAACTAACATAGAAGAATCAAAATCAAATAATACTCCCGAGGGGAGATATCTGCCAAAAGGTCACACCCCCTCCAAAGTGAAATTGCACACGAGAGGCTCTTGTGTGTTTGCATGTAATATTCCCATACAGATGGCTTGAACACCCCTAAAACAATGAACCTTAAGGCATATTGTCATAAGTTTAGGGAAAATTATATTTAAACATCTTTTTGGGCTCAATTAAATTCAAAAAAAGTCTTCCTGAGGTGTAACTTGCTGGCCCACCATGTACTCATAACAGTTGTAAAGGACGCTTAGGAAGGGACTGTCCAGTAATCAGGCAATCGCTCCACTCAAATTATTCAAAATGGAATTCGGACCAAGTAATTTTGCTCATGATTGATTGGTCATCCCTTTGCATTTTGACAGGTAAGCCAGGGCTTTGTTTCACACATTGTTGAAGCAGGTTAAACAGGTGAAAGCAGGCAAATCAGTGCTAGCTTGTGTATTAACAGGCCAGTACCGGTCGCACGCGATTGCACATCAGAGGGGGTGTCATGTTTGGGGGGATACCTCCCCACAGGAATATCATTTCATTGTGATTTTTTCATGGTGCTTAGCTGAGATATGTAGCTTTCCAACAGTGTATAAATGATAAATACTGGCTTCCTATTTTCCCTGAAATCTAGGGAAATGTAGCTCGTTGCATTTTTTTGGGACACCCTGTATTATATCTATATCTATGTACCTATCTATTTATTCAACATGTTAATGCTGTCCTATTTTATATTGTAGGGCTGGTACTTAATAGAGAAGACGAAGAAGATTATTGGAAACAAATAGGGAAACCTTTGTGATCACCAGGTTATTGAGTTAATATGTATATATAAAGGATATAAATGGGAAGCATTTTTTTTTGGAAGTGGGCAAATTGTTGTTTCAGTACAAATATACATAAGCATTAAAAGCAATTGAAAAAAATAATTGTACTTGAAGGCCTGTTTATGACAGATTAGTATTCAGATCAGTATTTCATAATTATAACAACTGGCATATAAGAACTGCCCACTGAGCACAATTGAACTGAGCAAATAGTGGCATTCACTCAGTTCAATTGTTATCTCAGTTCCCTGCCAGCCGCCCGTGGTTTTCACTAATTGCTCACAGTGAGTGTTCACGCAGTGAGCGGCGGCGTCAGTCTAGTCTGGAGCCAGTCAGTCAAAGGACATCATCATGTTACGTAAGTAGCAATAAACTACAACTTTTATTATGTCAGTACATAGATAGGTTGAATATTCGAAGTTGGGAAGTAGTTTGATAATTCATTTCACGGCCGGCCGAGATTAGGTCATTTATTCCTTCATTTCCTTCTTCAAAGTCGTCATAAATACCTTCCATAAAGTCAACGTCAGTAGTGAATATATATTTCCTTTTTAGTTTACCAATAAATGTGCAAGGAAATGAACATAGAATGTCTAATTATAATAGGAGCCTTTATGCGTAGGAGTCGGTAATTTGAGGGGTCGCATTGATAGGGATCGCTAGAAAGCTAGTCGGATGATCGTGATTCAGATGCCACAGGTGCGGGGATGTGTGGAGCAGGGTTGAAAAAGGCCACATTTATTGTCAGTCTTTAACTCTGGTAGTGCTGGGACCGAGAACATGATGTCTTTCTTTGCTATTCTGACAAAGAAAAACATAAAACACTATATCTGATTTATTTGCATAGTCGGAAATTTGCTGATCTTGCCTTTTCCCAAATTTGCTGGGTCTTAATTTACCGAGCGTGAACACATGTGATCAGTAAATTAAAAACACCAGTTAGTTGTTATCACATTCTCACCATTTAAGTACCCCAAGGAGGAAAGGACGGCAAATCTATCCATATTTGGATTTTGATTGCATTAAAATTAGGGGATAAAAGGGGATAGGGAGGGTGAATTGATACGGATAAGCCAGGAGAGCAGAGTTTGCGCGAGCTGGTGTCTGCGCTGATTTTGGCTTTTGACAAGTGAAGTCAACAAATGGGCACCAGGCAGTATCAATAACAATTTACCATCATTAACCAGGGCAGACATATAATGCTCCGCACTTAATGGCCGGCCAACTCCCCCTTTGGGAGGGCGTGCATATTATCTAGGGGATGGGGGTTGTATGTAGGGTAATACAGTAGTCTACACCATTTCCTATACAGCTGGTGACAGATAAAATGCTACGCTGAGAAACTCCCATTTCTTGGTTATAAAAGTCTGAGGGGGATGTATCTACTCTGACTCGAAATTTCCTGTCTGATAAAAAGATTTAAATAAAAAGGGTTATACGTCCCCTGAAGTCCATATCATATAGATCCTTCATAATTCTGTATTTCCGAGTGGTGTCATATGCCTTTTCAAGGTCAAAAAAGATTAGTCACCACACGTTCTTCATTTCAAAATCCCTGTCATACAAAAGTTTCAAAATAAACAAGGTGATCCATTGTGCTTCTTCTTTTCCGGAAGCCACTCTGGGCTTCTGTGTTGAGTAAAAACGATTCAAGAAACCAAACAAGATGGTCATTAATAATTCTCTCCATGGTTTTGCCTATCGAAAGTGGTGTGCTTTCTTTCCGAGCCTGGATGACTGAATAAGGAGGATGTTTTATGACCAACATGCCCAAATCTGGGAATTCTATTCCGAACACTGATGTACTAACCTCAATGTATACAAAGCAAGGTCTCTCCAACCCATTAGCTGCCTTTATCTTCATCCATCAATTAACATTCTTAATGGCCTTTCCACTAAGACTCCAAACTTTCTTTGAAGAGACTCTCTGTAACAGCAGAGATTTCAGAACCGCTATCCAACAAACAGTTTGTTGAGACTGAACGCAGCTGAATCCTAGCTTCTGGACAATTCCCCACTAATTTTGAGAAAATGACTTCCTTATCCGCATCCCAAGAGCCAACAATATTATCACCCACTTCATGGCTCGTGGAAGAGGGCACTGCTAGTTTAAAGGCTTAGAGACAGCCTGTGAAGAACTATCTTGGGAGGCATTTTGACTCTGTCCCATGATTCTTAGGAAAGATTCTTACAATAAGCCCTGGATCATTGCACAAATAACAAACCGTATGCACTTTCTTTTTGAAGAACCCTGGATGTGATTTAGCTATCTTCATCTCCTCTTTCACTGTGTTAAGCTTACTAATCAGTTCCTGTTGACTTATCAACATGTCCCTAAACTGACTATTACAAGCTTGCGTAACCTCAGTGACCTATTGATTCACTACTCGGGACTTTGTAGTTTTAGATTTGTTAGGATCCTCTGTTTCTATCAGGGCCGAAAGCGATTCTGAATCACCAAACACACGTTGTATGATAGCTAAAATATTTTCAGCGACACATTAATCTTCCTCTGGGCGAGGCTCAGCTTTCACTTCCGTATCTACATTTTCGTAAATGAACTCAATACGGTCCCGCTGACCCAGTTTACGACTCAAAATAGCTAGCAACATCTTCAATCCTTCTACATCTACATTTCCCTCATCTTTAGGTCTCCCCAAAAGTTTCTTGATGCGTTTACTTTCTTTTTTGAGATAAATATGGGTTTCTTCAGACTTGGCTGCAAGGAATGACTTTCCATCGTAAGCTTATCATAAGCCCGTTTAGACTCAGACAATGCTGTCTCATTGGCAGAACATCTCTGCCTGAAAGGTTCATTTTCCTTTTGTAAACCGCAGACAATGAAAATGTAGCACATGCCTTAAAACCACCAATTTCATACACACTTTGCCTGGCATCCCAACAAAACAGGAATGAGTATACACCCACAACACAACAAGCATATAACTACGTTTCCAACATCCGGATGAAAGTTGCATGCATCACAGGACGAATATCCACAGCATGGCACAAATGTCAGTAGAAAAAACCTTGAAGACTGTAGCACCACAGCACAGCTGACAGCAAAATGTTCCTCCAACAACGCAGTCCCCAGCCTCTAGGAAACCACCACTGTACCAGTACAGTAAGTTATCCAGGCCATGCCCTTTCTACCAATCAATCCCGGGGGGGGCACTTGGGTATTTAGGGGGGTGCATACGTTCGTTATCAAAATTAAAAAATACCCCTGAAGCACTGATTTCTGGCCAAAAATGCACCCTTATTTTAATAAAACGCTGATTTTTTCCACTAAATAAACACCCCTTCTTTTATCAAAACACTGACATTGGATGAACGGGAACACGTATTTTAACTTGAGATTTTATAATCCTCTGCTTGTTTAGCGGCAGCAAGTGGCGGCAGCAAACTCGTAAGCCCACGTCACTTCGGCAGTCACTCGGCGTCAGAGCCACGTAAACTTCGTGGATTGTAAGGGGATTTTGACCCCCATTCTTCGTACCTGGGTACAAAAAAGTACCCTTCTTTTACAAAATCGCGGACATGCAGATGTCTTAAAAAAAGACCCCTTCTTCCGCGAAATACGTAACGCAGGTGCGACCCCCCTCTGTACCTGAGTGCCCCCCCCCCCCCCCCCCCCGGGTAATCAATCTCCCAGGACACGCCCATTCCACCACTGTACAGCAAAGGAGACCACTTTTAACCAAGACAAACTCAGGTTGTTGGGTCCCCAAGTTTTATTCCAAACAAAAGCCCTGCGAACATGTAAAACAATGCAAATATATAAGAACATATGACAATGAATACATGAATACTGTGGTGGGTGACAGGTGAAATGACCAGAAAACAATGCCATGAATCTTGAACGCGTGTTTTATTGACTGTGACAGGTTACAAGATGTTGTGACGCAGTGACAGACACGTGACGAGACGACGTACATGGTGACAGGGTGACGAGTCAACACGGTTCAACCTGAAATAAGGAAGAACCCAAAATGACTAACTAGTGACTAGTACAATACACTACAATACAATGGTACAATACACTACACATAGTCTTACACATTATCTCAATTAATGTCATTACAATAATTACTCAAAGTACACTTAATACATAACATGATACATGTAATGACTAAAAAATAGTTGCACAAAGCAAGTATCATCCAAGTTGACATCATGATATCTAACTGACAGAACGATGACAATGTCAATTATATGTGAAAAAGTATAGGTGAAGTTGCTAAGTACAACTATGCTCAAAATAACCAAAACTATAAACCATCAATCAATTACAATTGCCTATGGTGAATCTTTACACACTAATCTTTCATTTAAGCTTACAAATACAAGTAACAAATAAATACTTAAAACCTTTAGGCAATCCAAAACTTTCACCTTTAACAATTTGTCAACATAAGATATGTCACCATCTTGACCTACAAAAACCACAGCCCTCTGGTGGGCAAAATAAGCAACTTGACCTCTTGTTGCCACCTGTACTCAAGAATCTAAACTAACTCAGTGACCCTTGTAACCTTCTAACTACTTGTGACTTATAAAGAAAAATACCTAAAAGTACCCAAAATACACAAAAAAACACCAAATCTCAAAAACACAAACTCTGTTCGTTACAAATACCTATATGACAAGATTCATTTCTAGCACTCATAACAAGAACAGTTGATTAATTCAACTACTAAAGGAAACATTACATACTGTATATTCTTAAATGAACGTGTTTCAAGGTAGTCGCGCAGCTCGATGATATTTCTGCATTCCTCTTCAAATGCAGTCACAAAGTTACATATTTATTATCCATTATGTAATTTTTAACTTGTAAAACCCCTTGATATGAGCTTGGTATTTGTGCAACAACCACACAGTACGATTAGCGATTGACGGGAAATACCAATGGCAAAAAAAATACTATTTCAACCTTTTGCAAAATTGTCATTTCGCAACAGATTTCAACAAGAATTAATAAAAAAGTAGCGATTCTATCGATTCAAACTGCATTGAAATTGATCCATGGAAAGACGAGTAGGCCTAATTCATTTTCGCTGTGTTGCTCACTGCATAAACAATGGTGCTAGTATTGACATATCACTGTAGATGATCGCTTTTCGCATGACGTCATTGCACTTGGCGGAATTCCTTCGTACCGTGACATCATTCTAGTGCTTTATTCCGCCGATAGAGAATGTCGTTTGTTGTCTGATCTTCGGCCGTCCAAACGTTATTTGAATACAATTTAAAGGAAACAATCCATAGTTATTGATAAATTAAGCAATATCTAAAACATGAAAAGATCTGGTGGCAATATGTGCTCTTAAAGCAAAAAGTAGTGATGTTCATTTCACGCGAGATTATCGTCAAGCGAGACAGGAGACGAAGTGTGGACGGAAGTGTGGACACCGTTTTATAGGCCTTAGTGTGTACTTCTATTGTTGACTACTTGTACTGTAATCGCAGCTACGTTCGCTGCTTCGCGGCTCGCTGCGCGAGCTATCAACATACTGCACAGGAACTCTCATAATTTTAGGCATTAACCTTATAATGAGTTAAAATATATATTGATGTCAACAACTCTACCCTTACATGAAGGAAGTACCATAAGAATGATATACACTTACATGGAGTAAGTACCATGAGAATGATTTACACTTGCATGGAGTAAGCACCATGATAATGATATACACTTACTTGAAACCAATACCAAAGAATGCTAGAGTATTTCATTGAAGACTTACCACTATGATATAGGAGGTTTTGAATGGCTGACAACAAGCTGTCAGTGTAGAACCAAATAGGCACAGGTCAAACTACAAGTAAATAACACAGAATAAACAACAATGAAGCCAACAAATATAGAAAAATGCAACACAATGCCCCCCTAAGTGTGTCCTTAGCCATGATAAAGAATTATTATCAAAGGCTGTGTACCATTATAGTGAGCACACAAATGTGCCAAAGTGCCACACCCCAATTGCTTAACTATAAGTAATTCAACACAAATATACAGAATTAAACAAAAAATGTGTACTAAGATAACTAAACAGTAAATTACTGCTTACTACCTGAAAGAAATTACTAAAGGCCAACTACACCATGACTGACTAAATGTGTAGGCTATTGCCACACCCATGCCATAAATCCCACATGTAAAACAAAATGGTTGCCTAACGGATGCCAAACAAGAACAAAAACCAAATTTCATGGAAAACTTAACATATGCATGTGTCCTACTACCCTCTCTCCTGCTAAAATGCCCTCAACTATAAAAGCACCCTAAATTACTTACATGCAGAAAGTGAAAGTACAGTAATATCAACACTCACCCATAAAATCCTGCTTAGCTGCTGTCTGTCCAATTGAAGAGTGACTGACTGACAGACCCAGCCTCACCTATCCATATAGCCATGAGTCAGCTGACCAGCCACCCTTGTAACAAAGGCACCAGTTCTTTGCACTTGGTCAGCAGGTTTTGGCTCTGCTGACCAAGTGGCATCTAGTGGAGAATCAAAGAACTAAACCAAGCTGGTTACACCTCTACATTCTTCATCAGCTTAGCGTGCACATCCTCTAAGACAAAGTCAATCCTTGAATTTCCGTTTGTATGATTTCATGTGTGTAATTTGGCGGGCACTGTAGACTCTGCTCCCTCACAAACTGTTGAAGGGTTTCATCTTGTGATTTCCCTGGGCGAGCATGTCTGCATAGAAGTCTCCTGTTATTATTAAGTTGCAACCAGCAAATGAATCAAAGAAGACTCAAAGTCAAATACCCGGTGTAAAAAAAAATCCAAGAATAGGATAACACTGTGTCTGAAAGGTACTTCATAATGATAGTAGTTGACCAGCATAGCGAACTTTTGAGTATCCCAGAGTATTGCAAGTGTCCATACCACCCCCACTTACAAAACTTTACCCCTACCCTAAACATGTGAGAGGTTCACACATAAACTACTCTGATATCTAGAGCAAGTGCATCCCTAAATATTTAATGTTATCATTTCTGATGATAATCCGTCATGCTGCTGATGGCTAGCTTGGCCAATACAAAATGATGCAAAAAAAACCTGAAAAATGACTGAAACCCTGATACATGGGTACTTATTTGAGAGTGCTAAGTGAGAGCTAAAAGGTGGGTGTTCCTGTGGTTGGGTCGAAAGTATCCTCAGCATTAGAAGGGTTAATGTACAGACAAGTAGCTATCAGAACAGAAACATCTAAGTAAGCCGGGGGCAGGGGACAGGTGGGCTCACCTACCCTATGTACTATTCGTTTAGTGCGCTACTGAACTTACCCTAGCCTACGTCTACCACCCAGAATATCAGGCAGATGCTTTAATCTATTACTTGCTGGGTACCATCAAATAGCTGCATATTTCAAATGGTACGCTTTTGGGTAAACCAAGCTGATTTTGAGTCCATCCCAGAGGTATCTTATCCAGGTGAGAAACTGAAAATAATGCCTAGTGGTGATTACAATCCAACCATCGTTGAGATCCTGCCTGAAGTGACGAAACCACTGCTATAGTTGTTGAGTGATACAAAACTGTTGAATTTAGAATCTCACTGATGTGATAGTTATAACATTCCTGTGTAATGTGTACTTTTAATTCCAAAGACTTATAACTATACTTAGGATGGCCAGTATATTGAATAGGTGTTTTATTAATCAGTACATCTGTAGAGTAAAGCTTGAAATAAAGATTAGATTATTATAATTATTATTATTATTATAGTTATTATCATAATTTTGTCATCATTAATGTTAATCATTATTATTATTATTGTTGTTATTATTATTATTATTATTACTTTCATTGTTGTTGCTTTTATTATTATTATTATTATTATCATTATTATAATAATTGTTATTATCATTTTTTATTATTGTTATTATTATCATTATTATTATTATCATTTTTATTATTATTAGTACTATTATCATTATTATCATACCACCATGATTTTGCGCCCATCCCAGGAACCACGCCTCCACTCGGAAGACTTCTCTAGCTTTTTGCATGGAATGTTGGGTGGTTAACAGTTATAACAGTTAAGTCTTAAATAAATGTAATTAATTTAGTGTTTCCTAACCCTTCTCTTTAAACCCACGCACTCCATTCTCCGGAAATAGCATGAATCCCGCCTCGTGATAAAGTTACATAAAGTTATGGATTTAAATTGTTTGGGAATTTTTCACATAGCTGAGCCGACGTGCACGTTTTCATGTTTTCTATTTTTCAGGGATGAATTGTGATCAAGTCACGTTATAAATAACTAGGTAGAATGGGCAGCACATTTAAGGATTAATACGGATGCCTCCCACGTTTCTGAGTGTACTTTCCTCAATGAAAGGCGCTTTTTGTCGTCTGCTTTATGCGATGACGTCACCATTTCGAAGGCGAACTTCGTCGGAGCGTACGATTTGTGGTGACTTCCGTCAAACAGCCAAAAGTAGTTTCACCTCGATAGTTTCAGACATGCCAGGTGTTAAGACAGGGGTGGTACTGAACTAACACTTAACTAATAAACACTTGTCACCATATCTATCATGCTAAAATATGATTTCTCATAACTTCCTTATAATTAGACGATGATTCTACACTCGCAAACGAATGCCCTCTTTTGCAGGTACCTGATGGGTGCAACTAACTTTGGGTTGATTTATGAATTGATCAAAGCGTCATTTTGAGATTTTTACATAAGTTAAAGCCTAGATCATTATCATCATAATCAGAACAACTGTACCTGTTTCATTTTTCTTCATTTGGTCTGTTCATGTTGTTCGAGAAACAGTCCTCTATGAGCAACCCATTACATTTAATTGCATTGGAAGCATATTGGATCAAGATTTAACATATCAAATAAATCATCGCGCACTAGATACATTTGGATTTCGTTATTCTTTATTAGGCATATTCATGTTGTTTAGAAGACCGTCCTGTATCGTGACAACCCCTAATATGTAACATTTCGGCAGTGTCCAACTGTAGCATTGTCGCACCAGCGCGCGACGGGCGCTTCATAACGTGCGACAAACAAAAAACTTAAAGCACTGTTTAACTGGGAAAAACATGACCGATTGAGCCTATCAGAATTCTTGATTTTTTTTTATAAATTGTATTTAAAAAACAGTGAACTCAATTTAGTTACATTGTCTATCGATTGGTTTTGGTCTTAACTATTGCGATAAGGGCTGATTTAGTAGTGCCACGAGGTGACAATATCTAAAACTATTATTGAACCAAGGCACCAAAAATTGCTATGCTCTAGGAATTATTGACTGTGCAGGGACTTAAATATTTGGACACCCCTGCATGTATACAGTGTTTGAGCAATAGAGCTCATGCAGGTGAGGCTGGGTATCTTACCTGTAATTAGTGATCATTCCAGGTAGCACACGACAGGTGCCTGGGTGTGTAACACATGCTTTCTCCTAAAGCGTGTACTGTACCTCAATACCCCATTGTATACCCACTTTGTCCTACCCTGTGCTCCATTGCCTAATTAGAGCTGCCACCTTTGGGTACCACCCTTGCGAGGGGCAACCCACATGCAGGGTGCTGATAGTAAGACTCTTATTTATTTATGGCAGAACCAAACCATACATTTCTAGTGATATATATATATATATATATATATATATATATATATATATATATATATATATATATTATATATATATATATATATATATATATATATATATATATATATATATATATATATATATATATATATATATATATATATATATATATATATATATATATATATATATACCTGATACCTGACTGCTTTCAACTGCAAATAGCATCTCAGATCATTTATTTTACACCCACTGACTCACTTTAACCCTTATGCTGGTGGTGGCTAATTTTACCAAAACAAAATGTTGCAAAAAAGTTGAAAATAACTGATAATCTGTCACGTGGGTTAAGGCTGTGATGCTGGTGACACACTCAACACAATACATCTCCTAGTTTAGCATTCGTGTCCCCTTTCTAACAATTGCTATCCAATCCCTGTGGTCTTGGGTTTTTCAAATATGAGTTTCCTTTAACTTAGCTGCTTGAGCTTATCTGGATAGAACCAGAGTTTCTATTTTACAGTGTTTTAACCTCAAATGAGATTTTCTTGGTCAATAAAGTCCCAACCTACACTGGGGCGACTAACCACCTGGCGCAGGTGCACACTCGGGACACACGTGGAAAAGGCCGATGCAGCTTCCGAATTTTGACATGTATGTGAGAGTATTTTTGTCATGTTCCAATAGAGTAACTCGCTGCTGAGCTATGATGACGAGACGGCGCAGTTCTCCTACCTCCGCCTTGCCCTCATTTCACACACAACAGCGAGACAGTAACTACACCATGACTGCTGGGGCATTGCCTCATACAGAGCTGTCATATAGATACACCCAGAACACACGACCTGCGACAACACACTGACCCAAGACAGGACCATATCATCACCAGGACCACAAGGGAGATACATCCCTTACTGACCCAATACAGGACCATATCATCACCAGGACCACAAGGGAGATACATCCCACACTGACCTAATACAGGATCATATCATCACCAGGACCACAAGGGAGATACACCACACACTATTTTGTATTCTCCGAATACAGTCAATAAAGTACAATACAATACTGACCCAATACAGGACAATATTACTGTATCACCAGGATCGCAAGGGAGATACATTATACACTGACCCAATACAGAACCCTACTACTGTATCACCAGGATCACAAGGGGGATAACGACACACTGACCCGATACAGGACCCTGCTACTGTATCACCAGGGTCACAAGGGAGATATACTTTACACACAGAAGCTGGATAACCCTGAAAGGTTCTACCCATCATTCCACCACATCATCTTGGCCTCCACCTGGATCGGGAGGTGATTAGTAATGTCAACACTGAAGCAAGGTAGGCTGTTTGTTTTCTCACACAGTATATGTAGGTTATGTTCTATATGTGATACCTGTATACCTGTGAGGGTAGGCGAGGTGATGAGAGAGACCAGGTGGTGAAACATGTCCTTAGGGACACGGGGTAGTAGGGGGAGGGGGTTCATAATGGTTTATTTTTATGGAAAACAATATATATATATATATATATATATATATATATATATATATATATATATATATATATATATATATATATATATATATATATATGTATATATATATATATATATATATATATATATGTATGTATGTATGTAATATATATATATATATATATATATATATATATATATATATATATATATATATATATATATATATATATATATATAAATATATATATATAAATATATATATATATATATATATATATATATATATATATATATATATATATATATATATATATATATATATATATATATATATATATATATTGTTTTCAGGGTAACTCAGGGAGAATTGTTATCGCTAGCATGAGATCCTCCAGTTTTGTTTACTGATTGAAATATATTTCAAAATGACCAAAATATGTATTGCAGTATTTAGAAGTGATGCCTAAGGGGTAGTCAATACTTAAATACAGGTACTTACATGTTAGAATACACTGTACACATGGCTTGAGGTGTAGTTGTGTTTGTTTTGTAAGTAGTACGCTTCCTGTACAGCCAACTCGTGATGAATAGTACGTAATAGTTAACTCTACCCCATCGGACTAATATGGGTCGGTCTACCTCAACCCTCGGCTTCTGATGCTGAGGTTACTTTCATCCAATGCGCAAGGATGCAAAAAAGTTATGAAAAAATCACCCTAAACAGGTCATGTGGGTATTCATAGGAAAGCTCTCGCTGAGAACTATCAGATGAGTACCCTTGCGGGAGGGTTTCAGTCATTTCGCAGATTTTTGTCATCATTTCGTGTGGACCATTGAAAGCCACCAGTAGTGAACGGGTTAAAGTCTAACTAGTTTATTAAACCTCTACCTGACAGTACTCCGTTATGGCTATGGTTAAGCAGAGACTTATAATGACATATCATGATAGTATATGCTCACTCTACATCAACAGACTAGTGTGGGTCGACTTACCGTAGAGCCACACCAGTTTATTAAACCTCTACCTGATAGTACTGCGTTGTGCCTACGATTCAGTTAGTAAATACATGCTCACTCGATACCATCGGACCACTGTGGGTTGGTCTACCTTAATGACACTAGTTTATTGAACCTCTACCCTAATGTACGTCGTTATGGCTATGGTTTAGATAGTGAATACATGCTTAGTCTAAATCATCAGACTATTGTGGGCGGGTCTATCTTAAAGATACACTAGTTTATTAAATTTCTACCTTATAGTACGTCTTAATGGCTGCAGCCACTTAAGTATCATGGAAACTTTAACATAATAAGTGAAGGTTAGATATGACGCACACCGTTACCACCTATTTATAAGGCAAGCCTATTTCTGGGGCAAGCCACCCCAAACCCTATTGTGGCAAAACATACCTAATCCTGCATGAAGGGTGCTCAGTCAGGAAAGGGGCGAGAGGGGTCACTCAGTTAGAACATCTGGCCATAACAGCACCCAGGTGATCAGTGTATGAGCTATTGACTACTGGTAAGGAGTGGCAGTATCAATAATGATGATGATTATGATAACAACTATTATTGATTTATATTGAATTTATAATTATTATTATTATTATTATCATCATCATAACTAGATTAAGTAGTAGTAGCAGTAGTAGTAGTAGTAGTAGTAGTAGTAGTATAGTAGTAGTAGTAGTAGCAGTAGCAGTAGTAGTAGTAGTAGTAGTAGCAGCAGCAGCAGCAGCAGCAGCAGTAGTAGTAAGTAGTAGTAGTAGTAGTAAAAGGAGTAGTAGTAGTAGTAGTAGTAGTAGTAGTAGTAGTAGTAGTAGTAGTAGTAGTAGTAGTAGTAGTAGTAAAAGGAGTAGTAGTGATACCAGACGTCGAAGCATCTTTTATACATGTCTAAAGGAACAGAGGTCGTGGCTAATGGGTTTGGTGAAGGGTTGGGGTTTCATGTTGGCGTAGGCATGATAGGGGTGGTGATGGGTAAGGGTTTGTGGTTGGCGTTGTAGTGATTCACTGGTAGGGTGTTCGCCGTAAAAAACGCCTCATTCAAGTTCTCCTCCGTGGGCTGGGTAATAACGGGTATCCCTGCCTCCTAGCAGCTGATACGGGTTATAATAACACAACCCTGCCCTCTCCCTCCCAGTCCGTGCCAGTACGGTTCCCGTTAGACACCTGAACGCTGGTAGGTGTTACAAATGTTTGTAAATTCCCTAACATGTTACAAATGTCCCGTAGTTACCATAACGAAAGAACTCTCTAGTGGTAAAATAAATCGAACACGCCTGGTTTTGACATATATATATATATGTAATATATATATATATATATATATATATATATATATATATATTCTATATATATATATATATATATATATATGTATATATATATACATTGTATATATATATATATATAAATTATATATATATATATATATATATATATATATATATATATATATATATATATATATATATATATATATATATATATATATATATATATATATATATATATATATATATATATATATATATATACAGTCAACCCTCTATTAAGCAACCGCTCAAGGGAAAAGTCAAAAGTGGTCTTTTAAAGAGGTGGTCTCTTAAGAAGGGGTTGAGGGTCTGAGCGAGGTTATGAAAAAAAACAAAGAATTTCCAACAATGACCTGGAATTATTGAGACTGTTATGTTTAGCTGCGTGTGTTGAAATTTCTTCATTAAAATCTTAAGAATAAACAATTCAGAAAAATAAAAGTTGAACTATATCATTAATTGAGGGCCCTCAGAAATGATAAACTTTCAAATTTTTACCGATTATTTCATTATTTTATTGTGCCCTTTCCAATATACAAGGCGTCTAGGCATTCAAGTGGCCGTTAAGTGAAGGGACCCATTCACTCGTAGGGATAAGATTTCATAGTCGTTGGTCGCGTCAAGCAAGTGGTCCCTTAATCAAGGTAAAATATACAGGGAATAGCCTTGGGGGGATTTGAAACGATCGTTCAAGGCAAGTGGTCGTTTAAGAGAAGTGGTCGTTGAGGCAAGTTTGACTGTATATATATATATATAATATATATATATATATATATATATATATATATAGAGAGAGAGAGAGAGAGAGAGAGAGAGAGAGAGAGAGAGAGAGAGAGAGAGAGAGAGAGAGAGAGAGAGAGAGAGAGAGAGAGATTGACTGCAATTGGTTCACAAAATCAAGACATAGTAAGTTACAAAATTTAGCAAATATAAGAAATAGTAAATATGATACATATACTGATACGGATTTATTTTAACTGTGCAGACAATCCATTTTAATAACCAAGAAATGTTATGTGAAAAATATCCTAAAATTGTTGTTACTGTTGGGATTGTTGCCATACTATATCCAGGTGTGTTAAACCACGTTCTTGTTTGCTGTAGATGCCAAAAGGTAAACAGATGACTTAAGTACCGTATGGTTTGCATACTTCAGCAGAGAATTGAGATTGCACGATATATTTACACACTAGATGAGATTGTCCATCACAGTCTCCTGAATGACCACGTTACCATTGAGGACCTGGACCACTATACAACTCCACTGCGATAGCATCAACCGTGGTCCTGTCACAGGAAGTCAGCCTCTGTATCGTAACATCAGAGGTCTAAGGGTTTTAGATCTGAGATTGACTGACCGAAGTCTGAACCAGCGTGTATGCCAATAATGTGTATACATACCTATGTATTGACTGCAGATATAGTGCAAAAGACATACAACAAATGATACATCGAGATATAGAAATAAACAGAGAAAGTAAGTAATACCAGGGACAATCTATTTACAATAGACCTCTCTGGTAATACACAACTAACTTAATGTAAAGTGAGACGTAAATGCGTTAGACGATCCAACTGTGGCTTGGCAGTGGTGAGTGGTGCAGTGCCCACAGCTGCTGCCCAGGTACATGTACCATCTGTAGGCTACTGGGAATAGCCACCAGCCATCATCGTCCCATCCCTCGGCCACCCTTGCAGCACCCTCCACCCTTGCAGCACCCCTTCCCAGGTACCCGGGCGGACGTCAAGTACATGTAGTGCTACCTTTCTCATACATTGTAATACCTATTCGACACCCATTATCTTTAAGGAATGCCCGTCTGCAAGTATATAGCCATCCCCAATCACGCTGCAAATGTGCCTGTTAAATAGGCCGTATTTTCGAGTCCTTTTCTGGAAATGAAGGGTAATAATTAAGATGAACTGACCCATCGTTAAGCCAGACATCTATCAGTGCCAGTGATGCAAGAGGTATCATTAGAATATGTCTGACAGCCCGATAGCCTAATGGGAAAGCTTTCTGTATAGAACAATCTGGCAGCCAGACGAGGGAGACAGAGCATAAGGCAGACAACCTGTCTGCAGGACATGACTGTCAATTACTATGGCCATTTGACCTGTAACACGAGGTCACTTCTAGCTTAGTTTGCATTTTACGTTCATACAAACAAACATACATACATACATTCATACATATATACATACATACACACATACAAACATACATACATACATACATACATACATACATACACAAACACACACAAACACACACACACACATATATATATATATATATATATATATATATATACATATATATATATATATATATATATACATATATATATATATATATATATATATATATATATATATATATATATATATATATATATATATATATATATATATATATATATATATATATATATATATATATATATATATATATATACAATGTATGATATGGTTTTGTAAACTTTGCTTTTACGGTCAATAAACGTACAAATAAAAAGTGGTGGTTATCTTTGCAAACATGTTTTGACAATGATTGTCCATAGGATATTCATACGGGTCTGAGATTTTGACCTCTTTTTGCAACGGTTTTAGGCAAAAAGAGAAAAATCCGTCATGTGAACTTGACATGAGCCATAGGATGACTATGCCGTTACGCGGAACTGATGGGACAATGCATTCTCAGAAGTCAGCTTTGACTCATAATGAGACGTACAGGCTCAAAGAGATACGGTGGATGTGCGAAGTATTTGTATATCAATTTATTCCTTTCCATCTCTTCTCATCTTTAAACAATGAAATGACCTTTTATGGGATTTGTTTGAGGTTCTCTGAAGATTGAGAGTGTTCAGAGTTAAGATGTCACAATCATTCAGCCCTCATACAACATCTAAATCCAACCTAACGTGCAGTTTTACACGTATTTTCTTATTTTTTATTGCCCGCACCTACGCGTGGAGAGTATTTCCTTTCCGCTCCCCTTTATCAGACTGCTTCCCTCTCACATCCCCACCCTGACCACCAACACCGCTTCCCAGCATCGTTATTGCATATGCCTGGAAATGTGCCAGGTAGCTGACTTTCAAATCGAAGGCATTGCTCTGGCTTGATTACCTACTAATCTATGACTTCATTGAATTATGCTTTTTTTAAACTGTAAAATGACCTTTTGTGCATCTGTTTTGGGGTCCTCTGTAGATGGAGTTTCTAAAATGTTATAATCATTCAGCCCTCACATCAACGTACTCGAGTCTAACGTGCAATTTTACACGCAATTCGTTATTTTTATTGCCCGCACCTACACGTCCGGGTATTTCCTTTCCCTCATCCCTTTTCCAAACTACCCTGACCACCAAAACCGGTACCCAGCATTGTTATTGCATATACCTGTAAAGTTGCCAGATATCTGACTTCCCTGTTCAGGGCATTGCTCTGACTAGTCCAGCGTGAAGAGATGAACAGTGTCTCAGCAAGCCCGCAGTTGGTGTCAGATTCTGTGTTATAAATCAGCCGTTATCTGGTGTACACTGGGCGCAGACGTGTGGTATACACGACAAGGGGACTATCCATGCAGGAATGCCCTCAAACCCGTCCTCCTGTTATTTAGACCAATAAACAAACCCGCTTAGCGCCCCAACCCCTCCACACCTGGTTGTATGTACACCACCCATCCTCACACCAATCACACCAATATCCAGGTATACAAACCCATCCTCTCAGCTTCGGGATGAGCTTACCAATCACCCCTATACTTATCAAAATAATTCTTCTTTAGGAAAAACACTTTCTGTCAGATATTTCTCATATTTTTTGTATATCATTAAGATAATTGTCACAGCATCGGGCAGAGGTCACCAATCATCACTATATTTGAAAACTACCTCAACCATGATTCTTCTTTAGGAAAGACATGTGTGTGTGTGTGTGTGTGTGTGTGTGTGTGTGTGTGTGTGTGTGTGTAGTATTTCATTAAGATGATTGTCACGCAATGAGTGCATCTCTGTGTGAAAGGGTTAAATCCTGTCATTCTCTGATTTTATTGCTTTGTTGACATTAGATGACTAACCACGTAAATATCCTTTCCGCATGCTCCAGAGACTTTTTCATGAAGGGGATGTACCTTAACTAGCTTAGCCCTACCTTATCCCATCCATGACGTGGTTGTAATCTTAGGTATTATTCCTGTTAAGCAACTCCTAGAAGTTTGACTACACTGAGAAAGATTGTGACGAACCCAATTTGTGTTTGTATGTGGTAGGTTATTGACTGTACGCAGTTGTACAAAACCATAACATTGTAATAATAATAAACCAAACGAGAACAAAACAGATTTGGAGATTTAGGGAAATATATATCCCATTAAAGGAGAGACCTTCTTCACTTAAGGTGGCGCGTACTGTTAGGTAAGTATGAAAATGTGTGGATCGACCTTAACAAAAAAGGTTACTCTTTTTATTATAGGTACCGTGGCATACTAATAGGTACCTATGTACTTGGTATGTGGGCCTGTCATCCCTAGAAATGATATGAAATTTGGTGGCATCATGATTATGATTTTGTTTATATTTCGAGTGAAGCTTCAAGTTGCATCCAAGCGATTTGATTAAGAAGGGAGTTTATCCTAGCACTGCCTGATGTTAGATTTTTTGATGGTTTAATCCACGCGAAAGATTTATCAAACATAATTCCATACATAAATTTTGGGGAAAAAGCAGCATGTTCTATCCTCTGGTCAAGTTTGTTGTTTTAATGAAAACCAGGGTTGACAAAAGTATCTGCTCTTTGGGATCTTAACCTTGCACTATTACAGGTACACATATTCAATTTACTTAATATGATCTAGGCCGTGTGATATAAGGCGTTGCCATCTGAATGCTAGCTGTCTTCTCACTACTGTCCAGGTTCGAATGTCAGCCAGGGCAATTGAGAAAGTTGCCAGTGACTTGGGGTTAGGGGGTAGTTATCGCCGGGTACTCTGGTTTTCTCCACCACTTTCAACTGGCTAGTCACGACCAAGACGCTATGTGTCAGAAAGCGTGACGAAAACCGAAATATCAAATTCAAATCTAAGCAATCTCGAGGATTACAGCTTCAGTAGAAAACTACGTTTTACGGCATTTGTCGTGCTAGGCAGACTGATCTATTTCATCTAGGTGTGTATTTTAAGGAAGTTTCACCAAATTCCAACTCATCTAGTGCCACCTATCCAAACAGCTTTCCTGGGAACCATTATTCCCGTGGCCTATATTTCTTATTAACATAGGTAAACTTGTTTTGTGATACTACAATGTAGGCTATTGCGCAATGTCAACATTGCGAGATGTCTACAGATTCCCCGTTCAGTTCACCGCGTGATTCTGTCATATGCTGGATTATGTCACAGGGTGCACCATGTATACACATATATATATATATATATATATATATATATATATATATATATATATATATATATATATATATATATATATATATATATATATATATATATATATATATATATATATATATATACATACATACATACATACATACATACATACATACATACATACATACATACATACATACATACATACATACATACATACATACATATATATAGAGAGAGAGAGAGAGAGAGAGAGAGGAGAGAGAGAGAGGAGAGAGAGAGAGAGAGAGAGAGAGAGAGAGAGAGAGAGAGAGAGAGAGAGAGTGGGTGGGTGTGACCTATGAACATATTATTCCACTTGACCAAGATAGGTGAATACCTAAGACCTGTTATATCAATATTGACATGGTTGGGTGGAGACATTTCTAATAGACGTTGACGAAATGCTTACGTAAAGGTTCATATACACGTCTAGCATATATGCAGGGCTTATGACCTGCTTTACTGCCGTTGATAGCAATAACAGGCAACACATCAGAACAATTGAACACGGTTGAAAACGTCATTTTTTCCGATTCTATGTTCAGATTGAAAATCTTGAGTAGGAGAGGGCTTGAAGTCAAGGTCGGGGAATACAGATAGCGCCACCAATGGCCGAATATTGAGAATCCATTTAAATTCATTTAAAATATACCTGCAATAAGAATTCCATGAAATTTTGCATAAGCTATTCTTGTCAGATCCCTTTAGAAATTCATAATAAAGGGGGGGGGGGGGGGTCATCACTATTTCCGTCCGTGTAGGTGGCGCCAAAGTGGCGCTAAATTTGCAAATTTCACGTCTAAACTGGTAAGTCCATTTAAGAAATACCCCGCAAAGAGGAATCTCATCAAACCGTGCACAGGCTTTCATTGTCAGGTCCACGTTGAATATCTAAAGGAAAAGAGGGGGGCCGGGAGGGGGGTCACCAGTACTGCCGTCGAACAATATGATTAGCAAACGGAAGTGCCACTTTGGCGCCACCTATATCGACGGCAGTACTGGTGATCACTTTTAGGGAGAATAGTGAATACAGGCTACTACTACTACTACTACTACTACTACTACTACTACTACTACTACTACTACAGTGCTACTACTACAGTGCTGCTACTACTACTACTACTACTACTACTACTACTACTACTACTACTACTACTACTACTACTACTACTACTGCCACACTACTACTACTACTTCTACTTCTACTAATACTACTAATATTGCTACTACTACTACTACTACTACTACTATACTA
>OZ012685.1:47213101-47254899 GCA_963942565.1 Maea johnstoni | reverse complement strand
TAACCTGTTTTGACTCGCTCTTTCTATCAGGCGGTGAGGCGAAGCAACTTTGTAATCCTTCAAAAAGAAACTTCATTCACCCATTCACTGTTCGTTTCATGAGTATATACTTTCTGCAGACTTCCTTCTGTTCTAACTTTTCAATTGTAGAACAAAATTTGAGTTGGTTTTGAATGGTTATAACTATCACACATATGTTCAGTGTATCAAGTACATACAAACTGAGATGAATGAAAACAAGTGGATATGAAACCAGGCGGTCAACCTGAACAGGCTGGCCGCGGCGAATAACCCAGCAGTCGTGTTCTGCGCATGTTGGTGCTCAGCTTTTTCTGTAATGTAAACAATACGAGAGCCCTTATTGGTCTCTGTCTCCTTGTGACGTCACACTTAGACCATATTCGAAACCCCTGACATAGCCAGGCATTCACTAGAGCGCATATAGTAATTAGTCTCTCGCTACATATCCATTCTTTTATTCATCTAAGGTACAAACGACGGAGAAAAAAATGATTTCAGCGCTCAACCTTTGGAGATCCTCGACTAATAGAGGTGTTCAAGCGTATAGCTTTCACTCAAGCAGGTTATAGGTTCATAGAATCTTACTCTGATTCATAGTAACCCTCTACTTATAACATGATATTTAATCCCTCGTCGTTTCATATTTCCTGTGAAAAATTACACTTCCGACTAATTGCCAGCGCTATAGAAAGGTGTCTGGGCTACCGAGTGGGAGATATGATGGTACGTGTGCGTGGCATAGAATAGAAAGTTACAAACCAAAGGGTTCCGGACACCATGAGTCGCACCCTTCTGAATGAAAGTAATCACAGTTTATGAACAGCCCATTTCCCCTTTCACTGGTATCATGTTGCCTTAATCATATTTCAACATCTTTACATCTGTCGCGAAAGAGATGTGAAAAGAGAAACTTGCTCTTTTTGGAGACCACAGATAGCAGCTATTTCTGGGAAATACGCTCTATGCTCATATCGAGCCTTTACTCTGGGAACATACTCTGATACGTTCTATATGTGGGTGTATGTGTGTGTGTATATATCATATATATATATATATATATATATATATATATATATATATATATATATATATATATATATATATATATATATATATATATATATATATATATATATATATATATATATATATATATATATATATATACAGTATATATATATATATATATATATATATATATATATATATATATATATATATATATATATATAATATATACAGTATATATATATATATATATATATATATATATATATATATATATATATATATATATATATATATATATATATATATATATATATATATATATATATATATATATATATATATACATATATATAATTGCATACTCCCCTCCTCCCATTGACGTTCTAGTTGACATCTTCCACACGACGCAATGTTACGGTTCGCTACAGAATTGTGTAAGGCAGGACGCCTACTTGTCTTTTATCAGTAAATCTTAAGATCATTTGATATACCTCTTTTCACTTTCTTGTCATTTCCTATTCAGTTTCTTTGTGCGTTTTGCAAAGTGTAGTTCGTCTCATATTAGTACTGCGATCTGATTACATTTTGATATATATTTCACCTGAGCTTTTTACGGGAAATAGTAAAGGTTCGTGTCCATTCACTGTGGGAAATCGTTCTTCATCATTTTCATTTAGCATCAATAATCGTATAATCTATTTTGATACTCAGCTATTGTAATCTTGTAGAAATTAATTTCATTCTTCAGATGACATGCCAGTTTATTTTTTCAGTAGTTTTGATGAATCATTTCCTCAATCCTGCATCAACATCAGCAAAGCTACCATAGGGTGTTTATCATTAGCCAAACACTTGTAAAACGACCAGTTTTGCACATTAATCCTTATGCTGATTGTGGCTAATTTGGCGAAGAACAAATTATGCAAGAAAACTGAAAATTGATTCTACTCTGTTAGTACTCAGCGAGAGCTCTCCAGTGAATACCAGCATATAAGGATTTAGATGATTTTCAAATCTTTACGTCTTTGTACTTTGGACGAAATTAACCTCAGCAGTGGACACTTTGAAGAGAATCCCGCTACAAGTGGAACCCGGTATCTCACTCTTAACCATTCTAATGCTGAGGCTACTTTCGTCCTAAGCGAACATTTTTTAAAACCATTTAAACCCTGTCATGGTGGTATTCATTGGAGAGCTCTCGCAGCGTACTCTCAGATGAGTACCCATGTGCCAGGGTTTCAATCATTTTTCAGGTGTTTTGCATCATTTTGTACTGGCAGAATTAGCCACCAGCAACATAAAGATTGAAAGCATTGAGTCCTAACAATTAGGCCATGGTTAACCAACGGTCATGTCCTGTTATTTCATAATTTCCTTACATTTATATGGTCATGTTTCCATAACAGGACATACAAGAAAGGTGCCTTTTACTTAAGAAAAGATGAAAAGGCAAAAGTTGTTATTGGTCTGTTATGGTATAAATGAACATCTTTATACTTCCCATCAGATACTGAGTCATACAATCCCTTTTATATCACCAGGCACTATTTACCAAGGCGTGTTATCAATTTTGACTGTATCACGTAGTTGGAGCTAGACTTGATTGCACATTGATAGTGCAAATAACTTATATTACCTGAAGAATATATGACCCTCCCTGACATGCATTTATAACAATAATAATAATAATAATAATAATAATAATAATGATAATAATAATAATAATAATAACAAAAAAATGAAATAATAATAATAATAATAATAATAATAATAATAATAATAATGATAATAGTAATAATAATAGTAATAATAATAATAATAATAAAATCTTTATTAAAAGTCTCACTCAGTATGGATAAACATATTACAGACAGATAAAAACATGCACATTCAATATACTGACCACTCTTGAAAGAGTTGAGAGACATTAAAGCAAATTATTAGTACATATCACACAGAGATGTTAATTCATAGACGCATTCTAAAATCTTTTAAAAGTTTATAAGACACATTCAGTGTCCCTGTGGTTTCATCAATTCAGATCTATTCATATGTATGAGAAAGCAAAAAGAAAACTCTGGCTGTGTAAGTTTCATCCATCTCCATCCCCCTGTTCACTGGTTCTCTCAGGTCCTCTCTGTCATTTTCTCCTAAGAACGCTTATTTCCTCATTATCGTTGCGATTTGTTCCTTCCTAATCTAGTCAATCATTTCAATGTCCGAAAGTATATTTTATATATAATATTCCCTGACAAGAATGCAATTCATCGCTTTCGAGAAATTGAAAGGTTTTTCAAGAAATTTAGCTACAGATACAGGTAATATTCTTTGACAAAAGTGTATGCAATTTATCGCCTTCCGAGAAATTGACAGGAGTTTCAAGAAATTTAATGACTGATAAAATCTATCAGTCTCCAGGTTACAACCATGGACAATATACACTACCAACTGATTATCATCAGTGTGTGCAAACATATATTGAGTTGGTGAGAATAGTGTGAGATCACTACTGGTGTATTGTTTTTTGCATGTACATAGAGCTATTTGGTAATGTTTAATCATCACCACAACAATGCACTTTAAATTCCTTACTCATGACGCGTGGTATTATAGCATTCTCTCTCTGCTGCTGCTGTGGTATGGATCAGGGTTTGTGTTAATATCAGCACTACTTGTTGTGTAGACATATTATATTACCTGTTACCCCCGACTCATCACCCAGGTATGTTCCGTCTCAGTCTGGGCAACCGTACCTGGATACACTATGGTATAGACAACCCTTATCCTTTATGACTTGCAGGAAACACAGCCAAGGGTTCCTTATCATACCAGTCTGACCAACCTCGATAAATTGTGGAATAGGCGACCCTTATCAGGGAAGGCAAGCAGGAACCACAGCCAAGGGTTCCTTATTATACCAGTCAGGCCACCCTCGATAAATTGTGGAATAGGCGACCCTTATCAGGGGTGGCGAGCAGGAACCACAGTCAAGGGTTCCTTATTATACCAGTCAGGCCACCCTCGATAAATTGTGGAATAGGCGACCCTTATCAGGGGTGGCAAGCAGGAACCACAGTCAAGGGTTCCTTATCATACCAATCAGGCCACCCTCGATAAATTGTGAAATAGGCGACCCTTATCGGGGGTGGCAAGCAGGAACCACAGTCAAGGGTTCCTTATCCCCTCAGTCTGGTCATCCTCGGTGAATAGAGAATCATCGGAATCACTCATCAATATATGTATCATAGAGCAGCAGTTTCCACAGAGTGCATGTATTATTATAAGTGCCTTTAAGCAATCATTCATTGCATGTATTATATGTGTTACCATCGCATTCGTTAACATCTGTTAGTGTTCAGAGTCGCTACTATGACTCTAATACTCATCATACAGTCGTATTTTCCACAGAGAGGGAAGTATGTGTATGACAACCGCACTCACCAATATAAAATTTGTGTTTGAGTGTTCAGATCAGTTAATCTGACTCTGATATTCATTATAGAACTGCATTTTCCATAGAGGGCACTATCTGCATGGCCACCGCACCCTTAGGCATATGTTAATGTGAGATTGTTTATTTAAGACAATATACCTCTAATACTTTACATAGAACCGCAGTTTACACAGGGAGGGAACTGTCTGTAAAGCCACCGCAGTCCTCAACATGTGTTAGCTTTAGACTGAGTCGACGATATTTGACATACAGCTGTAGTTTTATAGGGTAAATTGTCTTTTTGTTGAGGTCATGGCAATAGGCAGAGATACCTTACATTTGTATCTGGTGGATTCCCTCCGGCATGTGTAAAGGATAAGTTCGAAGGTGTAGACACTATACGACTATATGTAGACTAAAGGGGAATGGTCGTGGGGGGGGGGGGGGGGGGGGGGGATTGTTTGGGATGTGATTTGAGAGCGGTATGTAAAAGGTACGTGGCAATGGCATTGCGCACAGGTACAGTGCCGACATTTAATTTCTGCACTAAATTCCTGGGCAGCCAGGTCATAATACACGACCGCACCAAGATTCCTGGTAATAAATGCATCGATGACCTCACATCTGAACGTAGCTTTGATTTACAAGGTATGTGGGTAATCGGTGTGTTTGGCTTATTTTCCTCGAACTTACCCATGGGTGTTTATACAACCGGGAACTGGCAGACTGGTACAGGAATTAAATGTCTGTACTATAGAGTATGGAGTGTACAGGTGTGTATTGTATATGTGAGAGTACTGCTCTGACCTGGTGACATGTATTTCCTCCCCCAGTCTGGATGCATTAACACACAGCTAATAAAGAGACCGTCTTCCTATTCAGCGTGAAATCCCTCAAACGTGCGCACCAATAGAGCAGACTTTAAAACAAATACACAAAGCATGCTGGTTGGTGCCTGTTGTTTGAATGGAGTAGGGGTATCTCAAAACCACTTTAACCCTTCCAATGCTGAGGCTACGTTCGCCCAAAGCACAAGGACGAAAAGATTTTTGAAAACCATTTAAACCCTGTCATGTTGTATTCATTGGATAGCCCCCACGGAGTACTCTCAGATGAGTACCCATTTGCCAGGGTTTCAATATTCTTTCCGGGTTTTTTTGCCTCATATTGTATTGGCCAAATTTGCCACCAGTAGTGAAAAGGTAAATGTCTGGTGTTGAGAAAGGAGCTGATAGCCAGGAGGGGGGGGGGGGGGGGCTATCTAAGGACAGCTTTAAGGACAGCTAAGTGAAACAATATGGGTCATTTATTATTTGGATTGAACATGAATATAACACACACCATGTTCTGAGGTCTGTTGTGTAGACGGGGAGGGAGTCGTTTACGAACGCAGGCGTTGCGTTTACTACTACATGTATTGTTAGGTAGGTGTTGTGATCGCAGCTTGTGTTTACTACTACCGTTGGGTAGGTTTTGTGATCGCAGCTTGTGTTTACTACTACCGTTCCGTTGGTGTTGTGATCGCAGCTTGTGTTTACTACTACCGTTCGGTTGATGTTGTGATCGCAGCCTGTGTTTACTTCTACCGTTGGGTAGGTGTTGTGATCGCAGCTAATGTGTTTAGTACTACCGTTCGGTTAGTGTTGTGATCGCAGCCTGTGTTTACCATTATCGTTCAGCAGGTGGTGTGAACGCAGCGTTTTGTTTACTAGTACCTTTAGGTACTCTAGCAGATGCGTTTATCTGAGACCGTTCTGAACCTCTTTATAACAACATGTATGTCTTGCTATAGGCAGACACTCACCGTTACAAATAGCTGTCTGATACATGACAGATCACCCTATATACCTGTCATACATGTAGCAGAATAACACTTGCCAAACCTACCCCTCGGCTGAGAGTCACAATACGGTACGCTTTCAACGAGTAGATATCAATCTAGGATTGTCTGCTGAGCCATGGGTGGTACAAACTGTAGAGGTAAATATGGTAAACGATACACATACAATCGACACTGCTAAATTGTACCCTTCTGGACGGCTGACATCTGCTTATATTGAGCACTTTTTCAATTTCTCACTGTCGCCTGCCCAATAAGAATTTATAGGAACACAGCATCTGTACGTTGAACATGTTTAAATTACCACCTGACTGCTTAATATACGCAGGTTCCACTGACTTTCAAGCCGTTATTTATCAGAACGTTATAAAACGTCAGGAGTACTGATATCCTAACGGTGACATGTTGATACGGTCCCCTAGCGGCCAAATGTTAAACTAGTCACCTGTCTGCTAGCTAGTGCTGTGTATAGATTGTTGCGCCATGCTATGTTCCAACTCTTGAAACACACTTGAACGAATGCCTCAGTGAATTTCTAGTGCCCACACTGAAATATAGTTTGTTTGTTTTTTATCAGAAATTCAATTTTCAAAAATGGAAATTGCTTTTTATTAACAAAGCAATATTTGGTATGTTCCGATCAAATACCGTTTTAAAGATAATTGTGGCAGATAATTGCAGACCTTAAGACTGTAAAAAGCCATACGTATTGTATTAATCCTGTATTCCGTGTATACCTTTATAATAAAGCAAGTGTTGCGCCCTCTATAATCGACCTTAAACGTTAACCATCAGCTTATCTTAACTCACGATTAGCCCCTAACAAACAGCACGTATTAATCCTATATATTCTGTTTCCCTACAGGTTGAGTGCGTGTGGCGCCACCTATACGAAATGGCGTGGTGGGCGAGATTGACGTACATCACTCTGGTTGCATTAGTCAGCGTGTCACATGTCGTCACTGAAAATCCAGGTAAGGCATCCTCATGTACTAGATATAAGAAATTCTCAGTGAAAGAAATTCGGTACTTGTTTATGAAAACCTATATATTAGTGAGTCATTGAATGAAATTGGGGCAATGATTGTTCAAGACTGGGTGCGCACGATCCTATATTGTCATATGCGAATTTCTAAATGTCATTGCCACCTCATTGACGGGAAAATCACCAAAACAATACTGTTACGATTTAGGGTCATTCAGTCAGCATCTGAATAAGTATCTTTAATAACGTTATATTGGATATATAGACATGTTCAACGCATTGTACCACAGTTAGTTGCCTTCCACCAATTACAGGCCTCAAAAGGTATGCAGTATATGACATATCCCACACTTATTGAGCCTTTTTGTCTGAGCTGCCTTAACCAGGTGTTAGCCAAGGGGATTGGAACTCAAAGTGCTCTTCAAAGCTTTTCTTGGCCTGTGATTGGTGGAAGGCAGTCAACTGTGGTACAAGTCCCAAAAACCTCTTGACAACTGTGGTATGTGATATTTCTTGAGGTTACTCGGCTTTTCCTCGCGACACCTCGGGTATATCACATACACCGCAGATTACTTGGGGTCTAGCTACCAAAGGTTTGTATTCCGCACTTAATCCTTCAAATGCTACTTTTATCCAAAGCACAGGGATGAATTTTTGTGAGAACAATCTAAACCCTGTCATATTGGTATTCATTGGATAGCTCTCACTGAGTACTCTCAGATGAGTACCCATGTGCCAGGCTTTCAACCAGTTTTCAGTTTTTTTGCATCGTTTTGTATTGGTCAAAATGGCCACCAGCAACATAAGGGTTAATGCATACTTGAGACGTTTGATGACTTAGCTAGCACTCATCTAGAGGACATCTGGTGACTGCTATTTCTCATCGTATTGAATCAAAATTTGTCGAACATGTTTCGAGATGATTTGAGTGTCTTTACTATATGAGCAATTTATATTGTGTTTTAGGAGATTGCGTATCCGGCACCCACTACTCGGTCCAGAGTGGGGACTGTATACCCTGTCCGATGGGTACCTACCGTACCAAGGGTGCCCAGGACTACTGCGTTCCCTGTCCTACGGGGTTCTCAACCGCAGCAACAGGGGCTAAGGTCGCAGAGCAGTGCACAGTCGGTATGTGATATCTCAGGACGCTAGTTAACCCATCCAATTCTGAGACTACTTTCCTCCAAAGCACAAGGATGCAAAGATTTTTGAAAGACATCCAAACCCTATCATGTTGATATTCATTGGAAAGCTCTCACGGAGTACTCTCAAATGAGTACCCATGTGCCAGGGTTTCAGTCATTTTTAGTGTTTTGTATTAGTTTGTATTGGCCAAATTAGCCTCCAGTAGCAAAATGGTTAAACGCTAGATGAGAATATGCTTTGATATAATATATAAACCCCTAAAATCCTTAAGAGTTCTTACAGCAATAGTCGTCTGGATCAAAGAGGTCAGTTCGGTATAATGAAAGTCGGATCTGTAATTCCTGTCATTAGAATATTAACCTTCAATATTGATTTTTCCAAATTAAAAAATCTCGGTAAAATCCAAAATTACAAATGCGGTTAGTTTGCATGTCGGATTAATCTCCTATTCTACAGTATGAGATCTGTTTGTGATATAGAATTTCCTGTTATTTCAGAGTCGTGCACTGGCACAGCTGATGTAGTATTTGTCTTGGACTCATCAGGCAGCATCAAGGAGAAAAACTGGAAAAAAGTGCTGGATTTCACGAAAGGCATCTGTCGTTCCCTGAGCATTGCCAATCAAAGGACTAGGGTGGGCCTGCTCACATTTGGCAATGACGCCACCACGGAGTTCCACCTGAACACCTACACAACACTAGCAAGTGTTCTAGCCGCCATTGACAGGATCCAGTGGAAGGACCAAAACACATATACCCATCATGCATTGCGCGTGATGCGAGAAGAAATGTTCACAAAACAAAATGGCTCCCGTGACGGCGTGCCGCATATCGCCATAGTGATGACGGACGGAATGTCGTCACCGGAAATTGCGAAATATACCGCACCGGAAGCTAAAAAAGCGCGGGAAGCAAACATTACGATATTTGTGATAGGAGTGGGCACTGAAGTGTCTATGTCTGAGCTGATGGATATCGCCAGTTCTCCGCCGGATCAGTATATATTCAGAGTGGAGAATTTCGGAGTTCTCAATACTGTATTAAAAGCTGTGGTCAATGGGTCATGCGGACGATCACTGAATATTCCTAGTAAGACTTTGACGCATCTCTGACGCGTTAATCTTTTTATTTATCTAATCTTCAAATATATTCAGAAATATTTAGAAATACATATTTTTTACAAATAGAAATGTATACACTACAGTGAAAATCAGATATAGCATAATGATTGCGAATAGTGTATGCATTGCATAGCTTTTCAAGTAAGCCATTTGCTCCTATTTGAGTAATTGCCCGTCGAACCGATGTTACACTGTTTTCCAACCAAAACTCCCTCTAGGCAAAGGAATATGATGATTTTCTCGACATTCGTTAAAAACTGAATCAGAAGCCCAGAGGGATTAATATTAAGATAACTAGTCGACACAATCGCCAATTGATACAATTGGCTGTAAATGCCAATATGGACCAATTAATAACTCAATGGCATTCCTTTATAACTGTCGAGTTTAGTGCGACATTTAATTGTGGCACACGTCCGGTTGACTAGTGCAGGAATTAAATATCTGTACTGTAGGAGCCTAAGGTGGGTGTCTACTAAGCATTGTATTCCATTGTAGGTGACTGTCGGGCGGGTAGTTACGGCGATGTTGCTGCCTACGAGTGTAAAGTCTGTCCGCCAGGAAGTTACCAGCCACAGGAGGGACAGCCAGCGTGCAATAAGGTAAGAACTACGCCACCCGTAACATACACGGCAAACTAGTGCATGTAATCAAAAATTAGCTTAAATGCCTGAAAAATAACCAGCATGGTATTTCAGGGCAACTCAACAAAGTCGGAATCGCCTCACGCGAAATTACGTTTAGTTCAGATGGAAGATTCGGTCTTGCTAGTCCATTTTAAACAAGTACTAGTATATGGTTATCGTTTAACTCGGACATCGTTTACCTGTATACATTATCTAAGCTATGTGAGTTAGGCGGTGGTATCGCAGAACCAGTATCCCACAATCAATGCATAGAGCAATAACACTCGATTGATAAACACTGTTATGTTTATATGGATCCACTCAGGAATTTAAACCCAGTAATGTCACATGGAAAATCAATATACAGTGTATGAATATATATACTAGTATATGAATATATATATATATATATATATATATATATATATATATATATATATATATATATATATATATATATATATATATATATATATATATATATATATATATATATACACTCTAAGAAGGATCGGTAAAGATTCAACTAGTTTGGAGTTTCATTGATCTGAAGATGATAAACCTTTATCTAATTTGGGTGAACATTGCACCAATTAGTTATTACTAGGTGAACATCTTCTCAAATATTTTTTCATGGATAAATGATTACCCGCTTGAAATGTTAAGGTTCACCTCAATCAGAGAACCTACAACCTTTTTCAGTAAACCTCAACTTTTTAAGCCAAGGTTTACCTATTCCAGTGAATGTCATAGTAAAACGTTTACCTTCTTGGGTGAACGTTTATCGGAGGTTCGATATATATGTGATTTCCTGTCGCCCAGATGTTTCAATTGGTCGTGGTGATGACCTTAGACAAAAGAACTACACTTAGCAGTGACCCAGATCACAGTTTTAAGTTACCAAGTTTTGGCGGGCAGTTTGAGGTTGGGTTGTTAGGGCTGTACTGAGACGTTTTAGAGACGTTATGCAGGAATATTGTCTCTGTTTTTATACACATCTTCGAACCGTAAGTGACTAATGTTGTTTGTAACATTGGAATTCTTTACAATTGTACTTGGTGTGTTCTTCCGACGTAGAGAACATGCACTGCCATGAGTTAGTACACTTAACCACGCTTCAGCATTTGCTGTAGAAGGATTTTATGGTGTAGAGATAATCTTACAATCTCGTACAATTATAATGAATTCATATCCATAGCATGTTTCAGTGTCTAAACGTAAAAGCAGGAGTAGTCAACCCAGCAACACCATTTTCAGGCATTTTGTAATAAATGATCGAGAAGAAGAAGAGAAGATAGAGAAGAAAAAAAATGCAGGAAAAGAACTGTATGAGCCATGTTTAGACAGCAAAGAATATACATATTGGTATAACTGGACTGCCGTGGCATTTTTATTGTAGATGTATGTTTTATGTACCGCATAGCGTACTCGATATTAGTATATTGTAAAGGTCATGCATCACAATAATGAACCCTCCCCCCGAAATAAATGTTAACCCCATCCGATATTATCAGGGTATATCTAACCCTAGGCAGGAAAAGGTTTACCCACTGCACACAAGTAAAGGTTTACCTGCACAGCCATTAAAGTCGTAAATGTTAACCCGGTGCATATATGTCAGGGTTAAAGTTTACCCAAATCGGGTGCAGCTCAGTTGCACCCAAGTAGGGTAAACGTTTACTTATAATTTTTACAGTGTATACATATATATACATATATATATATATATATATATATATATATATATATATATATATATATATATATATATATATATATATATATATATATATATATATATATATATATATATATATATATATATATATATATATATATATATATATATATATATATATATATATATATATATATATATATATATATATATATATATATATATATATATATATATATATATATATATACATGTGTATTTGATTCTCTCCCTGGCAGTGTAAGGTGACGTCATACCAGGACGAGCAGGGTCAGCTGAGCTGTAAGGCCTGTCACTACGCCTTCAGGACCAAGAGAGAGGGCGCCACGTCGAAGAGCGAATGCACCATACGTAAGTGCTAGTATCATACTCTCCCCATAGAAAACATCAAAGTGTTTACAATACATGATAATGTACAACGTCCAAATACAAATGCTCCATACGTACGCACTGCTAATAAGTAATTTTCTTCATGAGGAAGAGTTAATTGTAATGAGACAAAGCAAACTTCAACGTCTAAAGAGTAAACCCCTATGCGTAAAAATGATACATTACTTCTAGTCATTTAAAACGTATTATTTCACAGCTTCTATATGCTATGGCAGGAAATCCTTTTGGGGGTCATCATGTATGTTTTATGAACACACTTTGTACATTTCAAGATATTGATGATATAATGATATTGATTATATTGACAACCGGATCTCAAATAGATGATATGTTTGCGATATGCGTATTAATAGCATAAACCCGGTTGAGACGTATCAAGGAGGGTATTGAACCACAAGCATTGATCATTGAAATGCTTGCTCTTTCACCTGATCATTATATCATTCTGATGGCCTTTTTGAGATGTTATATCTTATGAGTTGCTATTCCTTCTGTCTCCTGCAGTTTCCTGTCCCCCAGGTTTCTATGGTGATCGTCACACGGACAAGTGTGTCCCGTGTCCACGAGGCTTCTACCAGCATCAGAGAGGAGCCTACCTCTGTTATAAGGTAAGCATCTTAACCCATCCAATACGCAAAGATTTTCTGAAAACCATCTAAACCCTGTCATGTTGGTATTTATTGAATAGCTCTCGCTGAGTACTTTCATGAATAACCATGTTTTTTTCAGATTTTTCTTGCATCATTTTGTATTGGTCAATTTAGTCACCAGCAGAGTAAGGGTTAAAACCTAATCTAGCACTAAGCTTTCAGTGAAGGTCCATCTCTTTTCCCAATCCACATTAACTAACCCTTTCAATGCTGAGGCTACTTTCGTTCAAAGCACAAGGACGTGAAGATCTTTGAAAACCATCTAAACCCTGTCATGTTGGTATTATTGGATAGCTCTCTGAAGTGTACGTTAGTTAGACTCATATGTCAGTACCCAATACAATCAAGTGATTGTTTGGCAAAGGAGTTGATAGCATTGGCATTGGAGAAGGTATTGGTACTCTACCTTTTGCGTAGGGAAAGATGGCTCACTGATTTGATTTGGAAATATTTATGCAGCAAAGATAATGCTTTTTATCATCAGCTCTACTAAGAATCTCGCTACTGATTGGTCAAGTTGTTTGTTTTAATGAACCGTATTGGGATCTGAACAATGCGTTTTACAACGTTAGTTACGAGCCTAATATCAATCCTGTATTGAAACCCTAACAATACTTTTCACAATATTAGCGTGGATATTTTTGTCAAGTAAGTGCCAGGACCACATTGATCATAGGCATGTTATTTTATGTGTATTTCTGTTTTCAGTGTTTGAAGAGTACGTACCAGGACCAGATAGGTCAGGTGACATGCGAACCATGCCCGGATGGGCTGACCACGTACGAGGAGGCTTCCCCTTCCATAGCTAACTGTTCTGTTGGTAAGTAGATATATCACCCCCCTTCCCTGATATATATATATATATATATATATATATATATATATATATATATGTAATATATATATATATATATATATATATATATATACATATTTATATATATATATATATATATATATATATATATATATATATATATATATTAATATTACATTTATATACTGCATGATAGCACATATGCATTGCATTCGGAACTTTCTTGTATATTTAGTACAGTTGTGTTGCATCTTATCATCTCTCTTATAATCAAGGTTTATTTTGAAATATGAAAGAAACAGTTGCTTATCAAGTTTATTCAGCTGAAAATGCAGCCAAATATTCATCAACAGTCTATCATGTTCAATGAAATAACCCAGAAAGCGATGTAGGCTTGAGGCAATGAAGGATATTTTCCAATATTCGTAGTGAACATATTTGATAAAGGTCAACCAACAACTCTTAACTATTTCTATGAATCCCTTTTCATTTAAAAAGAGACAAAAATTACACAGCTGCTATTTTCAGAGTGGGGCTCTCAATAGGAATTACTGAGCATGTTCATGTTTGAATGAGTAATCTCTCCAGTGCTTGCTTACATTATTTTTCTCTTGCAGTGGATTGTAAACTGGACACGTATTATGACTTGATGGATAGGAGGTGTAAGCCATGCCCTCCTGGGACCTATGCTCCTTACAAAGGGATGATCAACTGTATGCGTGACCCCTCCTACACAGGAACAACACTTAAACCCACCACCCCATCAAAAACATCATCCTCATCCTCAGCATCATCCTCATCTTCATCTTTATCTTCATCATCCTTCTCCCCATCATCATCACCGACTTCATCAATATCGTCAAGGTCAACATCACCTTCATCCTCATCCTCATCAGTATCGTCGTCATCGTCTTCATCGACACCACACCCTACCGGCATAAAAGATCACTCGGGAAGCACTACTTCCCCCTCGTCTGGAACCCTGTCCTCCATGAGAACCCGTGACGTCAGCACGACATCTGGAATCCAGTCCTCTATGAGTACGCGTGACGTCAGCAGCACCCCGACACCTAGCGGTGCCTACAACACTACTGCCACCGTGCTCACGTCCACCACAGTGAGTTGTAGTAGACATGTTTTATATTTCGAGAGTTTGATCATGATTCGATCATATGTGGTAAGATACCCAAAGGGGGTATGATAGGAAATATTGACATGTAGTCTCCCAAATAGCTGTTAGTAGAATAGATTAATAGATGCTTAGCAAATATGTTAAAGACATAGAAGTTGTAGGTTTTAAGTAACATGATGGTAAATGTATAATTTTCCCATACTACATTATACATTTACCATCATATTACCTATAAGGCCACTCCAATTTAATTACTTGTCTTACGAGCTTTTTTTGGAAAAAAAATCCTGTCAGACTCCAAAAAAAAAGAAAAAAAAAGTCACCAATGGTGTCTTACGGATGAAAGTGGTTTTGAAATTTTCTGTCAGACTCCAAAAAATAAAATAAAAAAAGTGCAAGTTTTAAGAATATTCTTTGTAAGGGTGATTCAATCAACTACAGGAAGCTATCATTGCTGTAGTAGAGCCTCAGACTTGAGGAGGTATACCTCCCACCCTACAGGTTACAGGGATTAATAGATTGATTGATTTTATTTAGTTGAGAATAGGCTGGTAGAAACATATCGCTACCAGTCCTAGTCGGCAGACTCTAAAAAAAATAAAATAAATAAAAAAAGTCCCATTTTTCAACTTTTTTTTTATTCCAAAATGGCTCATTTCCTACCTCCTGAGCTCGTAAGACAAGTAAATAAATTGGAGTGGCCTAACCTACAATTAATATTTTCTTAACATATTTGCAAAGCATCCATACTACTACAGGTGAACTTGGATATGACGGACCACTGTATGACGGACTTTTGGCTATGACGGACGATATGCTTGGTCCCAGTCCCATGCATATTAACTACATGTATTGGACCATGCATAGGACGGATTCCGTATGCCGGAACTCGGCTAACACGGACCAATATCACGGCACACACGATGCTATTAACTATGTAATTAGCATTGTGTATGACGGACAAACAAGTTTCTAGCAGTCGGCTTATTCTCGCCGAGACTAACACATGTGCTGAGTTACGTTCGGCCAGACAGAACTCAGTTAACATTGTCTGGTACTTCTCAGCAGACAAATAAATGTAAAATAAAAGTCCAGCCAGGCATATTCTTTCGCTGTTTTGACTTTTATATAGAGATCAACTGAGGTCCCCAATGCAATAAGATACACACTTGTATATGACGGACTAAGTCCATCATATGCGTATGACGGATTTTGCATATGACGGACCAATTTTCCTGGTCCCACTGAGTCCGTCATATCCAAGTTCACCTGTAACAACCAATTGAGATCCAGAGTAAGTGATTATTGGTTGGTAAATTGACCTATGTCTGTATGGTTGGTGAAGATGAGAATTTGCTAGGTATGTAAAGGGTGAATTTTGATGGATAATCATGCTGACTTGGAATAATGACTAATACGATCTAGCACGCCTTCTCTATACATAAGTTATAGAGGCATAACAACCTGTATGATAGTTATCACTTTACAATCATCATAAATCACTTCCATATTGATATCAACGATGACTTTAGGCAGTTGTTTCAATTAAAGTGTTAAGTGAAAATGGTTCACACTAAGTGTCATTTATAAAAAAATCGTACAAAGGATATGTATAATTGCTGTTGTTAACATAAGAGAAGTCAAGTGTTCTCTTTACATATCAGATTAAGGAGCTCACAAGTGAAAGCGGGTTTTTGAGAAGTTAATTATTCTATTCTGGTGTCAGAACAAGACACTCACAGGGGAAGTTTACTCACAAAGGAAGTTTTACTTGAGAAGTGAAATGTTCCCTTAAAATATTAGGGCAAAATGCTCAGACTTGAAGTTGGCGTTTTGAAAAATGAAGTGTTAACACATCTATGTTCACATCTTTAAAAGGTGCGGTGTGTGACCATTACTCTTACCGGCCAATGTTAGAGAGATCATTTAGAAATAAGAAAAATGTGAAATGAATTCTTGTTCAAAACACACGACTGCATGTATTACCCATGTGTACACCTATACCTTTCCATGTCACAACTTGCTGTCCTATATTGCAGGATGGCGATTTTAATACCAATGATGAGGTTACCTTTTCACCCACCAGAGGGCCACGGGCGGGTGGCACCAATGTCACGTTCGATTTCCACAAACGGTACAATGGCTCCAAGGCAATCAATGTCACCATCATTGGTATACCGTGCGACATCATAAGGTAAGCCTGGTCAACATAATGGAAGGGTCAAACCTAACGCAAAGCATACTATCATGTTATCTCAACCTCAAAAGCTGAATCAGTACACTTATAAAATATCCATGATAATATTTATTTATTTGAATTCCATTCTTCTATAAGAAGCCTCAACAGCATGTTTATAGTTTACAAGTGCATGATACTTTTTTTGAGGCTTAGAGTACAGACACTTAATTCCTGCACCAGTCGATTGGACATCTGTAAGTGCAAGGTTGTACAAACACTCAAGGATAACATGTCAAAAAATAAGCACATCAATGACCCATGTAGTTTGTGAATCAAAGCTACGCCAAGTTGTTAGGTCAGCCATGCATCCATGCCCAGGAAACTATGTGGCAGTTGGGCGTGTGGTCGTATATTATGCCCGGGCTGCCCATGCATTTGGTGCAATAATTAAACGTTGGTACTGCACATCTAAATAATTCCATAATCTATAATATTTCCACTATCTTATATCATAGGGCCACTACTGAGAGGATGGTGTGTATGACGCGGCCTAGCAGCAGTCCTGGAAGGGGGCCTGTCAGGATCCACTTCCCTGACAACGTCGTCAACATCGTGGGCATCGACTTCTCCTACGACGAGAATCCAGTCATCAAAACCCTGGACCGTTATGAAACCATTCTCAGGTGAGCGTTTTTGTCTGTCCATTACGAAACCATTCTCAGGTGAGCGTTTTTGTCTGTCCATTACGAAACCATTTGACATTTAGTTATCTAGTGCACTATTAACCCATACATGCTTAAACCTGCCAACACAGCCGGGATATTTTGGCAAAATTTCTCTAGTTAAAGCATATTTAGGAGATATTCTAAGAAGAAATGTTAATCATAACACTACCAATTACTCTCCTTAAAATATTTTGCAAAATTACTCTCAATGTCGAAGTTGTCATCAAAAATGTCAAATGACCAGACGACAATTTCAAGAGTTACTCTTAAGCATTAATGGGTTAATCAATGGATCAAGTTTTTTTTGCGTTAGATGCATCCATTTAGCATATAATTCATCATTACCAAATGGATATTGAAGTGAGCTTTGCAAAAAAAGGAATTCGATAAACAACACACCTTTTATTTTCAGAACTATCTGATATAAAGACAGAAGTGTCCAGTGGATCCCGTAACGTAAATGGATTAAGCACATGACGCATTAGATATGTGAACTAAATATATTTCATAGGCTCTTGTCAAGGATATCTTTATTACCATTACTCTCACCATCGTATTAGCAGTTTAAACATTCCATTGTGATTGCCTTGTTTGGGCTTACTAACATATGTGAGAAGAAGAAAGTAAGAATTATATTTACCCTTTTGTAGTGGTGGTCTGATCATCAAAATCGAAGGAACTGACTTACGCTCAATTGCTCGACCAAGACTTCGCATAACACGTGTGTACAGGTCACTAACCAGGATATTTGAAACAGTAAGTTATCCATATTCTTAGCAAATTGAATTTATGTGATGCTTTAGTGGAGTGACTTGTATTTAGTACAAATTCATCCTTACACATATTCCCCTAATAATGGCTAAAATTAAACAGATATCGCACGTTTTAGTGCGCTTTGAATATTTACTGAGGCCTCAGGTTTCAGCTTGGCCTGCTATATATATATATATATATATATATATATATATATATATATATATATATATATATATATATATATATATATATATATATATATATATATATATATATATATATATATATATATATATATATATATACACACACAGCCAGCGCGATTGTGACGTAAAAAGGTGTAGTTTAATTGTCTGTATGCATGCTTTTGCACTTACTATTTCAAGTGGAGAGAGGGAAAATCATTCCTGTGTTTGATAATTGATTAAAAACCTCCCTCTGTGTACGTATTTGCAAGGATGCGATCGTTTGTGTGTTTGCTAACTGGTTTAAAACCCCTTCTCTGTAGGAGTGTACAGTATACACAGAGACGGTAATGACGTGTCCGACGCCAGACCTGCGGCCAGGCCTGCCCCTGCAGGATATCTACAAGCGGAATCAATCCCTGGCGCTCAACAGCCCGGTCCTCAACTTCCACATCAGCTTCGTGCTGGACGGGGTCAAGGAGTACACGAACCTGACAGGGAACAGGCAGGGTCTCAAGAGCAGGCTGCAGGTCTACATGGACCCCAACTTCTTCCCCTTCGAGGAGGCAGACAACTTGAGGAAATTCAAACCATCCGACTATGACCTCATCCACGTTAAGGTGAGTCTGATACAGTACAGACATTCAATTAATGCACCAGTCAACCTGACGTCTGCCGTACAAAGTATGACGCTATTGAATATATTGTGATAGCAATGCAATGTTTTGAGATATATTTTTCTGAGAAAAATCCTATTCAAATACATACAGACATTTGATTCTTGCACCAGTCGACCTGACGTCTGCCAGTGTGTGCTAATAAAAATACCCATGGATAAAATTGTCAAAAAAAACAGTATATCAATGGCGCATGTAACTTGCGAATCAAGGCTACGTTCAATTGTAAGGCCAGGGACCTGTACCCAGGAAACTGTGTGGCAATTGGGCGTGTGGTCGTGTATTATTTCTGGGCTGACAGAGCAATTAGTGCAGGAATTATACGCCGGCACTCTATTTCCAGTCTGACCTATGTTCATATCATGATCTGATCCATCTCCAGGTTAGCTTGATTTTAATACAATGATTTTAAAGTATTCTCCCCAGAAACATCCATAGCTTAATTCAGTAATCTTATAGTACATTTTTCTTTGGAAACAGTTACACATTAATATTCTAAAGTATTAAAATGTAGAAGGATTTTCCAAAGCAACCTCAGCTTCTATCGTTTACAATTGAGAAATGCGTCTTTTTCTGCTACTTTCTAACCATTGTAATTCACCTATGAGACCAAACGCTATCAAAAAGCATTGAAACAATATAACACTACTTTACTTTAAAGAAATCATGACTCATAGTAAATACAATTACTTTAAATCACATAAGTATATCAGGAACAATAGGATAGCGATAATAGCGCTCTGCCCATTATCTGATGGTGCTGCTGGTCCCGTTCACCGCTGTAACTTAGATCACACTATCCAGGGCATGAACGTGATTGCGTTTTATAATGTTCATGCCATATTTAAGTGATTTACAGTATTCTATCTTTTTTTTAGGGAGAACGGTTGACATTTGGTATTCGCCCGTCTGACCTGACTGTCCAGGTGGGTCTGGAGAGGTGCGCGGTGCTGGGACTGACCAGCAACCAGATGACCTGTCGACCTCCTGAAGATGAGCCCCAGCACGGTATAGTGTACGGACCGGACAAGGAACCCCAGGTCGTGGTGAGTACGTGCTTCTTAGGTTAGATTACACATTAAACAAATCTTACTCTCGAACCAGTTCACCTGCAAATGAATGGGAGAGAAGTTACTTGAGGATGCGTGGCTGTGGGAAGGGAAGAAGGTATTGGTTTTTACATCGCTTTAAGCAGCTTAGGTCATATCACAATGACCCGTAACCGGGAGGAAATTTCCATCTCTTCACGAATAGTTGCAGATTTGCAAATGAATGGGAGAGAATTGATTGGGGATGTATGTTCTGCCCTATGGCTATGTATGTCGATATCAAGGCATCCAAGTTGCAACAGGGCATGTGGTCAAGTAAAATCCCTGGTCTGTCTGCACATTAAGTGCTGAAATTAAGTTTCTTTATTCTAGTGTCACAGTTGATGAAACCAAACACATTATAGTGTACAGATATAGTAAGTCACCCATAGCCATGCTAAGTTAACTCATGTTTATGTCATGCGTAGGGAGCTGAAGTTGTCTGACATTGCGCATAACACTCAGAAGGGGAAATATTGGAACATAAAACGTTGGAATATGCTGGTATTGTAAGTTTCGTGAAATTAGAGGCAAGTTTAAATACAACAGCAAAACCTTAATTACTATCGTATATAGCCAACCAACATCAGAAATGAAGACTTTGGGTGGATTTCCTTGCGTTATTGTAGAATGTGAAGCAATGTAGGGAATGATTATAATAAGTATGGGGATTGTATGCTTTCAATTAGAAAGCACTCAAAAAATAATAATAATATCAGTTCCTCATACATAACATTTTTAAAACGGGAAAATATTGGAATACATAACGTTACAATCTACTAATATTAGAAGTTTTTCCGAAATCGGAAGCAATTTTTAAAAGCACTGAAATAATAAAAGCACCTTATTCCCACTGTTCAACAGGTTTTAGTCGGCCAGCTGAAATTCACGATTGGATTCTTGGATTATTACGAGTGGACTTTCGACATCTTACAAATCATCGTCAACGCCTTCCTCCTCCTCCTCCTCATCTTCATGATCATCATCTTCTGCCTGTGGCGACGACGACGACGTAGGAAGCTACGGAAGAAACTGGCCTTGAATCGCATGATGGATACTCTGCACGGCGCCGATGTTCCCAATGGAGTCGTTGTTGGTAAGAGGAGCTTTCAAACTGTCACCCCTTATGTGTTTTCTTATGTGTTTCTGATGATTTTAGATACCTAGAGGAAAATCTATCTGAACCTAAATTGAACGTTAACCAAATGTTCCACTTTGGTACAGGGTGCGAACCTAAACTGTACATACAATGTACGTACATTGTACGTCTGTGAGTGCGAACCTAAACTATATGTACAATGTACGTGCATTGTACGTCTATGAGTGCGAACCTAAACTATATGTACAATGTACGTAGATTGTATGTCTATGAGTGCGAACCTAAACTATATGTACAATGTACGTCTATTGTACTTCTATGAGTGCGAACCTAAACTATATGTATAATGTATGTACATTGTACGTCCAGTGACTGCTGGGTACCCATAAGACATTTGTTAGCCACACGCCTCCTGAAGCAAATCCCTATTGTACAGTAGTCAGTAGGTAGAGGAGCTTTCGAACTGTCTTCAGTGTTTCCTTACCCATAAGACATTTGTGACTCACACACATCCTGAAGTAATCTCTGTATTGTGCGGCAAATTGCTGATTGTAAATGTATCGAAAAATTATCATATTGAAAAAGTGGTTTACAGTAGGCTTATCAGACATATTTTGGATATCAATGCCAGTACCACCCTAGTTGCATTTCCTTATACCTTATACTTCTACTTCAGATTCGAATGGGAACCGCGCCAGCAGCATGTCCGCCAACAGTCTCTACCTGAGCCCAGCCGTGCCCGAGGAACTCAAACTGAAGATCCTCGACTTCTATTTAGATTTTAGTAAACTGGAGTTACGTGACGTAGTGGGAGTAGGTAAGATCAATGGGACAATCGATAAGAATAATGAGTTTATAAATTAACTCCCAATATGCAAAAAATACCAAACACCTATTCAGTAAACCAATTTGTATTATAGTATAGTTTACTGACCATCTAATGCAAATATGATATATACCAGTATTTTATGTCATTCAATTGTCATACCAATATTGTACGTTATTTCTAGGAATATTGCCCGAACATCTTGCAATTATCGCAAGACAAAACTTGTTGACCAGTGATTATTGTTGAACATAATCGGCTGCCAACATCACACGATGAGTCTTGCGATGTGTCTGCAAATATGTCTAATTTCAAAATTGGACCTGTCCAGATCCAATTTTAAAATTCGCACAATCGAAGTCGATTTTGGAATTGTACGACAGTCGAACTCCAGTTGACTTGGGCATGATGATCAAACAGGGTATCTTCTTGTGTGTGATACTCATTTTACGTTTTTTTGCAATTGTAGGGAATTTTGGAATAGTATATAAAGGAATCCTACGAGAGGATACAGAGCTGCCTGTAGCAGTGAAGACTGTTCAAGGTAAGATATGAGTAGGTCTATTGAAATGTACACGCTCTGCAAAACCTTGAAAATAATAACCTGATGGAACACGTGACCACACTTAACTTGGAAAAATAGGGACCGAGCAAAAGTGTACTAAATAGGAGTTAACCAATTCCGAGTTATCTCATAACCATTTAAATGTATTTGGACCACTGATTCTGTACAGGATATGTAACAATTTGAGGTAAGCGAGGTTACCAATATCACAGTTATTTAACCACTTATTAAGTTATTGATGTTTCAAACATCACCTTTTCAGTTTATATTTTATATTAACTTATTAGCATATTAGAAGAAAGTTAATGTTATTGATATCAAAATTTTCATTTTTATACCTAAAGTTTATACATAGTGCGCAAGAGTCGAATAGCAAACAATACCTTTTTATGATAATCGTATATTCTGCTAAAATAACACATTGAATATGGAATACTGTACAATATAGAATACTATACTCCATATGAAAATGTATTGTTGATATGTCTATGTTTCAGGGAGGATGGAGGATGTCAAGCAGGTGTGTAGTTTCTTGGAGGAAGCGAGTATCATGTCCACCTTTGAGCATCCTAACGTCCTCAGCCTCATAGGCGTGGCGCTAGACCACCAAGAAAAACCTTATGTCGTCTTACCTTTCATGGAGAACGGCGACTTGAAGACGTTTGTGTCAAGCTCTAGTAAGGCAAGTGACTCTTCAATTCTTATGAAAAAACGAAATTATGTTTACAGTTTTAAAGTGGGTCAAAGTTGGAAGAAGCTAACTGCAAAGGCAATTGACACTATCAATATCAACCTTTTATATGGTCTGCATACGCGGAACTTGTGCAACAATGGCAAAAGTATCATACTTTCCGCACCCCTGGAGTCCGCATTCATTAAACTGCGTAACATTATCTGGACATCCGTTCCATATACTAGTATCATACAACACGCTGACATCTTCAAGGCCTGTATTCAGAAAAATTAACTGTGCATCAAAGGCAGCTGCCTGCTGATCATAAGTGCATTACTTTATATGCACAAAATTAACCCTGTATACAGTAATCCATAACCTATTCGTGGTCACTCACTGCTGACTCTATGTTCCTATTCTCAAGCACTTTGGCCTGACTCTTTGTCCCGAATCGTTATCACTCGGGCCTGACTCTATGTTCCTATTCATGATCACTAATGGCTGACTGTATATTCCTATTTGTGATCATTCACAACTGACTATATGTTCCTATTCGTAATCACTCATTTCTGACTCTATTATATTCCTGTAGGAGTTCACGGTTCGGGAGCTGGTGACGTTTGGCCAGCAGGTTGCTGATGGTATGCAGTACCTGGCTGCACAGAAGTTTATCCACCGTGATCTAGCAGCACGGAACTGCATGTAAGTACAATCGGTTCTGATATCTTATATATTATTCCCCTATTCATTGGAACGTGCAGGAAAGCCCTCCTAACTAGGATGAAATAAGTGTTTATCAAACACACACAGGCAATCTATATATTTTCGTTCGTTCTCCTAATCGTACCAAGTGGATATTATAGTCACAGGGGTGTTTCTACTCATATGCATTAGATAATAGAATGCAGGATCTGCAACATATGTTAGAAAGGATATATTAGTTGACTATTTAAAGAACTGCTATGCTTTAGTACAGAACCAGCTGTAATATACTAGACCAAAAGAAGCCTTATACAAAGCAAATTCAAAAGACAAGACTCACACATAATCAGTTATTCTAAACATTATTATCTGCATTTTAATAGGGTCATTTATTGGGATTTGTTTTATTCCGAGGCACAAATACCACAACATTTAAATGTTGATCATCAGGAAGTGTTGCCATATGCTTCTACTTATTTACAGTATGCTTATCAGAGCAGGGATAGGGTAGCAGTGTAAACCATATGTAACAAAGTGCTTTAAGACGGCTCTTGATGGTGATGTTCCCGTCTCAAATACTAATGCTCTTATAAAATCTTTCAATGTCAATATAAGACAGCGGCTCTCTTATATCTAGTACATATGAAAATTTATCCCCGCTATTTTCAATTTTACTTCTTTTGGGACTTTATCCCATGATCATTCCGGAAACTTCATTAATGATCCCTGTAGGATCACAATTAATTTAAAGTAAAATATTTATATTTTTCTGTATATTTTGTATTTCTTTATTTGTTCATAATTATGTTCTTACAATGTTATCTTTACTCATATTATATTGTACTGTACAAGTATGAATTTTTGTAATTTATATTACAAGCAAATAAACATACTACTACTATTATGGGATATCTTGTCATTGTTTGTTTTCTATTCTTTGTGCAATGGTATATTCATGGGCATTCACATTTTCAGGGTCGATGGAAATGAAAAGGTTAAAAATAGCAGATTTTGGTCTGTCACGTGACATATATAAAAGTGATTATTACCGTCAGGACGACACTGGGCGCCCCTCTGCCGGTCAAATGGATGGCAATAGAAAGTTTAACGAATGGTGTGTTCACTACAAAGTCAGATGTGGTAAGTTCTTTCTATATGTCATGTGTGTTGGCGGGAAATGATTGAAATTTGATGAAACGTTTTTGTATAAATAGCTATTGAAATAACACTGTATGCAATAAGTATTTGTTATTATTGCAGAAGTCAGGGTATAATTAATCAACTACTGGTGAAAAGAAATTAACAAAGGCTTGAACTGGATCTGGCATCCTTTAATGGAATTCTGTGAAATCTGAAACAAAGTACACCAGCAACACTCAACATTTATCACATAACAGTGCAGATAGGTCACATATACATGTAACTTAACAAACAACTGGAATTCCATACATTTCACTATCAATTACTAACTAATACATTGTGCTAACAAATATCACCATATTACATAGCATACACACATATTCACTTAGAAGAGCTTCGTTTAGTTCATATATGGTCAAGCTGCGCATACCTCTTAGCTCTCTCAAATTCAAACCAAGTGTGAAGTGTGACACATTCTTTGCTATCTACTGCCACATGCTCTCTTTATGGAAGTTGAAAGTGGTCTGACCAGTTGACCCCAGGCCAGGGAGTATACGGGCTTGAACCAAGAGGATGCTTAACCACAGTCATTATGCATAAGAACTAAAGGGTTAAACATTTCAGATATAGAGGGCAGTACCTTACCCAGATAGCTGAGTAAAGAAACAAGATAAGAAACATTGGTCCATTTGATTGTCAGAGCAACTAGATATAACATTTATAATTTAAAAAGGATTGATATTCCAACTGATTGCGACGTACCCTCCATCATCTAAATAAAAACAACAAAACAGTACGCTATGTTTACTTTTATCCCACACACGTATATATATATGCATGCTCCATCCTCTATTTCAGTGGGCATTCGGTGTTCTCCTATGGGAGTTGTTAACGAGAGGAAGCCGGCCATATGCAGATGTAGATAACTTTGATATAAAGCGTCGTATTCAAGATGGTCACAGACTAGACAAGCCTGAGAGTGCCCCTGATATCCTGTAAGTCAAGAGTGTATATGTATATGTATATGTAATACACGCTCAAGGTGAAAGGGAAACATCAAACCATACTTACATTAAAAATGGGAAAACCATCGTGATTGATATGTAAGTACGATGAGTCGTTCTCTATATATATTCACTCTATTGCTATAGCAATCAGATTTTATTATCTACCTAGGCAGCTATTGCAATATTCATCATTCAAATACATCATTGATATATATATACATTAGATATATATATATATATATATATTAAAATATATATATAATATATATATATAGTATATATATATATATATATATATATATATATATATATATGGGCTAATTTTGAATTAACTTTTGGACCCTGTGTTTGCAGGTATAAGTGGAAAATTTAGGATAACTTATTGTAGTGATCAATGTTCCAGTAAATGAATTATTCAAACATTACCTCAATAGTTTTTGATTGGTATTCCCATGTGTTGCAGGTTCAATCTGATGCAGCTGTGTTGGCTGGAGAACCCGGAGGATCGGCCCACCTTCGCCTACCTGTCTCAGCAGCTCACGCAAATCTTAGCAGTCACCGAGGGCAACATCTCATCCTCAGACTACCTGAAGGTAGTAGCACTCGCCAAAGTGGATGGACCAATAATATTCAAACTAGACTGATCCCATCTTGGTTCCGAATGAATGTAAATGTGCACATGTAAACAGGGATACACACTGGATATACTCACAATTTATACTATGAAAGATATGTACAAACCCTGATTGGCCCATGAGCAATGGCCTTCTAGGAATAAATGACTGAATGATTGCTTAAAGGCACATCGGCACACAAAGGTCATTTAGTGCCATGAACCTTGGAGGCGAGTTCCATTGCCCTGCAAACATAGGGTAGTGGTAAAAGGGCCAAGAGAATATCATCAGGAATTAAAAGGGACCAGCAACTTTATCAGATCAGTGATATTAGATTTCAAAGACTTAAAAGGAATGAATTCGATGCCACATCATCAGGAATGAATGGTAGAATAATGGGTGATACCTGATATGAAGTTGTACAGTGACAATGCATTGGCAGCTAATACGAACTGCAAAAATACTCTCACTTGTGCGATGTGATGTAAATATTGTAATTAACGGTAGTAACGAAAATGGACTTAGCTAATATTTATGAACTTATTTTACAGATAAACTTGTATGAAAACTAAAATCATATTTGAAATAGTCAAAAGCCAACACTGGGATCATATCACATAATTGGATGCCACTCAAAACATTTCATTATGAGCAATTTGTCACATATATATATATATATATATATATATATATATATATATATATATATATATATATATATATATATATATATATATATATATATTCACATAAGCATATATGTATATATATATATATATATATATATATATATATATATGTATATATATATATATACAGTACAGATATTTAATTCCTGCACCAGTCGACCAGACGTCTGACAGTGCCTTGTTGTACAAAAGCCCATAGATAACATGTTAAAATAGTCCAAGCAAGTCAATGGCCCATATTGCTTGCGAATCAAAGGTACGTTCAGTTGTGAGGTCATCCATACATCCCAGGAAACTGGGTCGCAATAGGGTGCGCAGTCGTGTATTATGCCCGGGATGACCAGGCATTTAGTGCAGGAATTAAATGTCGGAACTGTATATTTATATATATATATATATATATATATATATATATATATATATATACATATATATATATATATATATATATATATATATACAAATACATATATATATATATATATATATGTATATATATATATATATATATATATACTGGTTTATATATAGATAAGTTAATTAATGTATGCACATACACTATACAAACTATCATTGGCTGCTCCATCGTTCTTCACTTTAAGAGTAATTCTTGTGATTTACACATGTATCATGTTTGCATTCGGTAAGTGTGTATCTGATAGGTTGTATTGTCAGAGATAAATAGTCAACGTACATCATATAGCCTACCTACCTTAGCCCAAGTGTTTTTTGAAGTTGAATATAAAAATCATAGAAGTCAAAGTGTGATCATGCTTTTTGCATAGCAAACGGCGCCATCATCCGCGGGCTTGTAGCGCAGATATCTTCATATATACAGACAACTTCGGCTTAGCCCGAGTCATAGGAGTCAGATTTTCAGCCATACGGCTCTGCCAGTCCCTGGCACAGGCTATACCATAAGATTTTGGCGCAGTCATCAAGGCCAAATCTTTTATCCCGACTACACCCAAAATGGAAAAAATACTGGTCCCCTCTATGGCATTTACCGTTTAAAATCCTACGCATAAGCCTGATAGCATCATATGCAGGAAACCTACACTAGCGACATTAAGCCAGTGCTTATAGTGCAACATTGTTAGCAAAGATGGCATCGTCACACAATTAATTCTCTCAATCCAAGCTCATCTGATTTATGTAAGTATGACTGGGTAGCCAAAGTCCCAGTCAAGATAGAATTTAAGACTTATTCATGACATAGGCATACTTTACTAAATTCGTTATCATACATTATATGTAACAATTTAAACTTTAAAACATGTAGACGTCTACGCATTACTTGTACCTACATGAACTGGATTTATCTGTTTTATACGGAAATGGAATTTCGCCTAAGCCAGACCGAATGGCCTTGTCCCATTCTATCCTATGTATGCGGAGTTGGCTGTATACAGTTCAACATGATCAAAAACTATGTATCAAGGGGATATGATTAACAACGGCCATTTACCTTAAATGTTTAACGTACATTGTTGGTTATTCAATTGCATCGATTTCCAACCGCGAAGACGTGAATGATAATCAGATTAAGCCAATATTGGATACAAAATAACCATTCAGTTGAGGACAATTATTGATATTTACTTCTTATACCATGTTTTTCAAACTTTGCATAAAAGTTCCTTGTACTAAATCCAAACTGAAAAAGGTCCGTACCCTTTGAATGAAATGATGCCATCTACAGTAGACGTATACAACCAAAAAATATATTGTATTGATGCAAACAAATATGATAAATCGATATCCATATCTTAGACCAACGAAAAACAAGTCTGTGCCATTTTGTCAAGCAGGGCCTTGCCAATCTCAAAGAGTTGGGGCCAAATACGGTGCTAGAAGATAAACTGCTATCCACTAATAAGTTTCATATTGAAATGAATATTACACTTTGGATTTACAAGTCCTGTTGTTTACCTGGGCAGGACATTCGATTTCTTTTTCCATCACTATTGACATGAGTAGATAAGCACTAATTTTTGCTAATACTTAACATACCTTCGTCAAAATAAAGTAGGTTTGTATTCGTCAGTCGGCTTCAAAAGTGCCTTCATTGTGCAGAATCAATGTGTTTGTAACTTCCTGCTAAGAGTTTCATATTTTGTACCTGATCTATTTATTTGAGAAAACGACGAAGGGGAAGTGCAATGTGCTCTACGTGGCTGATTGAAAGTGTAGGATGGGCGAATCAAATAGGTTTACTTTTGAATTATGTAGATAAAGTAAGTTTTATTTTGTACAGCATCATGTTTCATTACTTTTATAAAGACTAAGCATTGGAGTTGCTGTTGTAGTCATGAACTGTTTACTTTATGTACATATATGAATATAACTATATATATATATATATATATATATATATATATATATATATATATATATATATATATATATATATATATATGTATAAATTAATATATATATATATGTATATATCTCCATATATATATATATATACATATATATATATATATATATATATATATATATATATATATATATATATATATATATATATATATATATATATATATGTATGTATGTATATATATATATATATATATATATTTATATATATATATATATATATATATATATATATATATATATATATATATATATATATATATATATATATATATGTATATATGAAGTTCAAGAGGTGCATATTTCTAACATATGCTTAGTGTACACAAATGCAATACCATAATTACCATATACACGCTTTCCCTATTGGTATACTTCTGGTGACAACATATTGCAAGAAGTAGCATGTTGTTTTGTGTCATCTCAATTCGTCACTTAGATGAAAAGCGTTCAAAACCTTTTTTTCTACTACAGAGCAAAGCATATCATGCTTTTCACGCTATATATTTGAATAAAATGTTTTTGATTACTACAGTACTTCGTCAAGAGTTAACTGCTACCAGTTTATCAGCAAATCCTAGTTATGTATTAACCCTTTAAACCCTAGCACTCCTATATCTGTTGAGAGAATAACAATTGCCCCATCGCATGCATACATGGCACAACTGTTTTAAACCGTACATGAGAAATATCAACATTAATAGTTATGTCATTTATAAAGGTTGTTTTGTAAGGTTAATTCATTTAGAAAAAATACCTCTTGTAAAATTGTAAAGTGCATTTGCACATTGAAAAATGGTCATACTGACTGTTGTGTTCGGTGAGAACAAATTATTGTCATCCAGCCACAATATAAATAAAAGACACTTCAAATCATAGCCCAAGTGCTAAAGTTCAAAGTAAGAAACTGAGACACAATTCATCCAAACGTATACGTATACTTTGTTACCTCTAGAACCTATAAGCGTATAAAGGCTTTTGTTTTGTGTGTATGTATTCTATTCATACCAAACCTCATTCTTTGCATAATGTGTCTGTTACCATAGGCCAGTTAACATATTATTGGCAGGTTCAGTCCATCATTCTTGTCTGCGACTACAACTATATGTTTATTATTTGGGAAGTATCTGTTATTTTGTGCATCAAGTAGATGAAGATAATATAAAAACGACCCCCTTCTCCCCCTGCATTAACCAATTCCTTTGGTACTTTCCAATAGCTACTTAGTATGTGTCACCCAATCAGGAGGGATAGATTACATGAGAGTGATATTAAAGCTATCTGTCTCTGGTATAAGTACTCCGCTCATGTCCGTCCTACGATCTCAATATTTTCTGTCATACATTTTTCTTACGTTCATTAATTATTTGGAAAACTCAAAATATGCTATTAAACAGAATAAATTCGATAATTATTAGAAATCATTTAGGGGACCATCTTACCTACTTTTGTATAGACATCATTCATTCCACAAAGACTATTAGGTACATGTATGTCTATGAGTTTATACGATTAGGAAGGGCACACATCTACACTTTGATGTACTTGCTTTTCGGTTTATGGGGTGTTCTATCTATTAGGTATTCAAGGCGAGCCACCCATTCAAAATTAATAACGTAAATGTGACTAAACGGATAATATAGTATGTTTAAGCAATTAGATTGTATGAAGTAATAAGGGCATGTAGCAAATGTGTTATTACATTCGATTCACCCTAAATCAAAAGGTATACAACGTATCCATTGATTTGGCGAGGAATACTTTGAAATATGTGCAAAGCCTGTTAAAGTATACAGCAGGCAAACCAAGAAATGGTAGATACAACACAATACAAATTCATTTATTTCATTAATTTTAATTTATTGCCATGTGCATGTAGATACATTGCTAATACAAGTGACTGATGAAGCCCATATGATGACAGGCAGAATATTATTCGTATTTAATCAATGTAACGGCAGTACATGGCTGCACAGTGGTATTACTGAACTGGCTCTGGAGGGGCAGTGGAATTAGTTGCCCCATGCTGAACGATGTTCAGCTGGTTGTTGACGGTGAAGTCAGCACAGTTGTAGAATTCCTCTTGTTTTGGTCCACAACCAACACAGCATTTGCCATTGTTCTTACATCCCCAGCAGCAGCCTACAGATAACAATACATGCAATGAATATATATATATATATATATATATATATATATATATATATATATATATATATATATATATATATATATATATATATATATATATATATATATATATATATATATATATACATATATATATATATATATATATATATATATATATATATATATATATATATATATATATATATATATATATATATATATATACATATATATATAAATAAATATATATATATATATATATATATATATATATATATATATATATATATGTGTGTGTGTGTGTGTATGTGTGTGTGTATGAGAGAGAGAGAGAGAGAGAGAGAGAGAGAGAGAGAGAGAGAGAGAGAGAGAGAGAGAGAGAGAGAGAGAGAGGCGTCAACGTGTGACTTCTAGCCGAAATGTCGCCTATTGTTTTGACTCTTTTTCGAACTATCACTTCCAGAACATTAGTCTACAATATACCATTCTCTGCAACTCTAGCTCTTACATGTTAGATAAACCATGGCTGGCCCTTAGGACAGGAAAAAGAGATGCAAATACCCTGTTCCCACATACAGGTTTTTTGAACATGGCTGCAACGCGACTGCCTTGTCGTAATGAAACAAGTAGCATTAATAATAATATGACCTTTCCGTAACAATGTGTGCATATACTCATGTATTAGTAAGTAAGCGCCTTATTATAAGTTCATAAACCCATAACTTACCTGAATGGTATTTCATCTGCAGGATCAGGTGAGAGCTGGATCGTAACTGGTAAGGTAAGTAGACCTTCAGGACCCCATTGTGCTGGTGTAGGGGATAGCGTTTCAGAGGAGTCTGCCCGTCATAGGTTGGGTTGTAGACCAACAACCTGCCGTGCCTTGAAAATTTGAAACATGGTTACAGAAATTGTTAAAGGAGAAATACACTTAAACTTTACACAGTAGACATGCATATGACTTGGAAACATGGTTACAGATATTGTTACAGAAGAAATATACTTAAACTTTACACAGTGCACAAGCACATGATTTGGAGACATGGTTACAGATAGTATACTTAAACTTTACACAGAAAGACCTGCATATGGTTACCTCTTTTGTTGTTACAATTAGCTTAGGCGAACCATCTTTACTAACATGGTAGCGAGCTGATGGTGGAGAAGTGGACATAAGTCACACATTTTCTCATTTAGCATTTGATATAGAATATACCCAGAATAGTCATACAATTATTAACATAAACACGAAAAAGTCTTAGTAAGCAGCGTCTCTTGTGGGTCTTCCAAATATTTTGCTTTTTATGATTAGACCAAAAAACATTATTTTAGTCATTTTACTTCATGCAAACTTATATAAATACGACAATTCAAGGTTCCAGATCCAAAATGCTAATTATTGTAAGAAGTGTTTTCAATATAAGCATGTTCTTACTCGTTGAAGCATTTCCCACTCTCCACTCCCCAGGCTTCATAGTTGCACACCTTGAATTGCAGGTAGCCCCCATTGGCGTTGAAAAAGTCCAGGTTGACTACAATCCATCCGTTCTCTAAGACAATGCTGCTCTTCACGCCACTACCATACTTTCCCCCAAGTTCATTCTCACGCGGTTTGGAGTTCTGGTGCGGATCGCCACAACGTCCACAACGGCCTCCTTGCTGTTCAAACTGGTTCTAAAACACGTCCAGAGCCAACATTTGTATTAGTGAGGACATACCTAGGGTAGTTTCCTACCTAATCCCGATGGATAGACAATCACACAAACGCGTACATAGATAACATTTGCATTAGTGAAGACATACCTAATGTGATTCCAACTAAACAATCACATAAACACGTCCAAGTCTAAACTGATTTTTGCTAATTTTCACCCGAAATACATAATAAATTCAACCTCGCCGGTGATATTGATCACAGGCAAGTATTATAACATTCCGGCATAGCAAAAGCTATTCATCATTGACTACAATGCTAGCTGTCAAGAAAAAAAACAACCTGGATCAGTGCAGATTAGAATTTTGGAATTTTGCCCTCCGCCTCCGTGTTTTGAAACCATTTTTTCTGAGATGCAGACAGTAATTGTAGTGATACAAACATGTTTATATGTTTTAAAATATGTATTTAGTTCAATAAGATACCCAAATACATAGATGGCCTGACAAATTCTATTCAGCACGGGATGTTGATTCCTGTCTGTAATCAGTGACCCCATGATAGCTGAAACCAATTCGAAAAAACAATTTTTCTTCGCTCATGAGAGCATTTATGACAAAATTATTCAAACAAATACTAAAAAAAATGAACGTTTTTTTTTCATCATGCAATAATAGTTATTACGTTAGCGCTGTAGAGCCCGGTCTCAAATTAAGCTTTGGACCTGCTGGTTGGCAGCAAGTTTATCCTTATACCACAAACTAGAGAAGAGATTTTTTTGTTATGACTAGATAAATAATGCTACATGATTATCACAATTATTTCTGAAAATTTGGAAGGAAATCATCTGTCTTTGGAAAATGTCCAACCCCCCTCGCCCTGGATATCAAATGGCTATTGCCTTAAGCGGTTGGGTGCCTCTAGGTCTTCGTCCACTGTTGGACAAGCAAGGCAATCAGAAAGTTAACAAATAGATAAAAATGATGACCACAATGACGCCTACCGAAATGTATACCTCTGTACAATTAACAATGACTTACATCAGACACTCTTTCATTTCATGTATGATGTATATTGATCACCTGCATATATTGAACAATTTCCCTCAATGACTGTTCTATGTAGACAATGTTTATACTTTTATACATACCGTCATGCCTCCGCAGTTGAGGAAATGGTCGTTCCAGTTGGTAGGGGTGCCGTAGCCAAACCGCCACATAGCTCCTCTAGCTGGCGGATCATAGAGCGCCACCTGGCCGCAGGCTACGCTCACCAGCATCAGAAAGACAGCTCCAAAAGTCAACATGGTTCTGGACAGTAGCTGAACTGATCAGTCATACACCACAAACACAGAATATCCCCTCTATATATAGGGAGGTGCTCATGGCAAACCATATATATCATTGGTTTAAAAAATATATTATTGCAAGTGTACCGGTTGTTAAGTAGCCATTAAGCTGTAATTGATGGATTTAAACCACATGGGATTTTCTCATGCCATTTTGACATTGGGGAGAGTATATGATAGATTGTTTCTTTACAGGGTATTCTCATAATTTTGAACTCTCTGGATCTTTCGTTTTCTTAAATCTATTAGAAACTGCAGAAAAATAACCTTATAGTATTAGATATGGTGATAAAGATATACATATAATTCAACAATTAGCTCCTTGTAATGTTTTGACAGCATTGCAATCTGAAGCATATCAAATTCTGTTGTGGGCGTTCACTTCACAATTCATTGAAAAGTTGCTTCCTCACCAAACTATTGTTTAGTAACCAGTTGAAATAACCAATAGGGCTTTGGTGATCAACTTGTCTCAATGCATGTCACCTCTGTATACAGAAGGTATTCCAACTGATGTCTTGGTGCATAACCCTGTTCAATACTGAAATATTGAATATTGAAAAATCACAATACAATGCTCTAAGTGAAGATGTATATCCAAAGTATATACAGTTAGAGGACACTTGCACATGACATTTTGCACAGATTGTTCAAAAGTAGAATTAAAGACAGTTGTAAGTGTAATCTATGTTGGGAGGAAGAAGATAAAGATTTGTACATGATATCAGATTGTAGAGAAAGTAAAGATTGTTGGCATTTTGTCGAAAATGGATTGCTCAATATTGGTTCTTCTAGATTGCTCTCTTACTTAGATCATGGGAGGCCTGGAGAGTAACAGCAAAATCACCACTCTCATAATTCTATATGCTAATGTATGCATCATCTAGCTAAGATAAATGAAGCTCTACCAAACTTATCCATGCAGAATCATGTTAGGAATATTCATGAAGTAGAAACACACAAAATAAGTGCTTAGTTCTGTGTACATTGTCATATCGTACAACATGATATCTAATTACTAGTACTTTATTATGGTCATACTGCATTATATAGTACACCTACAGGTATTGTGTAGAAACTACTAACATCTTACACAAAACTCGATAACAACAAAAAGTCCTCAAATATATCCGCTGTGCAAGATTTGAGGTCCACAGAGTATCCCAGAACCTCGAAGAGGCTTGCACACAATCAGGAAAGGACTGGCTATTTTCTCTATATCAGATTTCGCCAAACTGTGGTAGCTTCCTCAGACATGCATTTTAGACATCAAATTTTAGCGTATTTGCTCGAAAGTTGGTGTATCAAAAGGTATGAATATTACATATGGAGGGGTGTCACATGTTATCTAATTAGCAATACAAGTAAGAAATGATTATAACAGTAAAGAATGCAAAATGCAAAAGTTTTCGAAAATTAAAAAAAAAACTAAGCTAAACAAGATTTGAGAAAAAAAATAAAATAAATAACGATGAGACCTCCTGTGAGAACCAACATATTCCAGAGGACACTATGCTTTATGCTTTGACTCTTGAAGTACTTTGTTTTGGGCCTATCTAAGTCATAAAGTATTACATAAGTTCGGTCACTCGCTTTTGCTAAGAAAGTACATTGATCCCTTAATGATGTCGATGCTGCTAGCGTCTGTTTCCACTTCACTTTTCCGCTGTATGTACTTGAACAGTCTCATTATCCTTGGACGTTTTAAAGCATTTTTTTTTATATTTTAAAAGCAAATATTACGGTCGGTTGCAGTGACCTGGCAGTTATAAACAGCCTACTTATACACTGCTACTTCCAAGTGAACAACCTTACTAAGTGGCTGTAAAAGATTTACGACACCACATTATTCAGTGCTGTCAAACTTGATCAGAGGAACCCTGTTTTACGGTAACTACCTATACTATGAAATCAACGCATCCCATCTGAGGGGAGATTTAAACATTTAAAAGATATATTATGAAATTCTACTGCCAGGATGATAATCGAGGATACTCGCTAACATTGGATATTCAAAATACACGTTTGAAGCTAGCTCAGTGAGGTGAAATCTGATATGGAGAAAAGAGCCAGTATTTTCCTGAATGTGTGCTAGCCTATGTGAGGTCCTGTCATACGTGGTCTCTTAGTCGACTCAGTTATTACCTTCACAATCACACTTGAGCCGATTATTAGGCAAGGGATGCAGGGGCGGATCCAGGAATTTATCATGGAGGGGGGGGGGGGGGGGGGGGGGGCAGGTTGGGTCCGGTGTACCACGAAATCTTCCCCCCCCCTGGAAAATGTCCCCCCCCCCCCCCCCCCCACCGCCCCGGAAATTTCCTAGGTTTCCCAGGAAATGTTTTCGGCCAATCAGGTCCCTTGTCACCCTGAAATTCTCTGCTATTGATAATTTCTCTTTCATATTTTTTTTGTTGCCAGAAATTAAGGGGGGGGGGGGGGGGGGGGCAGGCCCAATGATTTTTTAACAAGGGGGGGGGGTGCCAGTGCCCCCTTGCCCCCCCCCCCCCCTGGATCCGCCTATGGAAATGATCATGTTCTGGTGCATAGCAGGGGACACCATCAGTACAACGTGTCTTGAAGTATTAAGAGGGGAAAAGGGTTGATTAGTAGCTCCACATATCTTTTCTAAAATGCTTCTTTTTGGAAACGATATTTTTGATTAGCGTATCCGATACAGTGAGTTATGAAATTACTCAGACGTGCTGCAAATTCTTCTCCACCTTGTACTGTTTCCTTGCAAATAGTTGTGGAGTCTTCATTTGAGTTTTCCTTGCAAAAAAGTTTTTAATCCATATCACATTATACACTATAATTATTGGTTTAATGTCACTAGATTTTGGCATTTGGTCTTCCTAGGAGAGAAATTGGGAGAGAGATAGACATTATAACCATTAGGCCACTGCCAATGCCTCCATTATTATGTAACTTTCATATGAATAAAAAGATAGTTAGTAAAGATACATACATACAATGCATCAGTCGGACCACAAGTGTTGTTTTTGTTTTTAAAGAGTGTTTTGTTTGGCTTTATTCGATTACTTGTCAACTATGACTATCGCAGATGGGAAATTGTGTACTAAAATCCTCTATTAGTGGATCTCATATCTAGCACAGTAGATATATTTGAGGATTTTTTTATCGAGTTTTATATGATGTTAATAGTTTCAACATAATACAGGTATACTTTATATATATATATATATATATATATATATATATATATTCTTTATTGACCGCAGACAAACTGCAAAAGGTGTACAATATACACAAATAAATATTTTATAATGCAGTATATACATTATACATAATTAAATACAGTTCTACTTAATGAGAATGTACACAAAACTAAGCATAATTCTGTACAATAAAATACATGAAGCCATGTAGAGAATGTGTAGTTATTACTTCCGGAGTTATATGAAGCAGGTGCAAATCTTTCTTACACTTTCTATTTTTCTACACATTCTTGCTTTGTATTTTTCTAATTCATAGCTTTTTCTAACATAATTCTGCACAGAAAAGTTTGATAGAGCTTTCTTTACCTTAGTTAGATGAATGCATACTTTAGCATGGAGAATTATGAGATGTAATTGTTACTTTCCAGGTATCCCATGATTATTTTATCATAGATAAGAGAGAAATCTGGAATACCCAATTGAGCTATCTATTTCCGAGAGCATACTAAAAATCTTCACTTCCTCTATATTCTAATAGCATATAAGCATTGCTATTTTCTTCCTCTCAACATAAATTGCATTTAGAGCCGTCTTTAATTCCAAATTCGAACAATCTATCGAAATTAATATCGAAAAGCAGTGTTCTGAGCTGTATATACATCTTCAATTAGAGTATTGTATTGCGCTTCTTCCAGGGTAACCACAAAATACGTCTGAGTTAGTGCAATTGTTTACTAAACCAAAGTTACGGGTTCATTAATATTGTAATCACTGATAAGGAGGCAATTTTTCAAAGAATTGTGAAGTGAATGTCCACAACAGCATATAATAAACTTCACCCTAACACAAAGAGCCAATTCATGAGGCATGTGTACCTTCACCACTGTATCTTATACTTAAGTTATTTTTCTGCAGCTTGTATAAGATTTAAGAAAACCCGAAAACCCAGAGAGTTCCGGGGTTTGGGAATATCCCGTTAAGAAACAATTTAGTTTACACCCTCCACGTGGTCAAAATGGCATGAGAAAATTCCATGTGGTTTGTATCCATCAATTACACCTTAATGGTTGTTTAACAACAGGAACACTTGTAATAATCAGTTTTTCAAACCAATAATATTTATGGTTTGCCGCGAACACCTCACTATATATAGAGGGGATGTTCAGTATTGTGTTATGTGACTGATCAGTTACTCACCTGAACCATGCTGACTTTTGGAGCTGTCTTTCTGATGCTAGTGAGCGTAGCCTGCGGCCAGGTGGCGCTCTACGACCCCCCAGCTAGAGGAGCCATGTGGCGCTTTGGCTACGGCACCCCTACCAACTGGAACGACCATTTCCTCAACTGTGGAGGCATGTGGGTATGTGTAATAGTATAAACATTGGAACCTGTGTACATAGAACGCATATAGGGGAGAGATTGTTCAACATATGCAGGGGATCAATATACGAAGGTGCTTTTCCTTAACTTATTAAGGTGACGGAATGAAAGGGTGTCCAATTTCAAATAGTGTTCGATGTGCAGAGGTGTTCATTTTGGCAGGTTTCACTGTAGTCACCATTTTTAACTATTTGTTAAACTGTCATGTACACTTTTCGAAAACAGATGATTTCTTTCCAAATTTTCAGATACATTATTTTTTCCAAATCATCAGACATTTTTCAGAGGCAAGGAAAAACTAATAAATATTAAGTTTTTTATGATGCAAGTTTCTTATAGTGTATACCATTAAGATATATTACCCAGAAGTTGATATTCTTTGGCCGCAATTACTATTTTATTTGTCTTTTTTTTCAAATATTCATATTCAATATAGTCATATTTGGCTTTTGTGTATTTTGAGAATTACCTTCATAATTATAATACTCACCACTGAAATGTATTTTTGTCAGGCATTTCCTTGTACTTGAAATGAGATTTAATGACATAATACGTTTAGTTATTTTACAATATTTTACTAGCAGCATGTCCCTTGTTCTTTTTTTTTCTTTGTAAAAGCCATGTTTGACACTTGTTTAACTTAATCTTCGGAATCAAAGAGAGACTACTCTTTATTTTACATGGACAGATAATTTTGCTCAAATATTCAGAGATATGTTATTGTCCCCAGTTTTCAGAGACAGGTTATTTCAAAAGTTGCACAGGAAATACCTGACCTACCTTACAACTCGTCGGTGGCACATTTGAAAAACAAATGGACCACGATAGCTGTGTGGTATCTTTTCTAAATAGATAAACGGCTTGGATCTGTTGGAAGTACAGGTGAACTTGGATATGACGGACTCAATGGGACCAGGAAAATTGGTCCGTCATATGCAAAATCCGTCATATACATGACGAATACTTGATATGCATCGGACTGGGACCAAGCATATTGTCCGTCATATGCAAAAATCCGTCGTACAGTGGTCCGTCATATCCATGTTCACCTGTACTTAACTTAAGTTATGTCCTCACTAGTACAAATGTTTACTAGGGACGTGTTTATGGAATTGTTATCCCTAAGGACATGTTGGAACTAAATGTTGGATATAGATGTGTTTATGTAATTGGTTATCCATAAGGATTAGTTGGAACTACGTTAGGTATGTCCTCACTTATACAAAGGTTGGCTGTGGAGGTCTTCATGTACTTGTTTATCCATAGAAAATGTTGGAACTGAATGCAATGCCTATGGGTGTATTTATGTAATTGTTTAGTCATAAGGAGATGTGGTAAACTACCTTAGGTAAGTCCTCACTGATACAAATGTTGGCTCTGGACGTGTTTTAGAACCAGTTTGAGCAGCAGGGAGGGCCGGTGTGGACGTTGTGGCGATCCGATCCAGAACTCCAAACCACGTGAGAATGAACTTGGGGGAAAGTATGGCAGTGGCGTGAAGAGCAGCATGGCCAATAAACAATGGATGGATTAAAGTCAGACTGGACTTTTTCAACGCCAACGGGGGCTTCCTGCGCTTCAAAGTGTGTGATTATGCAGCCTGGGGAAAGGAGAGTGGACAATGCTTCAACCAGTAAGAACATGCTTATGTTGAAAACATCGCTTACAATAATTAGCATTTTGGATCTGGAACCTTGAATTGTCACATTTATATAGGTTTGCATATAAAGTAAAATAACTAAAATAATTGCTTTCATATCATGTCCAATCATAAAAAGCAAAATATTTGGAAATACCCATACGAGAGGCTGCTTAGTAAGAGGCAGCCTTGCTAATGTTAATAATAATATGATTATTCTGAGTAGATTCTATAATAAATACTAAAGGAGAAAAGGTTTGACTTATA
>OZ012685.1:47197074-47212901 GCA_963942565.1 Maea johnstoni | reverse complement strand
TGTTTACCTGGGCAGGACATTCGATTTCTTTTTCCATCACTATTGACATGAGTAGATAAGCACTAATTTTTGCTAATACTTAACATACCTTCGTCAAAATAAAGTAGGTTTGTATTTGTCAGTCGGCTTCAAAAGTGCCTTCATTGTGCAGATTATCAATATGTTTGTAACTTCCTGCTAAGAGTTTCATATTTTGTACCTGATCTATTTATTTGAGAAAACGACGAAGGGGAAGTGCAATGTGCTCTACGTGGTTGATTGAAAGTGTAGGATGGGCGAATCCAATAGGTTTACTTTTGAATTATGTAGATAAAATAAGTTATATTTTGTACAGCATCATGTTTCATTACTTTTATAAAGACTAAGCATTGGAGTTGCTGTTGTAGTCATGAACTGTTTATTCTATGTACATATATGAATATAATTATATATATATATATATATATATATATATATATATATATATATATATATATATATATATATATATATATATATATATATATATATATATATATATATATATGTATAAATTAATATATATATATATATGTATATATCTCCATATATATATATATATACATATATATATATATATATATATATATATATATATATATGTATGTATATATATATATATATATATATATATATATATATATATATATATATATATTTATATATATATATATATATATATATATATATATATATATATATATATATATATATATATATATATATATATATATATATATATATGAAGTTCAAGAGGTGCATATTTCTAACATATGCTTAGTGTACACAAATGCAATACCATAATTACCATATACACGCTTTCCCTATTGGTATACTTCTGGTGACAACATATTGCAAGAAGTAGCATGTTGTTTTGTGTCATCTCAATTCGTCACTTAGATGAAAAGCGTTCAAAACCTTTTTTTCTACTACAGAGCAAAGCATATCATGCTTTTCACGCTATATATTTGAATAAAATGTTTTTGATTACTAAAGTACTTCGTCAAGAGTTAACTGCTACCAGTTTATCAGCAAATCCTAGTTATATATTAACCCTTTAAACCCTAGCACTCCTATATCTGTTGAGAGAATAACAATTGCCCCATCGCATGCATACATGGCACAACTGTTTTAAACCGTACATGAGAAATATCAACATTAATAGTTATGTCATTTATAAAGGTTGTTTTGTAAGGTTAATTCATTTAGAAAAAATACCTCTTGTAAAATTGTAAAGTGCATTTGCACATTGAAAAATGGTCATACTGACTGTTGTGTTCGGTGAGAACAAATTATTGTCATCCAGCCACAATATAAATAAAAGACACTTCAAATCATAGCCCAAGTGCTAAAGTTCAAAGTAAGAAACTGAGACACAATTCATCCAAACGTATACGTATACTTTGTTACCTCTAGAACCTATAAGCGTATAAAGGCTTTTGTTTTGTGTGTATGTATTCTATTCATACCAAACCTCATTCTTTGCATAATGTGTCTGTTACCATAGGCCAGTTAACATATTATTGGCAGGTTCAGTCCATCATTCTTGTCTGCGACTACAACTATATGTTTATTATTTGGGAAGTATCTGTTATTTTGTGCATCAAGTAGATGAAGATAATATAAAAACGACCCCCTTCTCCCCCTGCATTAACCAATTCCTTTGGTACTTTCCAATAGCTACTTAGTATGTGTCACCCAATCAGGAGGGATAGATTACATGAGAGTGATATTAAAGCTATCTGTCTCTGGTATAAGTACTCCGCTCATGTCCGTCCTACGATCTCAATATTTTCTGTCATACATTTTTCTTACGTTCATTAATTATTTTGAAAACTCAAAATATGCTATTAAACAGAATAAATTCGATAATTATTAGAAATCATTTAGGGGACCATCTTACCTACTTTTGTATAGACATCATTCATTCCACAAAGACTATTAGGTACATGTATGTCTATGAGTTTATACGATTAGGAAGGGCACACATCTACACTTTGATGTACTTGCTTTTCGGTTTATGGGGTGTTCTATCATTCAAGGCGAGCCACCCATTCAAAATTAATAACGTAAATGTGACTAAACGGATAATATAGTATGTTTAAGCAATTAGATTGTATGAAGTAATAAGGGCATGTAGCAAATGTGTTATTACATTCGATTCACCCTAAATCAAAAGGTATACAACGTATCCATTGATTTGGCGAGGAATACTTTGAAATATGTGCAAAGCCTGTTAAAGTATACAGCAGGCAAACCAAGAAATGGTAGATACAACACAATACAAATTCATTTATTTCATTAATTTTAATTTATTGCCATGTGCATGTAGATACATTGCTAATACAAGTGACTGATGAAGCCCATATGATGACAGGCAGAATATTATTCGTATTTAATCAATGTAACGGCAGTACATGGCTGCACAGTGGTATTACTGAACTGGCTCTGGAGGGGCAGTGGAATTAGTTGCCCCGTGCTGAACGATGTTCAGCTGGTTGTTGACGGTGAAGTCAGCACAGTTGTAGAATTCCTCTTGTTTTGGTCCACAACCAACACAGCATTTGCCATTGTTCTTACATCCCCAGCAGCAGCCTACAGATAACAATACATGCAATGAATATATGTATATATATATATATATATATATATATATATATATATATATATATATATATATATATATATATATATATATATATATATATATATATATATATATATATATATATATATATACATATATATATATATATATATATATATATATATATATATATACATATATATATATATATATATATATATATATATATATATATATATATATATATATATATATATATATATATATATATATATATACATATATATATAAATAAATATATATATATATATATATATATATATATATAGATATATATATATATATATATATATATATATATATATATATATATATATATATATATATATATGTGTGTGTGTATGTGTGTGTATGAGAGAGAGAGAGAGAGAGAGAGAGAGAGAGAGAGAGAGAGAGAGAGAGAGAGAGAGAGAGAGAGAGAGAGAGGCGTCAACGTGTGACTTCTAGCCGAAATGTCGCCTATTGTTTTGACTCTTTTTCGAACTATCACTTCCAGAACATTAGTCTACAATATACCATTCTCTGCAACTCTAGCTCTTACATGTTAGATAAACCATGGCTGGCCCTTAGGACAGGAAAAAGAGATGCAAATACCCTGTTCCCACATACAGGTTTTTTGAACATGGCTGCAACGCGACTGCCTTGTCGTAATGAAACAAGTAGCATTAATATGACCTTTCCGTAACAATGTGTGCATATACTCATGTATTAGTAAGTAAGCGCCTTATTATAAGTTCATAAACCCATAACTTACCTGAATGGTATTTCATCTGCAGGATCAGGTGAGAGCTGGATCGTAACTGGTAAGGTAAGTAGACCTTCAGGACCCCATTGTGCTGGTGTAGGGGATAGCGTTTCAGAGGAGTCTGCCCGTCATAGGTTGGGTTGTAGACCAACAACCTGCCGTGCCTTGAAAATTTGAAACATGGTTACAGAAATTGTTAAAGGAGAAATACACTTAAACTTTACACAGTAGACATGCATATGACTTGGAAACATGGTTACAGATATTGTTACAGAAGAAATATACTTAAACTTTACACAGTGCACAAGCACATGATTTGGAGACATGGTTACAGATAGTATACTTAAACTTTACACAGAAAGACCTGCATATGGTTACCTCTTTTGTTGTTACAATTAGCTTAGGCGAACCATCTTTACTAACATGGTAGCGAGCTGATGGTGGAGAAGTGGACATAAGTCACACATTTTCTCATTTAGCATTTGATATAGAATATACCCAGAATAGTCATACAATTATTAACATAAACACGAAAAAGTCTTAGTAAGCAGCGTCTCTTGTGGGTCTCCCAAATATTTTGCTTTTTATGATTAGACCAAAAAACATTATTTTAGTCATTTTACTTCATGCAAACTTATATAAATACGACAATTCAAGGTTCCAGATCCAAAATGCTAATTATTGTAAGAAGTGTTTTCAATATAAGCATGTTCTTTCTCGTTGAAGCATTTCCCACTCTCCACTCCCCAGGCTTCATAGTTGCACACCTTGAATTGCAGGTAGCCCCCATTGGCGTTGAAAAAGTCCAGGTTGACTACAATCCATCCGTTCTCTAAGACAATGCTGCTCTTCACGCCACTACCATACTTTCCCCCAAGTTCATTCTCACGCGGTTTGGAGTTCTGGTGCGGATCGCCACAACGTCCACAACGGCCTCCTTGCTGTTCAAACTGGTTCTAAAACACGTCCAGAGCCAACATTTGTATTAGTGAGGACATACCTAGGGTAGTTTCCTACCTAATCCCGATGGATAGACAATCACACAAACGCGTCCATAGATAACATTTGCATTAGTGAAGGCATACCTAATGTGATTCCAACTAAACAATTACATAAACACGTCCAAGTCTAAACTGACTTTTGCTAATTTTCTCCCGAAATACATAATAAATTCAACCTCGCCGGTGATATTGATCACAGGCAAGTATTATAACATTCCGGCATAGCAAAAGCTATTTATTATTGACTACAATGCTAGCTGTCAAGAAAAAAAACCTGGATCAGTCCAGATTAGAATTTTGGAATTTTGCCCTCCGCCTCCGTGTTTTGAAACCATTTTCTGAGATGCAGACAGTAATTGTAGTGATACAAACATGTTTATATGTTTAAAATATGTATTTAGTTCAATAAGATACCCAAATACATAGATGGCCTGACAAATTCTATTCAACACGGGATATTGATTCCTGTCTGTAATCAGTGACCCCATGATAGCTGAAACCAATTTGAAAAAACAATTTTTCATCGCTCATGAGAGCATTTATGACAAACTTATATTCAAACAAATACTAAAAAAATGAACGATTTTTTTTTCATCATGCAATAATAGTTATTACGTTAGCGCTGTAGAGCCCGGTCTTAAATTAAGCTTTGGACCTGCTGGTTGGCAACAAGTTAATCCTTATACCACAAACTAGAGAAGAGATTTTTGTTATGACTAAATAAATAATGCTACATGATTATCACAATTATTTCTGAAAATTTGGAAGGAAATCATCTGTCTTTGGAAAATGTCCAACCCCCCTCGCCCTGGATATCAAATGGCTATTGCCTTAAGCGGATGTGGTGCCTCTAGGTCTTCGTCCACTGTTGGAAAAGCAAGGCAATCAGAAAGTTAACAAATAGATAAAAATGGTGACTACAATGACGCCTACCGAAATGTATACCTCTGTACAATTAACAATGACTTACATCAGACACTCTTTCATTTCCTGTATGATGTATATTGATCACCTGCATATATTGAACAATTTACCTCGATGACTGTTCTATGTAGACAGGTTTCAATGTTTATACTATTATACATACCGTCATGCCTCCGCAGTTGAGGAAATGGTCGTTCCAGTTGGTAGGGGTGCCGTAGCCAAAGCGCCACATAGTCGCTCTAGCAGGCGGATCATAGAGCGCCACCTGGCCACAGGCTACGCTCACCAGCATCAGAAAGACAGCTCCAAAAGTCAACATGGTTCTGGACAGTAGCTGAACTGATCAGTCATACAACACAGACACAGAATATCCCCTCTATATATAGTGAGGTGTTCGTGGCAAACCATAAATATCATTGGTCTAAAGAAATTATTATTACAAGTGTTCCTGTTGTTAAGTAGCCATTAAGCTGCAATTGATGGATTTAAACCACATGGAATATTCTCATGCCATTTTGACATTGGGGAGAGTCTATGATAAATAGTTTCTTTACAGGGTATTCCCAAAACTTTCGTTTTCTTAAATCTAATAAAAACTGCAGAAAGATAATCTTATAGTTTTAGATATACATAACTCGACAATTGGCTCTTTTTGTCAGGATAAATGTATGACACCTCTTCCATTGTACAATTGCATACGAATAATGTCAAAGCAGTTAGCCATCAAAGGTAATGTTTTGACAGCATTGCAATCTGAAGCATATCAAATTCTGTTGCGGGCATTCACTTCACAATTCATTGAAAAGTTGCTTCCTCACCAAACTATGGTTAAGTAACCAATTGAAATAACCAATAGGACTTTGGTGATCAACTTGTCTCAATGCATGTCACCTCTGTATACAGAAGATATTCCAACTGATGTCTTGGTGCATAACCCTGTTCAATACTGAAATATTGAAAAATCACAATGCAATGCTCTAAGTGAAGATGTTTATCCAAAGTATATACAGTTAGAGGACACTTGCATATGACATTTTGTACCAACGACAGATTGTTCGAGATTGGAATCAAAGAAGTTGTAAATGTAATTTATGTTGGGGGAAGAAGATAACGATTTGTACATGCTATCAGATTGCAGAGAAATTAAAGATTGTTGGCATTTTGTCGAAAATGGATTGCTCAATATTGGTTCTTCTAGATTGCTCTCTTACTTAGATCATGGGAGGCCTGGAGAGTAACAGCAAAATCACCACTCTCATAATTCTATATGCTAATGTATGCATTCATCTAGCTAATATAAATGAAGCTCTACCAAACTTCCTCATGCAGAATCATGTTAGGAATATTCATGAAGTAGAAACACACAAAGTAAGTGCTTAGTCCTGTGTACATTGTCATATTGTACAACATAGTATCTAATTAATTTATTATGGCTAAACTGCATTATATAGTACACCTGTATCATGTAGAAACTACTAACATCTCACACAAAACCCGATAACAAAAAGTCCTCAAATTTATCCGCTGTGCAAGATTTGAGGTCCACTATCAGAAGTATTTATTACAAAATTATCCATCTGATGAAGCAATGAAAATTATAGTGCATCATGGTTATAGTTGACAAGCAATCGAATGATAACCGAAAATTCATCAAAAGCACTTTTACATCGTATATATGTATTGTCCTAACCATGTTTTCATTCATATGAAAGTTGCATAATAAGGGGCGGGGGATTGTGGCCTAATAGTTACGATGTCTATCTCTCTTCCCCTCTCTTTGGAGGACAAAATGACAAAAACTGATGACATTAAACCAATGCTTAAAGTGATATGGATTGAAAGCCTTTTTTGCTAAGAAACTCCAGATAAAGATGCCACGATTATTTGCAAGGACACAGAACAAAGTAGAGAAAGAAGCAAGTCCCAGTCCTAGTAGTTCCCTAAAACGCTGGATCGGAGATGCTAATAAAAACTGTTTCCAAAAGAAAACACATTCTAGAAAAACATGTTGTGTTATTAACCTACCCCTGTTCTCCCTCAGAATACTGTTTCTGATGCTTATTACAAATCGCATAGCGAAAAGCTTCCACTGACGGTTAGGCATACACATCTTACATATTCTCTTTTAACGTCAATTTATGAATGTATATGGTCATTTTAATATTATTTGCGTGTTTTAGAGCCTATACACCCTTCCCTCATAATCAGATCAACTGTGACAGCCAAGGCCATCACTAAGCTGAGTAGGAAACCACATATCCCAGAACCTCCAAGAGGCTTGCACATAATCAGGAAAGGACTGGCTATTTTCTCTATATCAGATTTCGCCAAACTGTGGCAGTTTCAGACATGCATTTTATATATCAAATGTTAGCGTATTTGCTCGAAAGTTGGTGTATCAATAGGTATGAATATTACATATGGAGGGGTGTCACATGTTATCTAATTAGCAATACAAGTAAGAAATGATTATAACAGTAAAGAATGCAAAATGCAAAAGTTTTCGAAAATTAAAAAAAAAAAAAATAAGCTAAACAAGATTTGAGAAAAAAATAAAATAAATAACGATGAGACCTCCTGTGAGAACTAACATATTTCAGAGGACACTATGCTTTATGCCTTGACTCTTGAAGTACTTTGTTTTGGGCCTATCTAAGTCATAAAGTATTACATAAGTTCGGTCACTCGCTTTTGCTAAGAAAGTACATTGATCCCTTAATGATGTCGATGCTGCTAGCGTCTGTTTCCACTTCACTTTTCCGCTGTATGTACTTGAACAGTGTCATTATCCTTGGACGTTTTAAAAATGTTTTTTTTGATATTTTAAAAGCAAATATTACGGTCGGTTGCGGTGACCTGGCTGTTATAAACAGCCTACTTATACACTGCTACTTCCAAGTGAACAACCTTACTAAGTGGCTGTAAATGATTTACGACACCACATTATTCAGTGCTGTCAAACTTGATCATAGGAACCCTGTTTTACGGTAACTACCTATACTATGAAATCAACGCATCCCATCTGAGGGGAGATTTAAACATTTAAAAGATATATTATGAAATTCTATTGCCAGGATGATAATCGAGGATACTCGCTAACATTGGATATCCAAAATACACGTTTGAAGCTAGCACAGTGAGGTGAAATCTGATAGTGAGAAAAGAGCCAGTATTTTCCTGAATGTGTGCTAGCCTATGGGAGGTCCTGTCATACGTGGTCTCTTAGTCGGTTCAGTTATGGCCTTCACAATCACACTTGATCCGAATATGAGGGAAGGGATGAAGGCTTTCACCCATGCAAAGTATCTTAAAATCACTCTATGTTCACGAATTGACCAAAAAAGAGAATATGTTGAAATGATCATGTTGTGGTGTATAGCAGGGGATGCCACCACTACAATGTGTCTTTAAGTATTGAGAGGGGAAAAGGGTTGATTAGTAGCTCCACATATCTTTTCTAAAATGCTTCTTTTTGGAAACGATATATAACTTATCCGATACAGTGGGTTATGAAATAACTCAGACGTGCTTCAAATTCTTCTCCACCTTGTACTGTTTCCTTGCAAATAGTTGTGGAGTCTTCATTTGAGTTTTCCTTGCAAAAAAGTTTTTAATCCATATCACATTATACACTATAATTATTGGTTTAATGTCACTAGATTTTGGCATTTGGTCTTCCTAGGAGAGAAATTGGGAGGAAAATAGACATCATAACCATTAGGCCACTGCCAATGCTTCCATCCAAGTAACTTTCATATGAATACAAAGATTGGTTAGTAAAGATACATACATACAATGCATCAGTCGGACCAAAAGTGTTGTTTTTGTTATTAAATAGTGTTCTGTTTGACTTTATCCAATTGCCTGTCAACTATGACTATCGCAGATGGGAAATTGTGCACTAAAATCCTCTGTTAGTGGATCTCATATCTAGCACAGTAGATATATTTGAGGACTTTTTATCGAGTTTTATATGATGTTAATAGTTTCAACATAATACAGGTATACTTTATAATGCAGTATATACATTATACCTAATTAAATATAGTTCTACTATATGAGAATGTACACCAAACTAAACACAATTCTGTACAATAAAATACATGAAGCCATGTAGAAAATGTGGAGTTAACTTCTGGAGTTTTATGAAGCAGGTGCAAATCTTTCTTACACTTTCTATTTTTCTGCACATTCTTGCTTTGTATTTTTCTAATTCATAGCTTTTTCTAACATAATATTTGCACAGAAACGTTTGATAGAGCTTTCTTTACCTTAGTTAGATGAATGCACACTTTAGCATAGAGAATTATAAGATGTAATTGTTACTTTCCAGGTCTCCCATGATTATTTTATCATAGATAAGAGAGAAATTTGGAATACCCAATTGAACTATCCATTTCCGACAGCATACCAAAAATCTTTACTTTCTCTATATTCTTATAGCATATAAGCATCGCTATTTTCTTCCACTTAACATAAATTGCATTTAGAACTCTCTTTAATTCCAAATTCGAACAATCTATCGAAATTGAAATCGATAGCAGTGTTCTGAGCTGTATATACATATTCAATTAGAGTATTGTATTGCGCTTCTTCCAGGGTAACCACAAAATACGTCTGAGTTAGTGCAATTGTTTACTAATGCAAAGTTACGGGTTCATTAATATTATAATCACTGATAAGGAGGCAATTGTGAAGTGAATGTCCACAACAGCATATGATAAACTTCACCCTAACACAAAGAGCCAATTCATGAGGCATGTATACCTTCACGACTATATCTTATTTTTCTGCAGCTTGTATAAGATTTAAGAAAACCCGAAAAACCAGAGAGTTCCAGGTTTTGGGAATATCCCGTTAAGAAACAATTTAGTTTACACCCTCAACGTGGTCAAAATGGCATGAGAAAATTCCATGTGGTTTGTATCCATCAATTACACCTTAATGGTTGTTTAACAACAGGAACACTTGTAATAATCAGTTTTTCAAACCAATAATATTTATGGTTTGCCGCGAATACCTCACTATATATAGAGGGGATGTTCAGTATTGTGTTATGTGACTGATCAGTTACTCACCTGAACCATGCTGACTTTTGGAGCTGTTTTTCTGATGCTAGTGAGCGTAGCCTGCGGCCAGGTGGCGCTCTACGACCCCCCAGCTAGAGGAGCCATGTGGCGCTTTGGCTACGGCACCCCTACCAACTGGAACGACCATTTCCTCAACTGTGGAGGCATGTGGGTATGTGTAATAGTATAAACATTAGAACCTGTGTACATAGAATGCATATAGGGGAGAGATTGTTCAACATATGCAGGGGATCAATATACGACGGTGCTTTTCCTTAACTTATTAAGGTGACGGAATGAAAGGGTGTCCAATGTCAAATAGTGTTCGATGTGCAGAGGTGTTCATTTTGGCAGGTTTCACTGTAGTCACCATTTTTAACTATTTGTTAAACTCTCATGTACACTTTTCGAAAAAAGATGATTTCTTTTCAATTTTTAGATACATTATTTATTCCAAATCATCAGACATCTTTCAGAGGCAAGGAAAAACTAATAAATATTAAGTTTTTTATGATGCAAGTTTCTTATAGTGTATACCATTAAGATATATTACCCAGAAGTTTATATTCTTTGGCCGCAATTACTATTTTATTTGTCTTTTTTTTCAAATATTCATATTCAATATAGTCATATTTGGCTTTTGTGTATTTTGAGAATTACCTTCATAATTATAATACTCACCACTGAAATGTATTTTTGCCAGGCATTTCCTTGTACTTGAAATGAGATTTAAGGACATAATACGTTTAGTTATTTTACAATATTTTACTAGCAGAATGTCCCTTGTTCTTTTTTCTTTGTAAAAGCCATGTTTGACACTTGTTTAACTTAATCTTCGGAATCACAGAGAGATTACTCTTTATTAAACATGGACAGAAAATTTTGTTCAAATATTCAGAGATATGTTATTGTCCCCAGTTTTCAGAGACAGGTTATTTCAAAAGTTGCACAGGAAATACCTGACCTACCTTACAACTCGTCTGTGGCACATTTGAAAAACAAATGGACCACGATAGCTGTGTGGTATCTTTTCTAAATAGATAAACGGCTTGGATCTGTTGGAAGTACTTAACTTAAGTTATGTCCTCACTAATACAAATGTTTACTAGGGACGTGTTTATGGAATTGTTATCCCTAAGGACATGTTGGAACTAAATGTTGGATATAGATGTGTTTATGTAATTGGTTATCCATAAGGATTAGTTGGAACTACGTTAGGTATGTCCTCACTTATACAAAGGTTGGCTGTGGAGGTCTTCATGTAATTGTTTATCCATAAGAAAATGTTGGAACTGAATGTTGCCTATGGGTGTATTTATGTAATTGTTTATTCATAAGGAAATGTAGTAACTACCTTAAGGCCCAGTCACACTAGGGTCCGACTATCGCACGATTTTAAAATCGGCAGGTCGAACCCGATTTTTTCACCTCTCGGCTGCGTCTAAAAAGTCGGTACTGGGTAAATATCGTATATGCCACAGTCACACTAGAGCCCGACTATCGCACGATTTTAAAATCGGCAGGTCGGTCCCGATTTTTTCACTTATCGTGCGATCGTCGGATCCGATTTTTAGGCCAAATACAAAATCGGATCCGACTAAAAAAAGTCGGTACTGGTTTGCGCTCCTGCTCGCAAATCAGTGGCGATTTTTGAAAAGTCGCAAGACAATGTTTTTGACGCATTTTTCTAGCAATAAAATCGGCTCCGATGAATCGCAGTAGTGTGACTGCAAACATCGCACGACTACTGTGTGACGCAAGACAAATCATTGACGCATTTTTCTATAGCAATAAAATCGGCTCCGATGAATCGTAATAGTGTGACTGCAAAATTGTCTATTTTCAAAATCGGAACGTCCAGTTCCTATTGAAAAATTAGCAAAATCGGATCCGATTTTAAAATCGTGCGATAGTCGCACCCTAGTGTGACTGGGCCATTAGGTAAGTCCTCACTGATACAAATGCTTGCGCTGGACGTGTTTTAGAACCAGTTTGAGCAGCAGGGAGGCCGGTGTGGACGTTGTGGCGATCCGATCCAGAACTCCAAACCACGTGAGAATGAACTTGGGGGAAAGTATGGCAGTGGCGTGAAGAGCAGCAGGGCCATAAACAACGGATGGATTAAAGTCAGACTGAACTTTTTCAACGCCAACGGGGGCTTCCTGCGCTTCAAAGTGTGTGATTATGCAGCCTGGGGAAAGGAGAGTGGACAATGCTTCAACCAGTAAGAACATGCTTATGTTGAAAACATTGCTTACAATAATTAGCATTTTGGATCTGGAACCTTGAATTGTCACATTTATATAGGTTTGCATAAAGTAAAATGACTAAAACAATTGCTTTCATATCATGTCCAATCATAAAAAGCAAAATATTTGGAATACCCATACGAGAGGCTGCTTAGTAAGAGGCAGCCTTGCTAATGTTGATAATAATATGATTATTCTGAGTAGATTCTATAATAAATACTAAAGAAGAAAAGGTTTGACTTATATATGCACTTCTCCGCCATCAGCCAACTAACATATTAGACGAATTGAGGAAGATGGCGTTGGTGTTACAATTAATAATGTGCAAACAAGTCCAGTCGGGTTCGCAGACGATATGTCTGCTTGTACCAGATCCAAATTTAGCATGGACCATGTCCTAACCATTGTGTATGATCACTCCAGAAAATGGCGGTACAATTACAATGCAAAGAAAAGTGCCATAATGGTCTACGGAGAGTCTAGACATGAAAGCAAAATTAACTCTAAACATAGAGTGTTTAAACTTGGTAAAGAGAAGATAAATGAAGTAGTGAGTTATGACCATGTAGGTGTAAAAGCCTGCCTATACAAAGATTATTCCCTGAGAATAGATGAAAAAATCAGTAAAGCCAGGCGGTGTCTCAATATGGTTACTAGTATTGGAGTCAGAAGAGGGGGGATTGCGGTCTCCGTATGTAATACTATATATTGGTCTATTGTCATCCCCACCCTTACGTTTGGCTGCGAATTATGGATTCTAAATAGCAAAGACCGTGAGAAACTTAGAAAATTTCAACGCTACGCTGGTAGACGCCTGCAAAGGTTCAATATGAGATCCCCAAACATAAGCGCCTATCACAGTCTTGGATGGATGACAATAGACCGATTCATTAGAGCTAGGAAATTGATATTCATTCACACAATAGCGAAGCTGACTGATGAAAACCCCCTGAAACAGGTCGTTAAAAGTAGGTGTACCCAGTATACCATAGATACAGAGAAATACTCCCAAAATGAAAACCATAGCATTGTTTTTGATTGGTTGAATATAGGCATCGACTTCGGGCTCATGAAGGAGTGCTTAGATTTAATTGATAATAAACAATTTTTCAGTAAAAATGACTGGAAGAAAATGATATGGCGTCGCGCCTGGGAGCTCGAAGACAGGGAGTGGGAGTATAACAGGCTAAACTGTAATAATGAAAATATTCTGCTTATGATTACTGCAAAACCCTGTTATATGGTATGGTGGGTCATCGCCGATACCATCCCCGGTATGCAGAAAAGATGTGAGATAATGGCTAGAATGGTCGGAGGCTGCAGCCTTCTAAAATGTGATGACTGCAGACTTAGAAATTCACATCATAGTACCAAAGCCTGCCTTGTGTGTGATCTCTATGCTATCGAAAACCCTAGGCACCTCCTAATGCAGTGCCCTGCCTGGGAACTGGCTAGATGCGAAATGTATATAGATCTCAGACAGGCAAACATACCGAATGTTGATTTGCTACTTGATGACACATCTAATGTATACAAATACCTCATGGGAGGATGCCACAGCGATGTGAACTTAAGTGACATGGTAAACTTCTGGTGCATAGCTGCCAAGCACATCACGGCAATATACACCAATACAGTTAGAGGGAGGTAGAGTTTTGTACCTATATAATAAAACAAAACTACTTGAAAGATGTATGTCTAATTTTGGCCTCGTGCCATAATATTTTTGTAGTTAATGTTTACTCTAATGCTTATAATATTGTTCTCTTTTTTGTTACCCCGAGGTCAGTTCAAATCCTCCTGCTGGGGCCAGTATCTATGTTTATGTTCCAAGTATATATTTGTGCTTGTATTTATTTTGTACATCTCGAGTGCAGCCAATAAAGATACAATACAATTAGTAAAGATAGTTTGTCTAATGTTATTGTAACAACAAAAAGGTTTAAAGCAACATTTAAACTTAAAAGCAGGAAATTTGCATTCCCATGAAATCAAAAAGAACTTGTCAGAAGAATTAGTTCGTGAAATTGTTACTAACCACATGCATGTCTTAGAAGATGTGTAAGATTTAGATATAATTCTCCTGTAACAATAGCTGTAACCATGTTTCCAATTTTCAAGGTATGGCAGGTTGTCGGTCTACAACCCAACCTATGCCGAACCAGCTGATGCTAAGAAACGCTATCGCATTCAACAGCAGAATGAGTACCTGTATGTCTACTTACCTTACCAGGTACGATCCAGCACTCATCTGATCCTGCAGATGAAATACCATTCAGGTAAGTTGTGGGTTAACTCTTCCAATGCTGAGGCTGCTTTCGCCCAAAGTACAAGGACGCAATTCTTTTTGAAGACCAGCTAAACTCTGTCATGTGGGTATTCAATGGAAAGATCTCGCTGTGTACTCTCAGACGAGTACCCATGTGCCAGGTTTCCTTTGCATAATTGTGTAATGGCCACATTGCCAACAAGCAGCATAAGGGTTAATGGACTTACACCAAGGCCTATACATGCTATTTGCCCACATTGTTATGGAAAGGTCTTTGACTGCTTATAATTATACAAACTACTTGAATGTCTAGTTTATTACTGTGGCCAATGATTTTTCTTAGTATGTTCACCTGTTGTCCTGTCCTAACAGCCATCCAGTATCTATTTAACATATAAGAGGTATAGTTGAAGAGAGTATGGTATATTGTGGACCAGTGTTCTGAAATGGATGTTTCAAAAAGGGATCAAAACAATATGCGATATTTTGACTAGAAGTTACACGCTGAAGCCAATCTCTCTCCCCCCCCCCCCCCCCCCCCCCCACACACACACATATTCATTGCATGTATTGTTTTCTATAGGCTGCTGCTGGGGCTGTAAAAGCAATGGGCAATGCTGTGTTGGTTGTGGACCAAAACAAGAGGAATTCTACAACTGTGCTGACTTCACCGTCAACAACCAGCTGAACATCGTTCAGCACGGTGCAAATAATTCCACTGCCCCTCCCGAGCCAGTTCAGTAATACTACTGTGCAGCCATGTACCGCCGTTACATTGATTGAATACGAATAATCTTCTGCCTGTCATCATATGATGTGCATCAGTCACTTGTATTAGCAATGTATCTACATGCACATGGCAATAAATTGAAATTAATGAATGAATTTGTTTTGTTTTTTTAGCA
>OZ012685.1:47169574-47192074 GCA_963942565.1 Maea johnstoni | reverse complement strand
ACTACCACATGGATTATCTCGAGATTATCAGAGATTATACAACACCACTTACTCTAACTGATAATGAAGGATCATCCGTATCTAGTTCGTTTGTGACGATGAGGAAGAAACGTAGAATGATGTTTGTTTGGGAAAGTATGTGAGTGGCTCGTAGTTCATAAACAGAATTAGTGATGGATTTAAATGATGGGCTACTACTACCACATAGATTACCTCGAGATCATCCGAGATTATACCACACCTATTACTGTAACTGATTATGAAGGATCATCAGTATCATGTTCGTTTGTGACGATGAGGAAGAAACGTAGTATGATGTTTGTTTGGGAAAGTATGTGGTGGCTCGTAGTTACGTTCATAAATAGAATGAATTCAGATGATCGGCTACGGTGGGAAGGGACTGAGAACTGTTTTGTTTCGTTTAGAATCAGTATGTGTGGGAAAGTATGACTTTAATTTTCAATAAGGGGTTGCTGTTATTGCTGTTGTTGTTCATGCAGCTGCTATTGCTGTCGTTGCTGTTACCGAAGATGAAATGATGATGATGATGATGAACGATTGTGTCAAATCAAACGTCATCATAGGCCAGTTTGTTTGACTTTAAGGCGTGAGAATGCATATGTGATACAAGGATGGGGTCAACTCTCTCTCTCTCTCTCTCTCTCTCTCTCTCTCTCTCTCTCTCTCTCTCTCTCTCTCTCTCTCTCACACACACACACACACACTCACGCTCTTTAACCCCTCCCTCTCCCCCCTTATCTCTCTCTCTCATCCCACTCTCTCTCTCTCTCTCTCTCACACACACAAACACACACAAACACGCTCTTTACCCCCCCCCCCCTCTCTCTCTCTCTCTCTCTCTCTCTCTCTCTCTCTCTCTCTCTCTCTCTCACACACACAAACACACTCTTTTTACCCCCCCCTCTCTCTCTCCCAGCAGGTGTCTATATAAAGATGGTGCGCCCCTTCTTTAGCCCCCTCTATAGGTTCTCACAATACGCACAGCTGGCTGGGAGAAGGCTCATGTAATATCTATATGAAGCATTGTAAGCAGATCGATTTATCACTCTACGCCACAAAGGAGACGTCCAGCCTTATTGCCGTGAACCGCCCAAGCAGAAACCGAACGATTTATTTAGGTCTTAAACAAGTCCTTGCTGCATATTAAGACTAATAACATGGCCTAGACTAGCCTGATCTCAGGCTGAGATAGGACCGTTCCATTTAAAAGTGTGGGGGAAGAGAGGAACGGAAGATAATTAAAAGTTCGACACCCCCCCCCCCCCCCTGCCAGAAAACATATATAATCGCATGGGGTAAAAAGAACTCAGAATTCGACCCCCCCCTCAATAAATCTACCGTTCCTCCCATACACTTTCAAATGGAACAGCCCTTAGGTATAATGCCCCGACCACTATATACACTGGATGTTAAGTAGGTTTGATGTCTTTCTCAAACCTTAGGTGGTAGCACAGTTTTCATGAGTTGCAGTTAGAAACAGCGCCGCCATCCTCGACTGTCCCAGAAATATTGCATAGATGTATGTATATATATATATATATATATATATATATATATATATATATATATATATATATATATATATATATATATATATATATATATATATATATATATATATAAATATATATATATATATATATATATATATATATATATATATATATATATATATATATATATATATATATATATATATATATACATATATTTATATATATATATATATATATATATATATACATATATATATATATATATATATATATATATATATATATATATATATATATATATATATATATATATATATATATATATATATATATATATATATATATATATATATATATGTACTTTCTTCTTGTACCTAGGGAAACAGCAGGCTTGCGTTCAACTGCATACTATTTCTATTTGGTACTTGGCTGGTTTGGTTAATATCGCTTTCACCGAAGAATTCAGCAAAGACTACTCGCTGCGTTGTATTATTGTATTTCATCTCTATTGACTGAACTCGAGATGAAAAAAATAATAAATACAAATACAGTCGTTTAAACTAAAAATGTTATAAAATGTCATATCTTAGAGTGAATATTTTGGGAAAACATTAAAGTAGATCGAGTACAAGATGCTAGATATACAAAGGTCGAGGCCATAGTTGGACCAGGAAGTATCCGTGACGTCACCCATGCGTGACGTAATTCCTGGTATCTCTCTTGGCACTCGTCATCATCTGCCCCATTGCCTTTCCACGGTACGTCATCTCAGCCAGAACCACTCGTGCACCCATCCACGCATACTGGTATAGAGATACACCTCATCCTGCTGCTTCTGTGTATTTCCTCATTTACATTTTTCCTTATTAATGGATGAATAGTCACGGCAGAGACACGCATATGTCTATCGGGTCACGGGTAAGCCCAGCATTGCAGCAAACGTGACGTTAAGCATACCTATGCATATGCTGAGGCTACTTTCCTCCAAATCATAAGGTTGGTATTCATTGAACGCTCTTGCTGAGCACTCTCAGATGGGTACCTATTGTGCCAGGGTTTCAGCCATTTTTTAGGTTTTGTATCATTTTGTATTGGCCAAATTAGCCACCAACAGCATAAGGGTGAAGCATTCTCCCCGATCCCATTCCAATCACAAACCTGGACACGTCAATCATTTGCCGTCGATATATATTCAGGTCTGTTAAAACTCCTCTTAATGAAAACAATTGATACCGTCATTTATATGTACATTCTTATTATAGGCAGAAGTTGTCTGTGTTTGCCCTGCGGTGGTGTTATGACCGATATCTGACGGGGCGTGTGGCTACATCCCATTTCTGACCCTTAGGTTACACGCACTTAGCGTGCATTTTCTGTTAACCCTTAAATGCTTAGGAGCTCCTTGAGAAATTGTCGTCCGGATCTAAAATATATTTGATGATAACTTGGGAATTCAAAATTACTTTAGAAAATATTTGAATGAGAGTTGTTTATAGTGTTCTAATAAACATTTCTCCTTCAAGTATTACTAGTATACTAGTATACCAACTTTGCTTTCATCACAAGGATTTCACCTAAATCTGCAGGCTGCTTTAAGCCGCTACGAGCATTAATGGGTTGATATATATATATATATATATATATATATATATATATATATATATATATATATATATATATATATATATATATATATATATATATATATATATATATATATATATATATATATATATATATATATATATATATCAACCCATTAATGCTCGTAGCGGCTTAAAGCAGCCTGCATATATATACATGGCCATTTGGTATGTAAGACAGGTCCAAATGACAACTTAGGTAAGACATGTCCCAAGGGGACAGGTTACGTCACTGCCAGAGTCAAACTGTCTCAGGACATTTCAATAGTAAGCCTTGGCCTTCCCTAGGCCCGAAGGCAGCACTAGAGTAACTTACCAGACAGATGAAGTACTGCGAGTAGTTTAGTGAGTAGGCTGTCCCCTGTAGGACTATTACGCCATCTGGTGGCAGACCCTCAAGGCTCAGCTCCAAGACGAACCTCCTCCTTGAAACAGTGTGGGAATTATAAGTACGAATATGCATGCTTGTGGTGTAATGTCTGCATCATGATGACACAAAACCATCATTCCAACACAATACATCCAAATGCAAACATGGAATTGAAAAGAAAAACAAAAAGAGTATTTAGTAATATTACAATAGCCTAGCGAAAGTTGATCAACGTGTTCATATACGAGAAAAATAAGAAGAAAAATACGAAAAACGTAGGTACGGAAATAATACACAGGAATATCAACGAAGAGTGCGACAGTGTTTGAAAAAGATCAGAGACAAGTAAAGGATAAATAAAAACGATGTGTGTGATTACATATATACATACATATATACATACATACATAAATAAATATAAACATACATACATATGCATGCATACATACACACATACATACATACTTACAAAGAAACACATACATACATACATACATACAAACATAGCAAAATGCGACCACGTACTCAAATCGAACCCCAAGTAAAATGCAATACATGTATTCCTCTTGGACTACAGGAAATACTAAATATCTATTAAAAGCTACGCAAAATCTATATGCGTTTCTTAGACGTATTCTGCCTCAGTATCAAGGGTTACACTACATTCAGTTTTGCGCATACAGTGTAAAGCATTCGACGACACCATTAGGAGATTTGTCAGCGGATGTAAGGTCTGTGCACAGAAATCTTGCTTTGCATCCTCATAGCGAGTGCGAACGGTGCGGCAAGGTCTTTAACCGAGCTCTCTGGAACATGAAATTGGTGTTTGCCGTTCCTCTAGAATCAGCACACTCTATTCATAGACACGTGACATAATGAACACATGGTGTGTTTACTTTGTGGGGACAATTAGACAAGTTTCGACACCTGGCTAGTCACATTGTTCACACGAGTTAGACTCGAAACACTTGTTAGCTGCATAGTTGCTCACAGCTCACTACACGTACCGCCAATACCTACCTCATCAGCCGGCGACAGATCGACAACAGTGAGTTCCCTACTGCAGAGAGATAGGGCGTAAGGATAAGCCCCATACATACATACATACATACATACATACATGAATACATGCATACATATATACAAACATACGTACAAACGTACGTACGTACGTACGCACATACATACAGAGACTTCCATACTAACTACATACATGCATATACACACATGCATACATACACACATACATTCATACTACACATACACAAATACATACATAGATACATACATTCATACATACATACATACATACATACACACACATGCATACATACACACATACATTCATACATACATATACACATACACAAATACATACATAGATACATACATTCATACATACACACATACATACATACATATACACACATGCATACATACATTCATACATACATATACACAAATACATACATATATACATACATTCGTACATACATACATACATACATACACAAACATACAGTGAGACTTTTAATAATGATTTTATTATTATATTTTATTATTACACACATACATACATACATACATACGTAAGTCAGGAAGAGCCTATGGGCCAACGATCGCTAGCCAGCACACCGAAACGGCTTGACATTCACAGAAAACTATGTGACGTTTTGCCCTGAAGATAATATTAAACACAGCACACACGTGTAATGGTGCTCGATAGTCACTTTACGCAATGTGTATATCCACGTTTGGATAATCAGCATTGTCATGAGGTTAGGCTACTGTTGTCTTGGCAGCGTAAATTATGTTCTTATTTTAGTACAAGTAAATGCTTTCAATTAACTTCCGCCGGAAGTTTCTTGGAAGAGATTGGTATCACCATAAGAGTTTCAAACGGGGAGTAAATGGTTGCTCATCTAAGATTCTAAGCATAAGAGTGTTAGAAGTGGGCAAGCTATCAGCGGTCAGAGGGCAGGATATGAGTCTGTAAGTGTTTTCTAATAGCAATGAAACGTGGGTCATATCCGCCACACAGCGCGCACTATCATATCATTCTGATTAATATCTCATTACTTGACAGGGTCGTATCTGAGATTACACGAGCCTCTCGCAGTGTGTATGTACGGCTATCGATTCCCGCCATCAACTCATTTAACCACTTGTTGTTTGTCACATCCTCCTTCGGGTCATGATCTGGAGTACATAATACACTTGTGTAACAGTGCAGTGCCGCATACTGTGTGTACTGCAAACATGCCCCTAATAGAAATGCGCAGCATGATTCATTACATAATTATGAAGATATATATATATATATATATATATATATATATATACATATATATATATATATATATATATATATATATATATACATATATATATATATATATGTATACATATATATATATATATATATATATATATATATATATATATATATATATATATATATATATATATATATATATATATATGTATATATATATATATATATATATATGGGGTCCATATCTTAATATAAACATAGGCTGTGGCCATTTGAAAAATTCAAAATCAGTGTAGTTCTTCCTGAAAAAATAATAATTAACATTGGTATTATTTTCTGTAAGAGCCATAAGAAAGCAATTTACCAATCTTAGATTTATTTACAAATCATTATCACCATCCATACCTATGATATCCAAGTGTTTTTAAACCGGTCATTCTTAGATGAATACTACAATGACAGTTTTACACCAGAAAATAACCCTTCAGTTGAGTTCCCATTTGTACCTATCTCTCTCTGGGTTCGAATCCCGGCCTGGGCATGTGAGAAAGTTGCCATTGACTTGGAGATAGGCGTTGTTTTTCGCCGGGTACTCCGGTTTCCTCCACTACCTACAACTGGCGTGTCACGAATTAGCCACAATTGGCATAAATATGACGACAAAACGAAACTCCAAATCCACATCCCATTTGTACCGCCATGACTTTCCTGACCTCAGCAGAGCGGCGGATCGCACCGCCCGCGCCAGCATAGACTGTCTCGCCAGTCTATCCTGCGCCTTGCCCCGCCGACCAATCAGAAGACGCTCTGCTCCCACTGACAGTCTCTCGCTGCTGTAGCCGTGACTAATAATGCACTAGGCTAGAGCCGAGGCGGCATATCACCTAACAAAATGCTAAACTACCCTACCACTGCTGGAATTACTTGGATATGAACCATCACCAGACACACAGGACTAGTTACTATCTCTAAGGGTACGTACACCACCATATTTTAGCCTAGAGAGAGTCTACACTTCAATTTCAGGGGCCTTGTTTTGTCTACAGTTCGCTGTGTTATGCCAGTCTGCTGTTTATAATTATGTACCGATTGTTGTATGTTTTATAGCTTAACGTCTGATCAGACAATTTACTCTCGGTTGCCCAGTCAGCTGTGTTTTCAGACAGCCTTTTTAAACCAGCTGCTTGGGTTATGGAAGCCAAGTTCACAGTGATCGCCCTATCTGCCTGTTAGAAGGATTGACTGGTACGGACCGTGCACCTTGCTACCACCGACCACCATTATAACAGACAAGACTCGACTAGTCGATCAGCTGCGCTAGCGAGCTGTCAGTGTCAGTGTGGTGGTAGTAGTACTAGACGTATCCTGTACACAATGGATCATGGCACCTTAGTTGGTACCGACTCTAATACCGATTTTATATACTGCATCGGTATATAAAATCGGTACCACAGTCGGTTTTCCCCGTTAATAGCACCTCAAATACAGTATTTCCACTGACCAGTCTTGTAAACACCAGACTGGCAGTGCTAGGGTACCTAGCACGGTGCTGTCAGTGTCAGTGCGTACTAGCAGTGCTTGACGTATCCTATGCACAATGGGGAATGGCACCTCGAATATCTGCAGTCTTGTTAACACCATCTATAGTGGCAGTGTACGGATACCTGGCACAGTGCTGTCAGTGTGGTGGTAGCAGTGCTAGACGTATCCTGTTCACAATGGAGAATGGCACCTCGAATATCTGTAGTCTTGTAACACCAGAATGGCAGTCTTAGGATACCTAGCACAGTGTGGTGCCGAGATAGGATGACCATGACAACATTTCACCATCAGTTTCCATCTACCTACACAGTGGCTTAGATGAATAAGCAAAAGTGGATATGAAGCCAGCTGATCAACCTGAACAAGCTGGCTGCGGCGAAAGCCCTAAAAGTCGCGTTCTGTGCATGTTGGCGCGCAGGTTTCTGTAATATAAACGATATGAGAGCCCTCATTCAAGTTAGTCATTGTCTCCAAGAGATGTCACAATTAGGCCAGATGCGAGACCCCTGGCATAGCCAGGCCTTCACTGTATATAGCACATATAGTTATTGGTCTCTCTCTTCATATCCATTCTTTTATTCATCTAAGACGATACTAGTACTAAAATATATTGTCCTCATGATAAAATACGTTCTTCTCAGATATTTGGTAAACACTAATCATCCAGAGTATCACAACAAACTGCGTCACGGTAGGGGGACCATTCTCGTCCAGTGGTTATCTTGAATTATGATGTTAGTATCCATGACTACCTTGCCTGGGGGGAATATGCTACTACACGGTAATTAGCATCCACTGTGTTCAGCAGTCATATGGTTAGAGGGTAATCTGCTTTTGACATTGTACTCTAAGAATGCCACCTCCAGGCTCGACGGATTACGTCTTAATCTCAAGTTAGGTGTTCCAATTTTCACAATTTTATTCACCCCCTCCGTCACCTGCCTGTAATCTCATTCTGAGTTCTACGTAACCTAGGTTATGTACGTGTATATCTCTGCTTTAATAATATACATGTGCCCCCCACACAAATAGCGCTCAGCATTCATTATGGCCCATATGGACACAGGGTAAGATTCTATAGTTCAGGGTTACAGTTCTTTTTGAGACCGTCTTATCGTTGTTATTGTAGCAACGTCCTTCGAACCAGGCGCATCAGGGACAGCTATCTCATCTCAAAGCGTTCGTACAACTTATACATTAAAATGTCAAATCGTATTCACATTAGGAGTATTAGAAGCTTAGATGCCCCACCAGTAATCACCGGTCTGCCCATTTCACCAGATCAGCTAGAGGTTTTCAAGACCTCGCTTTGTTCAAGTTTGCCTTGAGATCTGTAGATACGTTTATAGTAGTCCCACGTATGTAAGAGAGGTGCTGCGATTTCTTAGAATGTCCGTGGATCAGCCAACGGATCAGTTTCATCTGCCCTGCATGCTTCCTAGTGGTTGGGAAGTGTCCTAGCGGGTGTCTTATGGGATCGCCAGGACGTCCTGGATCATATGTACAAGTCCCTTAGGAGGTCTCACTCTAGTACTGAGTTAGATGACTTTCCAGGTTTCCTGGGTGCGTGCTAGGTCTGGTAAGATGTTGGCCGTGCCACAGAAATGAGGGATGGGTGCTAGCTTGCTGGTAGCCTGGCTAAGGTTTGATGTTATGCCACCACCACTACTGGTTAGGTGTGGTGTCTCTCCCAACCTATAGATGGCAGCACAGTTTCCAGAAGTTGCAATTAGATTACAACTTAAGTGTGTCCCCCTTGAGGATTTATTCAGAACTAAACCTAAATCAACTCAGGGTAGATCAGTGAGACTAAGGAAAGAGCCAGATAACACAGACTTGTAGCAAGTCTGGCATGCTGGTGACCCCGTGCCCGGGTACCCAGTGCCTGCGTACCCAGTCCTTGGGTGCTTGTTGTGACCCGGTGCCTGGGTACCCAGTCCTAGGGTTTCACTTGTTCCCAGAAGTTCCTCCTCCTCGACCTCCTCCTGTTCCTATCCCGGGTTATCACGTCCAGCATCTGACAGCTCCTGTCTGGATTGCACTCATGCTGGGGCGTGCACACACACTTAGTAAATATTGCAAAATGAAGGCACACATAGGCGTCATTTGTTACACACAGTCATCAACTTCACAAAACTTAAGGTGGCGCATAAAATAGATAAATGAAGTAAATTCTTCGTTTTTCTTATGTTCGTGCAGTTGTAAATTACTTTGGCTAGTTTGTGTTTAGTAATTTTGTAATATGTTTATTTGGAAAAATTGTGTACAACGTATGATTTTGTGTATTACTCGATATTGTATTAGTCCGACAATAAACATACAATTCAATACAATACAATACACACAGGCGGGCTGCCGAGACACCACCTAGAACAGAACTGAGTATGGCTGATATCAGGGGAAAGGGGCAACGAAAGGAAGAACACCTAGCTCCATCTATTGGTAGTCGATTGTAATACTGTAACTAACAAATAGCAAAGCAGCATGGAGACATGATTCCGGAGCAGAGGTCTTGCTAATTGAGAAGGTCTTAAATTCAACTTCATCAATCATAGCAATAACTCTCAGTATGAGACCCATATTTTTTAGTTGGCTTTGAAATTCATCGCCAGAGAATTCCACATTGACCTATTGAATTCCGTTGCGCCTGAGACTTGGCGACTTTCACGAACTGATAAGCGTCTGAAGTGCGACAACGGTAGTATGTATGTATCTTCATTGACTATATCATTCATATAGGATACAATAAGTAAGGTAGAAAAATGACATACAGAAAGTGTAAATTAGATATGACACAACAAAAGGCAATCGGGGAATATGAGTGACAAAGAACAAAAGGTCTAAATTATTAATGATGTTGATAAGAAAAGAAGGAGAATATCGACATATTAAGTCCCTCTGAGGCTCAACTTGGGGACTATAACAGTCGTCTGAAGAACCTTTTTAAAGTCTGTGGATTTAACGAATCAAGTTCAATACTGTATAACTGGTTAATTTGGCGTGTACTTAAGTTGGCGTTTTTTTTCCAAAAAGTATTTTCCCTGTATTTATTTTGGCGTCTGGAGCAGTAAGAACAACGCCATCTTTGTGTAGACATATTCTTTATGTGATCTTTAATTAGGCGTTGACGGGCATTCGCCAGAAAAACGCCAAATTAAAAACCACGCCAAATTAACCAGTTATACAGTATATAAATCAGACAGTACAATTTTAAAATACATCACCTAGCTAGCTGGAGCCCGAAGAAATCTGCCGTGTACACACGACCGGGAAAGAGTTAAAACAAGGAAACACCATGCGTCTAATGCTCGCAGCCGCCTGGTCCACACCACGTGTATCTCTGTAGTAAGACCCTTTTCTGTCAGTCGGCGATAAAAAGAGCCACGGCTGGGAATATTAGTGTACAGTATTCCCTTCCCAGGCTTGGTGTGGCTTTAATTGAAACCAGTGCTTCTCGGAAGTTTCCTATCCCGGCTCGTTGTAGGTCAATGTGTAGGAGGCGATCAGAGGGATTATTAACCCTTATGCTGCTGGTGCCTACTATGAACATGATGGATACAGCCTGAAAAATGATTGAAACCCTGGCACATGGGTACTCATCTTAGAGTACTCAGCAAGAGCTGCCCAACGAATACCAACATGGCAGGGTTTAGATGGTTTTCAAAAATATTTGCGCCATTGTGCCTTGGACGAAAGTAGCCTCAGTATTGGAAGGGTTAAGGCGGATCATACAGCTCCATTCACCACCTGTTCTCTGACCCGTACATACTCATCAGGAAATGGGCACTATGGTCATAGACGTTCATGGAGAAGATTGACCATCTTAACCCTTTCAATGCTGAAAGTACTTTTGTCAAAGGCACAAGAATGCAATTTTCTTGAAGACTATCTTAACCCTGTCATGTTGGTATTCATCGGAAGCTCTCGCTGAGTACTCTCAGATGAGTACCCATTTACCAGGGTTTCAGTCATTTTCCAGCATTTTTCACATCAGCCACCAGCGGCGAAACGGTTAAGCCAAACCAAGGAGGATAACTTGCTGTCTCTCTTACTGGGATGTCAGTCTGATTCCTTATCTCAGTCACAAGTTGGAGTCGGCGACTGCACACTGCGAATACACATTGACCTTTACAAATATTACTAGGAATGTTTAGAATTTAGACCGAGACAGTTAGGAATTCAGAGGTATTTCGTACAATGAAGAGATTGTTCAGAATTTGTCAGGCTGGAAGGAAGATATTTGAAGGATTTTCCACTTGCCTACGTGTGGGCCTGAATTTTCCAGTGTATGTCGACTAGCTCAGTGGTGATACATATATATATATATATATATATATATATATATATATATATATATATATATATATATATATATATATATATATATATATATATATATATATATATATATATATATATATATATACATACATACATCCATACCTTGATTGTTTTTATTTATCTAACACACACGCACACACACACAAGGTCCTTGGTTAGACTTAGGGCTGTTCCATTTAAACGTGTGGGAGAGGGGGGGAGGAGGAAATAAAGGTTTTTTGAAGGGGGGGGGGGAGGGGCTGAATTCTGAATTAATTTTTCCCATTATATTGCATTAGATTTCTGGCAGAAGGGGGGGGTGTCGAATTTTTGATAATCTTCCGTTCCTCCCCCCCACCTCCACACTTTTTAATGGAACGGCCCTTACCAATACAACACTAACTTTTAAGATATTTGAGGAAGAGTTATGGGTAGAGTTTGAGGCCTCATTTCTTTTCCTTTCTTGACATCTCTCGACATGCAGCAGTCGTCGCGGTACGTGGTGGGGAGGTTTGGGGGGGGGGGGGGGGGGGGCTGACGAGCTTTGTCTGATAGGAAATTGGGTACAGGTGACCTCTAATGAATACTGATGAGCCCTGGAAGATCTGGGAATGTAGATACGAGCGTGAGGAGAATAAGGATGGTAAACATCCTACCCTCACACAGGGACCGCCCAAACATCCACTCGAGTGAAAAAGTTCATATAAGAGACAATGAGTGAGTCTCTTGTTCTTGGAGTCTTTAAGTGATGAGGAAGGCAAGGAAGGGATGGGTTTTTACTTTTAACAGCTTAGGGCTGTTCCATTTAAAAGTGTGGGGGGGAGGAGGAACGGAAGGTTTTTTGAAGGGGGGGAGGGGCCGAATTCTGAATTAATTTTTCCCATTAGGTTCCATATAATTTCTGGCAGGAGGGGAGGGGGGGGGGGGTGCCGAATTTTTAATTACCTTCCGTTCCTCCCCCCACCACACTTTTGGTAAGAAATTCCCTTCCCTTCACGAATAGTTGGAAGGGGTCTTTCATTTGCAGAAGGACCATAGACGCCGCACATTTATATAGCGACCAGGGCCCAGTAATACAAAGCACTCTTATCTTAAATATTATCTTACGCCTCACTTAGCACATACAGCCAGTAATACAAAGCACACTTAGAGCCTGCTGCCCGTAAGATTCTCGCAAAAAGCTAAGGGTGGTAGGGGGCTCCCCTAACCCTCACTTAACTCCTGCAAGTTGTCTAGAAACCAATAAATAGTGACTTTTTCAGTTAACTTCACAAAGATTAGTGAATAAAAAGTATTCTGGATGATTAAGTGATAATAATAAAGTTAATTTTAACTTTACTCAAAACAATATAGATTTTGAAATATTTTTCAAGTGTCTAAATCATACTTTTTAGTCTGTGCTTATCTAAATGTAAAACAGCACAAGTGTGTAACATACTTGTACAAATTTTTGTAGTCAGTTAAATGGAAGGGCTTTAGTTAGCCTTGGATTAAGTGTTGGTCTTCTAAGAGTTAGCTTACTTCCAGAAATGCCTGCATACCGTGGCTCAAGCATGCTGTCCATCTGTGGACAAGTGCTGTTAGCCACAGGAGGTGAGGCAGTGAATGCTGATAATGAGCTACTCCTGGAAGTAGCCTCTTTTGTTCCTCGAGATAAGATGGACGTAAGTGTTGGAGTACATGAGGGTATCATAAGTGTGTTTTGTTTTACCCAGTAAGTGAAGTGTATCTTTTCTCGCAGAGCTCACGTAAGATGTATAAGTTAAGTGAGCTTTGTATTACCGGGCCCAGGTCAACAATCATGGGAATTCAGCGGACACTTAAACCTTCGGACTCACACATGGGAAACAGGCATCGTAATCCCCTGATATGACGAAGGATTGTTTGGGTTCTTATCTTACCCAAGAAGCCATTTCTGTATGTGAGGATGAAAGGGTTAGTGAGGTGTTAGCATCTGCCCCAGTGCCCGTGTGGGGGAGTCAGTCTAGAAGGCCATCTGGCCGCATTGTTATGACATGCTCTGGTCTCCCCCGCACCGCCGCACTGTCAACACACAGCCAGGGCAGGCCTCTTCACTGAGGTAAACAATGCGCCGCAAGTGCGTGATAATGTGGCATAAGTGGCTGAGATCACCATTATTTATGGTGCTCCTAAGTGCGACTGTTGCTGGGACGGGCTACTTACCAACAGGATAGTGGGCGACCAGAAGCGATCTGACGCCTCGCTGTCGGTTACTTAAAGGGCAAATGCACCATCAAAATGGTTTAGATTCAAAATGAGCTTATACATGTCATGTTTTAAATTAGCCTCGATACCAGGCTGAATACATTTGTATTTCTGAATATTGCCTGCTCTCTTATAATGCTTGCTGTCTTTATTCACTGTGCTTGCTGAGTCCAATTTAGTTCTTAATCTCCACACCAGGTGTCGGTTATTGGTATTTAACAGCCATGAGAGAATTCAGCAGTGCTGCCATCTGGCAAATCTGAAAAGTACTATAATGACTTGACTAGTCACAAAATAATGACTAGTTGGTAAAGAATAAGCCAGCTCTAGTAAGCTAGGCTAGTTTTAAATAAGACCTCCACAAAGCTGTTCTCTTCAGCACTCCTCAATTATTGCTTACAGAAGTGAGTAAGTAACAGACCTGAGACAGCCATACGGGGGCTTTTGCAAATGCATTTAACCTTTAACTCCTACATATTGTATATATATATATATATATATATATATATATATATATATATATATATATATATATATATATATATATATATATATATATATATATATATATATATTTATATATATATATATATATATATATATATGAATACACGCATACATACACATACATACATATATATATATATATATATATATGTATATATATATATATATATATATATATATATATATACATATATATATATATATATATATATATATATATATATACATATATATATATATATATATATATATATATATATATATATATATATATATATATATATATATATATATATATATATATATATATATATATATACATGCATTTTTACATTCAGCATGAAGTCTACTAGTGGTATATGTGTACTCTCCACTGCCATAACTGATCATGCCACTTTCTGCTGCTGCCTCTGATGATGCTAATTTACATATTTACCCGACTCAGGTACAGTACATCACACCACCTGTACTGCATTGCAGATGTTATATAATAGGTGCCTGCACGAACACCTAGTGACCTTGGGAGGGGCGGGATGTAACCAGACACCGCATGATTTCTTTATCCCAGGTTTACGTTCTCATTGACTGCTCTTCTACAAGAGCCGGGGCCTGCCCTGATGGCCGTGTGTTTAAGGCGTTGCCACTGACTGCTAGCTGTCTCTCACCACTGCCTGGGTTCGAATCAGAACCGGGGCATGTGCGAAATTTACCAATAACCTGGGATGAGGCGGTGTTTTTCGCTGGGTACTCCGGTTTCCTCCACCAGTTACAACTGGCTAGTCACGACTAGAAAAAGTGACGAAAATCGAAATTCCTTTGCCAGGCGATAGGAACCGCACCTTGAACATGGAAATGTGGGTTCCACGTGGGCTGAGCAAGTAGTATGAAGTTGATGTGAATACCATTGCAACCCACTTTGGCCGTTCCCTTACTCTATTTATTCATCAACGACCTTCCGGTACTTGAAAAAATGCTTAATCTAGAATCCTAGTCATCATCTGTACTTGTGTCGTCAGTCGTGGGTGACTCGAAACCTAACCTTGAAAGGTCAATAAATCAAATATAAAATGATGGGGGCACATCCCGGAGTGATATTTTTGGGTCAAATTATTTTGCGGTATAAACACCACGCCCTCAAGAGATTAATCCTGACCCTTCACCCATTGAATAGTTTTCTTTTGAAAGATTTCACCTAAATTGCCAGGCTGCCGTTGACAGCTTTGAGCACTAATTGGATGAATAAAATAGTGATTCTAATTCATACTGATTATTTGAGAAATTTCTTTGAAGGTTTAACATAGGTTTGCTTTATTTTCCTGTTAAGGTATGTTATTTTCATTTTTCGTGGCTCTGATTCTGAAGGAATCTCTGAAAATAACGCAAATTCTTCGCACCTGCTCAAGTTGACCCCGAGCAGCTGAGAGCTGAAGGTTCTCCTCATTCTACTAACTATCCTTGCTGCTCTCCGCGCAGAGGGGAGGGCAGCTGAAAGGGAATATCTCATTGAAGCAATCATCCTACCTCCTCACCAGGTATGTGCATGCTAACAGTACCCTTTAACAGGGGTTTGTGTCAGCTAGGAAATACCTGCGCCTTGGAGGGTAGGCGCAGGTATGATATTGAGAAGAGGGAACATCTCCTTGAAGCAATCATCCTAGCTCATTGCCAGGTATGTGCAGACAAACAGTACCCTCTAACAGGGGTTTGTGTCAGCTAGGAAATACCTGCGCCTTGGAGGGTAGGCGCAGGTATGATATTGAGAAGAGGGAACATCTCCTTGAAGCAATCATCCTAGCTCATTGCCAGGTATGTGCAGACAAACAGTACCCTCTAACAGGGGTTAGTGTCAGCAGTGAGATACATGCGGAGGGTAGGCGTACTGGCCACTGTCTTCACTTCTTCATCATCAACTTATCAACATCATACTACATGTACGACACCAGTCTATGAGGACTACACTCGAGGCAACTTCTGGAGCAAATGCCTGTGCACGGAAGAGGAATGGGGGTATCAAAGGCAATATATTCAATGTAAGTCAATATCCAGTCAATAAACATACACTACAATACAATCGTGGCCGCATCTTGGGTACACCAGTTTTCATAAATAAACTAAGACGATAGTATCTCTTAGGGTAGATGGCAGTCCTGTTGAGCTAGGACTGTCATTGACATCCATTTTCTTTCGATTCGATCATTAACATTTTATATTTCGATTCCGATTATTTCGATTCGATTTTGAAGAACTGCACTAATAGAATATTTTCACATGTTCCTCACTATGTTTGTGGCTATGATCCTAAGATTCGCACAATGCAAAGACAATGAATGTTTTCTTAACACTTTTTGATTGAATACTTAAGTTTCTCTTCAAAATTCTTATTAGCATTGGCTAAAAATGGTAAAAGATGGTGTGAAAGCCTGAAAAAATGTGTTTCAATTAATTGACATAACAATTGACATAATATTTTTTTCGATTAATTGGAAAAATTATTTCGATCGATCGATACTTGTCATATCAATGACAGTCCTATGTTGAGCATTTCCACGTAAGCAGTTGTCCTGTGTAGGCAGTTGTATTTGGTATAATCTCAGGGCGCCAGATGACGTACACGATTCGGCATCAATATGAATCACACGGGCGAGGATTTATCTGAACTGAAGGGCTCAAAATCATCTTTAAATATCTCTGCTCTCAGTGATGGTATTTTCATACTCAGCCTTGTCTCAGTCGTGGGCCCAGACTCAGACGTGGGCTACCAGTGACATCAATATGCACCGCATAGACAAGGATTTATCCGAACTGAAGTGCTCAAAAAATCATCTTTACGTATCTCTGCTCTTAGTGGTAGTATTTCCTGACTCCGGCCTGGGAGGCAGGTTACCTGTGGACATGGAACTATATATACATTGCCGCTGCTGCTATATCCCACTCTCGAAATCTTGATGGCATTCCTGCAAAAGAGATGATTCTTGCCGCCATATCAGTAGCCTGGTTCTCAGGCTGTGTTAGGTATAATGCCCCCACCACTATACATACTAAGTAGGTTTGATGTCTCTCTCAAACTATAGATGGAAGCACTGTTTTCATGAGTTGCGATGAGTTGCGGTTATGATTCAGACTAGAGCTCAAGTGTGTCCCCCTTGAGGATTTATTCAGAACTAATACTGGAGTGAATTCAACTCAAGTCAGATCAGTGAAAAAGCCAGAAATCACAGACTTGTAGCAAGTCTACCATATCAGCAGAGCCTTTCCACGCTGCTGCTACGTGGCCCAGACACTGATCTCAGCTAGCCAGCGGGCCGCTGGAGAGATATGTGTTGAAATAGTAGTCTGGGCTCAGGAACCAGCGATACGAGACGAAACGCTTCTTCCTCCAGTAGAAATACCTCAACATTACTCCTGAGATGTTCACTAAGTGCATCGTCAGAACGTCCGTTGTTTCTTCATGTATTGCGCAGATAGTTACACCAGAAAACAAACACATACATGTCAGTTAAATTAAAATCAAGACGTTCAGCATTTTCCTAACCATTCATTTCTAACATGATTTACCAAGGTTTGGAATCTACCTGTTCAGTGGAGCTTTTTGTCTCAAACTCGTAGAAACCTAAACTCGATCATAACACATAACCTCTTTGAATATCAAGATATATATATATATACACACACACACACACATATATATATATATATATATATATATATATATATATATATATATATATATATATATATATATATATATATATATATGTATATATGTAAGTGTGTTCAGTAAATAGGATACAAATAATTCCCTGCCATCAGCTTCAGAGAGGGATACCTTTCCTCATCAGAGAAGTTCACCCTCTCCCACGACCTACGGCACACCACTTGCTACAGAGCGGCCGCCCTGATGAACAAGTGTCTGAGTGTGGGGACGATATTTCACTTTCTCGCTAGGGTTTTCCACAGGAACATCTGTGTTCCATAACGTTTATCGTCTCGCTAACCAGATACTTTACTCTCCCCCTCAGTCATCCTGACAGAGGCACAGTGTGGGCCCAACACGGCCTGAAACAGTTCCAGCTTTAACCCTTCCAATGCTGAGGCTACTTTCGTCCAGAGCACAAGAACGGAAAGTGTTTTGAAAACCATCTAATCCCTGTCATGTTGGTATTCATTAGATAGCTCTTGCTGAGTACTCTCAGATGAGTACCCATGTGCCAGGGTTACAGCCATTTTTCAGGATTTTGCATAATTTTTTATTGGCCAAATTAGCCATCAGCCGCATAAGGGTTAAGGCACCAGAACGTACTGCCGACATCACCAGTCTTCGCCCTTATTGCTCACATAGAGAATATGCGGCGCGCCGGGTCACATTTCATACGAGAGGGGAAAAAAACCTTCCGACCATAAGTGGATATGAACAGGACGCACGGAAACAGTTGAATAACCACTAGTCATCTGTGACTCACCCTTTTGTTTCTCTTAACCCTTATGATGGTGGTGGCTTATTTGGCATACAAAATGATGCAAAAAACCTGAGAAATAACTGAAACTCTAGCACAAGGTTTAGGTTTTCAAAAATCGTTGCGTCCTTGTGCTTTGGACAAAAGAATCCTCAGCATTGGAAGGGTCAACTCAGACACCCCTTCCAAAAATCACTGATGAATTCAAGACATCATGTTATACTTTACCAGCAAAGCTTTGTTTTTGCATTCTGCTTCCATCAAACCAATATAACCCACACCTACGGATTCAAAATTACATTGTAAAGTGAATCCATGGAGATGTAAACTCATTGGGACCGCGCAAAAGCACTCATATTAGATGTTGCTCAGGTGTCAGAGGTGTTTTCTCGATGTAGAAGGTGCAAATGGGACCAAGAATATTGTATTCGCACAAAAGGATGTTCACAATTAGAGTTCTCACTGTATTATTGCTGATGCTAATACTGCCGCTGTTGCTACTACTTCTGCTGCTGCTGCTACTACCACCACCACTACTACTACTACTATTGCTGCTGCTGCCATTACTACTACTACTACTACTACTACTACTGCTGCTGCTGCTGCTGTTGCTACTACTACTACTACTACTGCTACCGCTGCTGCTGATTCTGCTGACGATAGACTGCTGCTACTGGTTTTCACTAACCACGTCATCACTCATTTCCTATTAACGAACCGTTCAAGGGAGCGACGTTGTTTATTTTCAGTGCACACAGTTTTTCAGTCACAGGTCTGTGTGCTACTGTGAAGCAGGCGCACACCCCTCTCTGTGCCTCGCCCATTAATTTCTCTAATCCTCCTCGTCGACATCTCGTCTCTGGCGACCAGGGCGGGCTGGGGACGTGAGGTCACCTCCTGCCATTGTTGAAGACATGACTGATGGAGAAGAAATCGATACACGCCTATGTAACACACCAGTCTCCATCCTAACCTGACGAGTATGAACATCTAAACCTGAAAGGGTTGGATTTGGAATTTCGCTTTTCGTCATATTTATGCCACATTGCGGCTAAGTCGTGAAGAGCCAATTGTAACTGGTGGAGTACCCGGCGGAAAACCACCGCATAACCCCAAGTCACTGGCAGCTTTCTCACCTACCCCCGGCGGGATTCGAATTCGGACAGTGGTGAGAGACAGCTAGGAGTAAATGGCAACGCCTTAGACCACACGGCCATCAGGGAAGTTCCTGGTACCCTGACGGTCTGACGAATAAGAACATCGATACCTGAAAAAGATATCAATGCGAGCTTAATTATTCATTAATTAATCGACTTCACGTTGTGGACAAGAGTCTATCTGCCAACTATTAGTGAGATATAGGGTGGAACCCCTCTAATGGTGACACTTATGAGACCAGTCTTAGTGTCCACAATAGAGGGGTGTACATAATAGAGGGGCTACTACTTTGACCGCGAATCAGAGCACTACCATTTTGGATTACCAACAGCTTTCCTCCAGGCTGTATGGAATTGGGATATTGCAAATATGTATATGGCCTGAAGGTAGCTTGACCTACGATAGTATTTAGGTCACCAGTTGACCTACAGAGTTCTCAAAGATGTGGTAATTTAGGTCAGCTGGTGACCTAATAACCATTGTAGGTGAGGTAAACTTCAAAGGACGTGATAATATAGGTCAGCTGGTGACCTAATAACCAATGTAGGTCAAGCTACCTTTAGCTTCTATACATACATTATTGCAATAACCCAATTGGTTTGAGTGACCTGACCTTTTCACGAAAGAGCCGCGGGTGCCTGCCGTACCCACTGACCTTCAGGAGGGGACACAGTATTCAACGGCTCTGAAAAACATTTAAAGTTTTCATTTTATTTAATGATCCTTGGACATGATGGGCAGTCGAAGTTCTAACCAATGGGGCATGACTGGTAGAAGAGATACCAGAGAAGGAAGGAAGGAATGGGTTCTATGTCGTTTTCCTTTCAGCAGCTTAGGCCATATCGGGACGAGATAGAAACCCGGAACCGGGAAGAAATTACCTTATCTCCACGAAGAGTTCCAAGGGGTCTTTCAGTTGCAGAAGCACCATAAACATTTGGAGCCAGGCATCGTAACCAAGTTGGGCCACTGCGGATCCCTCACCATGCACTAGACCACTCAGCCATGGGAATGGATCTCAACAGCAGGGTTCCAGTAGAGATTACTTTAAAACACCGGATAGGCATATAAGCATTTTGAGAACAAGTTTTTTGGTGTTTTTTGTGTTTTTTTGAGAACAAGTTGATCTGAGGTAGAAATGATATTTAGGAGTAGAACCAAATATACCTAGTTCAACAGTTCTAACATGATGTGGTGGGAAGTATTGAGACTCAAGCATGTATGCAAAGGGGGCCGAACAGCAAAGCAGGCCAACTCGCAATGTGTTAACAACGCTTTTAGATCCTAATGACGCATCGTCTATAAATTGCATTCTGTTTATGAGCGTATAAGTATGCAGATGCGATCAAATTTGGAAATAAATAGCTACATGCAAATCTACGTTACCTTTTGATAAATGGCTACTTTTATTTCTTTTAATTGTAGCCAATATAATTTCAATTTGATAATGTATGTTCAGTAAAACCAACTGCAGGCTCTGGACGGGGGTTTATTGATACAATGCCACCATTTAATAGCTTTATAAAACCCTTATCATGGATCAGCTGATAGGACTCAGTGGCCTGTCAGGACCATTGTCTGTGAGTCACTTGTACCCTATCCCATGATAAACACCCTCCATCACCCCCCCCCCCCCCCCCCCCCGCCCTCCCCCTCGCCTGCACCCTCCCCATCATCATCAGTCGCTGGGCCTGTAATAGAGATTGCAGAATGATGGGTGTAGCCTGCTTGACGTGTACCATAAGGTCAAAGCAAAGGTAGATCAGTAGTACTAGTTATCTGCCTTTGGTCAAAGACATAAGCCTTTGATAAGGGTATCTGGGATTCATTTGGATGCCCAAATCCTCAAAAACACCCCTCAGGTCAGCTGAATATTTCTGTGAGTCATTTCTTATGATATCAGTTTCAAAGATATGATTTAAGTTTCTCCACATTAATATACTTCTCTGACATCGTACAAGGGTATCTTGCTTTATTTCAATTTGTGAGTACATGTGTATGGTTGCAATTAGAGTATGTTCTGATCTCCCTTGAAAAATAGGACGCCCAAAATTTAAAAATTGCCAATTTAAGACCCTGGCCTATTCTATACACATGTACCTACGTATACCCATCATTTTGTAGGCCTAATGATAGGGCTTACATATTAGATGGTGTTGTCTTTTTAGCATGTGCCATATGGTCTGACTAATTCTTTATACATGTACCTACAAATTATACCCATCATTTTAAAGGACCAAAGATAGGGCTTATATAATATATGGTGTAGCCTATTTAGCAAGTGCCATATGGTCTGACTCTAATTCTACCTAAATGTACCTACATATACCCATCATTATATAGGACCAATGATAGGGCTTACAAATTATATGGTGTAGCCTATTTAGCATTTGCCATATGGTCTGACTTTAATTCTATATAAATGTACCTATCATTATGTGGGACCAATGATAGGGCCTACAGATTAGTTTGTATAACCTGTTTAGCA
>OZ012685.1:47120976-47169374 GCA_963942565.1 Maea johnstoni | reverse complement strand
AAAGATATCAAATTAGTTATAACAAAAGAACTTTATTGTACAGTAAGGTAACAGGAAAAATAATACAGTAACCTCCTAAGATATAGCACAGTACATATATAACAAAACTGCTGTTCCAGTATCACGATCTCCACCACAGGGCGTCTTAAATATGCACTGATTTCACAAAGATAGCGAGTACTATTGCTGGTATGCCCACTGCCACTGTAGAGAGTCAGCCGCCCAATAGGTGTCGCTAGTCCTCAATAGTTACTACACTCCTGGTTCCTGATGGACATGTTTCTAGGCTACATGATTGCACTCCACTGCTGTGTCCAGCATATTTTAATATACGTTCGTATCGTTTGATCCTTGCGTAACCAGGTAGCGTTGTACTATGGTGATTGTGTCTGGGGGTGGACAGTTAACATGGACTTCAAAACAATCCAACATTGGAAAAACAATTCAGCCTACATTCGTCGATATCATTCGGGCAGATTTGGAAGAATGCAAGTTGAATTATTTGTGTAAGTGTAAGTGTAAGTGTAAGTGTAAGTTGATTCATTTTTGGTAGTTAGCAATAGATGAATTATGTAATCAAGGGACAAGAAGAGTGCGAATAAAGGGTAGGAAGTGGTATGAAAGGACGTGAGGAATGGGTTGAAAAGGTAGTAATGGGGTATGAAGATCGGGTATTAAACGTTATGAAGTAAGGGTAGGTTGTGTTATGAAAAAGGGTATGAACGGGTGTGGAGAGAAAATGCATAGGGGGTATGAATCAAGGGTAACTTTCGGCAGCGATGTACATTACCTATGATATTGATATCTCTGGTTGTGGTTTGATGGTAGGAAAGGGTGTGATGCGATATAAGGGATGTGGCGAACGAGCATGTTGGTGTGTGAAGCGGTAGGATAAACGGGTGTAAAAGGGTAGGCGGGATGAAAGGAGAAAGACCATAATATCTTTAAAACACATTCGAGTAGTTGGCGATAATTAGACGTCTTGCTGCCTTCACGACCAGATGATGTTTCGTCCGTGCTGTAGTATCTGGGGCATAAATATATTCCCTGCCCCTGTCGGGGTAAAGGTATGAACCAAATCAGAGATATACATAATCTAGGTTATGCGCATCTCTGCTAAATCCTGATACACAGGCAGTTTCAAAGCCCTCTCTGCATATCTCTGGATCTGGCCAGTAAATTGGCGAGGCAGAAGAGTCAAAGTTGAGTTTTGCCACGAATGTCGATCACCGGATACACAACCAGCAGCTCTCGCTCAACAGCCTCCGCACGACTCCCAGGTGTTGACGAGAATCACTCAAGAGGTGCGGTCTGCACATGTGCGGAAGCAACCTCTTCTATTATGTAAACAAATACCGAGAGCGCTCAGTGTTCTTCATCTCCTAATGACGTCACACTGAGACTAGATTCGACGAGATGAGGTTTGTATTGGTCCTATGGTAATTGGTCTGTGGCGACCGATTCATATTCCGTTCATCTAAGGTTTTACTAGGAACGTATTGCCATTGGGCCGTCGATCAGCACACTGTTAGACAAGGGGAGGATGCCTTAAGCCTGGCTTCACCCTATCTCCAATCACCTGTCTAACCAACCTAGTTTCTATGCTTTGTTGAGGCCGCACGTCGGGTGCACCAGCAACAGCATTAACCCATTAATGCTCGAAGCGGCCAAAAGCAGCCAGACAATTTTGGTAAAACCTTTCTGCCAAAGGAATATTTGAGGAATAATTTGAAGGAGAATTATTCATCCATCATTACTGAGAACTTTTCCTCAAACATTTTGTAAAATAATTCTTAATTTCAAAGTTATTGTCAAAAGTATCATAGATCCAGACGACAATTTCTGAATGAACTCTTAAGCATGAATGTCAAAAGAGCATTTGAGAAAATATTTGAAGGAGAAATCAGATCATTACCGACAACTTTTCTTCAAGAATTTTGTAAAATCATTCTTTGTTACAAAGTGATTGTCAAAAGTATCATAGCACCAGACGACAATCATTTTTGGATCAACTCTTACTTGGTAAGCATGAATGGGTTAATAGCGCGGTGAGAGTACGTCATAACACAACCCTGTGCCCGCGAAGCGGAAACCATCACCCTACCCAGTGATAGGTACTAGTATAGCCATGACCCAGAAGGACTCAATTCTAGAAGGAAAAGTGTGCATTGAGCATGAAATATTTTGATGGAAAACGCGAAGTTGTGCGGAGAAAGGCGCCCGCGACCGCATGACAATGGCTGTTATAGTTGTATCTCACCACACTCTATTGATAACTTGAACAAACGAGCTTTTGTTGTAGTTAGATATGATCCCATGATATGATGTGTGCTTCATGCACGAGTCCACCCAGCTGAACGGCAACAGCCTACCCCGCCGCCCCCCTCCCCCTAATTGTTGTCGCACAACAGTTCAAAGGAACTGACACCAGTCTATCCAATTCAAATTTTACGCGCACGCGACTGGAAGGACTGGCTCTATAGTCTATATACATGCGGTCGCGAGACAGGCCGAACAACAACGAACAGGTAATCTCCATTTTTTTATGATTAAGACACAAGCGACGCCAAACATTCAACATTTTATCTACAGCATTTTATTGACAGACAATCATGATAATATCTTTTTTAGCGTGATAAAACACATTGTACATTTTAAAAAAAAAGTACCAGACGATCATTCTCCTACCCAGAGATCCCGCTACGCATAGTATCACTACTCGCCGCAATCACCGAACAACATAGGTGTATCCCAACACTTCGTCAAGAAAAATTCCGTATAAGATCACGCCTATAACCAACATATAGGGCGCCTAAACACTAACGACGCCACGGATTCAACATTCCACTGACAGACGATAATAACAGAATGCTTAGAAGTGTGTAATAAACGCACTGTCGGGTTATTTGTGTGGTCACGTGATCACTCGTTGTCCACTTAATCCGCTAAGAGATATTACTGGAGATGTGTGCGCGCTGCTGAAATTATTGGTATAGCTGTCAAGACAGCACAATCAGAGAATTGGCGCCCGAACGTCCAGTCTAGGTCGGGTGTGCCTTTGCATATATGATACTACCACCTGTACCTAAACAAATGAGGATTACATGTGTTGACAGGTAAACGGAGCAATTAGGACTAATTAGCCAGACACAGGTGAGTACCATTAGTATATTACTCGCTATACAGGTAACCAGAGAAGGTTTTACCTGAGGCACCCCAGCCGCTCTTATGACTATTGCACCACACACCTGGTTAGCAGGTATTACGTTGTACATCAGAGCAGATGTGTCCCGAACTGATTATTTATGATAGTTGCATTGTAACACTGTTTATTCCTCTTTGTTCATACTGTATGGTCTCTCATAGGTCAAAGTTAAACGTCAATTGTTTTATCATGTCATGTATATATTATTCAACTATGGGTGAGACCTTAATAAAATGTTCTAACTTATCTTATGTTAGCTTATGTACCATAGACAGCTGGGAGATGTAGGTAATCTACACTACTACCACATGGATTATCTCGAGATTATCAGAGATTATACAACACCACTTACTCTAATTGATACTGATAATGAAAGATCATCAGTATCATGTTCGTTTATGACGATGAGGAAGAAACGAAGAATGCTGTTTAGTTTCTTTGAGAAAGTATGTGGGTGGCTCGTAGTTACGTTCATAAATAGAATGAGTCTTCCTTCGCATGGAATCAGTATGTGTGGGAAAGTATGACTTCCATTTTCAATCAGGGGTTGTTGTTGTTGTTTTTTATGCAGCTGCTAGTGTTGTCGTTGCTGTTACTGCAGGTGAAGTCATGATGACGATGATGATGATGATGATGATGATGATGTTGGACGCTAGTGTTAAATTTCACGTCATCAGGTTTGATGATAAATCCAACCCAACTAACAAAGAATGCGACTTTATCGACTGGAAAAGGACATTTGGTTTTGACTTTAGGGCGTGAGAATGCACAAGGGTTGGGGTCAACTCTCCACCCCCCTCTCTCTCTCTCTCTCTCTCCCTCCGATGTGTAACACAAGGGATTGGGATCAACTCTCTCATTCATCTCTCTCTTACACTCATCCAACTCTCTCTCTCTCCCTCCCCCTCTCTCTCAGCAGGTGTGTATATAAAGAGGGTGCGCCCCTTCTTTAGCCCCCCCCCCCCTATACAGTAGGTTCTCACAATACGCACAGCTGGCTGGGAGAAGGCTCATGTAATATCTATATGAAGCATTGTAAGCAGATCCTCTCTACCCCCCCCCCTCCCCCTCCCCCTCTCTCTCTCTCTCGCTCTCTCTCACCCCCCTCTCTCAGCAGGTGTCCATATAAAGAGGGTGCGCCCCCTCTTTCGCTCCCTCTATAGGTTCTCACAATACGCACAGCTGGCTGGGAGAAGGCTCATGTAATATCTATATGAAGCATTGTAAGCATATCCATTTATCACTCTACGCCACAAAGGAGACGTCCAGTCCTATTGCCGTGAACCGCCCAAGCAGAAACCAAATGATTTATATAGGTCTTAAACAAGTCCTTACTGCATATTAAGACTAATAACATGGCCTAGACTAGCCTGATCTCAGGCTGAGGTAGGACAGTTCCATTTAAAAGTGTGGGGGAAGAGAGGAACGGAAGATTATTAAAAATTCGACATCCCCCTCCTGCCAGAAAACATATCTAATCGCATGGGGTAAAAAAACTCAGAATTCGACCCCCCCCCCTCAATAAATCTACGTACCTCCCATACACTTTCAAATGGAACAGCCCTTAGGTATAATGCCCCCACCACTATATACACTGGATGTTAAGTAGGTTTGATGTCTTTCTCAAACCATAGGTGGCAGCACAGTTTTCATGAGTGTCAGTTAGAAACAGCGCCGCCATCCTCGACTGACCCAGAAATATTGCATAAATGTGTGTATATATATATATATATATATATATATATATATATATATATATATATATATATATATATATATATATATATATATATATATATATATTTATATATATATATATATATATATATATATATATATATATATATATATATATATATATATATATATATATATATATATATATATATATATACATATATATATATATATATACATATATATATATATACATATATATATATATATATATATATATATATATATATATATATATATATATATATATATATATATATATATATATATATATATATATATATATATATATATATATATATATATATATATATATATATATATATATATATATATATATATATATATATATATATATATATATATATATATATATATATATATATAACTTCTTCTTGTACCTAGGGAAACAGCAGGCGTGCGTTCAACTCCATACTATTTCTATTTGGTACTTGGGTGGTTTGGTTAATCGCTTTCACCACAGAATTCAGCAAAGACTACTCGCTGCGCTTTATTATTGTATTTCATCTCTATTGACTGTACTCGAGATGAACAAAATAAATACAAATACAATCGTTTTAACTAAAATGTTATAAAATGTCATATCTTAGAGTGAATATTTTGGGAAAACATTTAAGTAGACCGAGTACAAAATGCTAGATATACAAAGGTCGAGGCCATGGTTGGACCAGGAAGTATCGTTGACGTCACCCAAGCGTGACGTTATTCCTGGTATCTCTCTTGGCACCCGTCATCATCTGCCCCATTGCCTTTCCACGGTACGTCATCTCAGCCAGAACCACTCGTGCACCAATCCACGCATACTGGTATAGAGATACACCTCATCCTGCTGCTTCTGTGTATTTCCTTGTTTGCATATTTCCTTATTAATGGATGAATAGTCGCGGCAGAGACATGCATATGTCTCTCGGTCACGGTTAAGCCCAGCATTACAGAAAACGTGCATACCTCTGCATATGCTGAGGCTACTTTCGTCCAAAGCATAAAGTTGGTATTCATTGAAAGCTCTTGCTGAGCACTCTCAGATGGGTACCTATTGTGCCAGGGTTTCAGCCATTTCTCAGGTTTTGCATCATTTTGTATTGGCCAAATTAGCCACCAACAGCATATAAGGGTGAAGCATTCTCCCCGATCCCATTCCAATCACAAACCTGGACACGTCAATCATTTGCCGTCGATATATAGAAGGTCTGTCAAAACTCCTCTTAATAAAAACAGTTGATACCGTCATTTATATGTACATTCTTATTATAGGCAGGAGTTTTCTGTGTTTGCCCTGCGGTGGTGTTATGACCAATATCTGACGGGGCGTGTGGCTGGATCCTATTTCTGACCCTTAGGTTACACGTACTTAACGTGCATTTTCTGTTAACCCTTAAATGCTTAGGAGTTCCTTGAGAAATTGTCGTCCGGATCTAAAATATTTTTGACAATAACTTAGGAATTAAAAGTTAGTTTACATAATATTTGAATGAGAGTTGTTTATAGGAGGTTTAATAAACATTTCTCCTTCAAGTATTACTAGTATACCAACTTTGCTTTCATCACAAGGATTTCACCTAAATCTGCAGGCTGCTTATGGCTGCTACGAGCATTAATAGGTTGATATTTATACATGGCCATTTGGTATGTAAGACAGGTCCAAATGATAACTTAGGTAAGACATGTCCTAAGGGGACAGGTTACGTAACTGCCAGAGTCAAACTGTCTCAGGACATTTCAATAGTAAGCCTTGGCCTTCCCTAGGCCTGAAGGCAGCACTAGAGTAACTTACCAGCCAGATGAAGTACTGCGAGTAGTGTAGTGAGTAGGCTGTCCCCTGTAGGACTATTACGCCATCTGGTGGCACGCCCTCAAGGCTCAGCTCCAAGACGAACCTCCTCCTTCAAACAGTGTGGGAATTATAAGTACGAATATGCATGCTTGTAGTGTAGTGTCTGCATCATGATGACACATTCCAGCACAATACATCCAAATGCAAACATGAAATTGAAAAGAAAAACAAAAAGAATAGTTAGTAATATAACAATAGCCTAGCGAAAGTTGATCAACGTGTTCATATACGGAGAAAATAAGAAGAAAACTACGAAAAACGTATGGAAATAATACACAGAAATATTAACGAAGAGTGCGATCGTGTTTGAAAAAGATCAGAGACAAGTAAAGGATAAATAAAAACGATGTGTGTGATTACATATATACATACATATATACATACATACATTAATAAATATAAACATACATACATATGCATGCATACATACAAACATACATACATACAAAGAAACATACATACATACATACATACATTAATACATACATACATACATACATACATACATACACACATGGCAAAATGCGACCACGTCCTCAAATGCAATATTCCTCTTGGACTGCCGGAAAAACTAAATATCTATTAAAATCTACACAAAATCTATATGCGTTTCTTAGACGTATTCTGCCTCAGTGTCAAGGGTTACACTACATTCAGTTTTGCACATACAGTCTAAAGCATTCGTCGACAACATTAGGGGGTTTGTCAGCGGATGTGAGGTTTGTGCACAGAAATCTTGCTTTCCATCCTCTTAACGAGTGCGAGCTGTGCGGCAAGGTCTTTAACAGAGCTCTCTCGAACATGAAATTGGTGTTTGCCGTTCCTCTAGAATCAGCCCACTCTATTCATACACACGTGACATAATGAACACATAGTGTGTTTACTTTGTGGGGACAATTAGACAAGTTTCAACACCTGGCTAGTCACATTGTTCACACGAGTTAGACTCGAAACACTTGTTAGCTGCATAGTTACTCACAACCCACTGCACGCGCCGCCAATACCTACCTCATCAGTTAGCCTAGATTATTGGATAACTAGAGCTGACTTATTCGTAACCAACTAGTAACTATTTTGTAACCGGTCAAGTCATTATAGTACTTTTCAGATTTGCAAGATGGCAGCACTGCTGAATTCTCTTGTGGCTATTAAGCCAAATACCTATAAACTGACATCGTGTGTGGATATTAAGAACTAAACTGGGCTAAGCAGGCACAGTGAAGTTATGAAGACAGCAAGCAATATAAAGAAATACATTTGTATCCAGCATGGTACCGAGGCTACTCGTCAGCAGGCGCAGAGACTACAATGAGATAGGGCGTAAGGATAAGTCCAATACATGTATACATACATGCATGTATGCATATATATATATATATATATATATATATATATATATATATATATATATATATATATATATATATATATATATATATATATATATATATATATATATATATACACACAGAAAAGTGTCCTGTAGATAATATAAATACAAAGCACCTTGGAGATGGTTCTCAATAGTCATTTTACACTATGTGTATATCCAAGTCCGAATAATCAGCAAAGCCATGGGGTAAGGCTGCTGTTTACTTGGCTGTGCAAATTATGTTCTTATTTTAGTACCAGTAAATGCTTTCAATTAACTTCCGCCGGATGTTTCTTGGAAGAGATTGGTATCACCATAAGAGTGTTCAATAGAAGGGGAGTAGATTCTCAGCAGTGAGAGGGCAGGATATGAGTATGTGAGTGTTTTCTAATAGCAATGAAACGTGGGTCATATCCGCCACACAGCGCGCACTATCATATCATTCTGATTAATATCTCATTACTTGACAGGGTCGTATCTGAGATTACACGAGTCTCTCGCAGTGTGTATGTACGGCTATCGATTCCCGCCATCAACTCTATAAACCACTAGTTGTTTGTCACATCCTCCTTCGGGTCATGATCTGGAGTACATAATACACTTGTGTAACAGTGCAGTGCCGCATACTGTGTGTACTGCAAACATGCCCCTAATAGAAATGCGCAGCATGATTCATTACATAATATTGAAGATATATATATATATATATATATATATATATATATATATATATATATATATATATATATATATATAGAGAGAGAGAGAGAGAGAGAGAGAGAGAGAGAGAGAGAGAGAGAGAGAGAGATTAAAGCAATTTACCAATCATTGATTTATCTTCAAAACATTGTCGTCATCCCTTCCTATGAGATCCAAGCTTTATAAAATCGCTCATTTTCAGATGAATATCATAATGATAGCTTTCTATTCAGCTTTTACCGAAATACTTGGTAGTGTATCAATCAAAGAACTGTTTTGGTTATTTTTTTTCTTATATGAAGAATATCCTGTTCAAACCCTGGTGATAAGTATAACAGAAAATAACCCTCCAGTTGAGTGCTTATCTGTACCTATCTCTCACCACTGCCTGGGTTCAAATCACTGCCTGTGCATGTGAGAAAGTTGCCAGTGACATGGGGTTAAGCGGTGGCTTTCACCGGGTACTCCGGTTTCCTCCATTACTTACAACTGGCTGATCACGAATTAGCCACACTTGGCATAAATGTGACGAAAAACGAAATTCCAAATCCAAATCCCATTTGTACCGCCATGACTTTCCTGACCTCAGCGGAGCGGCGGATCGCACCGCCCGCGCCAGCATAGACTGTCTCGCCAGTCTATCCTGCGCCTTGCCCCGCCGACCAATCAGAAGACGCTCTGCTCCCACTGACAGTCTCTAGCTGCTGTAGCCGTGACTAATAATGCACTGGGCCCGATCCGAGGCGGCATATCACCTAACAAAATGCTAAACTATCGTACCACTGCTGGAATTACTTGGATATGAACCATCACCAGATACACAGGACTAGTTACTATCTCTAGGGGTACGTACACCACCTTATTTTAGCCTAGAGAGAGTCTACACTTCAATTTCAGGGGCCTTGTTTTGTCTACAGTTCGCTGTGTTATGCCAGTCTGCTGTTTATAATTATGTACCGATTGTTGTATGTTTTATAGTTTAACGTCTGATCAGACAATTTACTCTCGTCTGCCCAGTCAGCTGTGTTTTCAGACAGCTTTTTTGAAGCCAGCTGCTTGGCTTATAGATGGCTTATTGACAGTGATCGCCCTATCTGGCTGTTAGAAGGATTGACTGGTACGGACCGTGCACCTTGCCACCACCGACCACCATTATAACAGACAAGGCAAGACTAGTCGATCAGCTGCGCTAGCGAGCTGTCAGTGTCAGTGTGGTGGTAGTAGTACTAGACGTATCCTGTACACAATGGATCATGGCACCTTAGTTGGGACCGACTCTAATACCGATTTTATATACTGCATCGGTATATAAAATCGGTACCACAGTCGGGTTTCCCCGTTAATAGCACCTCAAATACAGTATCTCCACTGACCAGTCTTGTAAACACCAGACTGGCAGTGTTAGGGTACCTAGCTCGGTGCTGTCAGTGTGTACTAGCAATGCTTGACGTATCCTGTGCACAATGGAAATGGCACCTCGAATATCTCCAGTCTTGTTAACACCATAGTGACAGTGTACGGATACCTGGCACAGTGCTGTCAGTGTGTTGGTAGCAGTGCTAGACGTATCCTGTTCACAATGGAGAAAGGCACCTCGAATATCTGTAGTCTTGTAACACCAGAATGGCAGTCTTAGGATACCTAGCCCAGTGCCGTGCTGGGATAGGATGACCACCATGACAACATTTCACCATCAGTTTCCATCTACCTACACAGTGGCTTAGATGAATAAACACAAGTGGATATGAAGCTAGCCGGTCAACCTGAACAAGCTGGCTGCGGCGAAAGCCCAAAAAGTCGCGTTCTGTGCATGTTGGCGCGCAGGTTTCTGTAGTAATATAAACGATATGAGGGCCCTCATTAGTCATTGTCTCCAAGAGATGTCACAATTAGGCCAGATTCGAGACCCCTGGCATAGCCAGTCCTTCACTGTATAGCACATATAGTTATTGGTCTCTCTCTTCATATCCATTCTTTTATTCATCTAAGACCGTACTAGTACTAACATATATTGTCCTCATAATATAATACGTTCTTCTCTGATATTTGGTGTTACACTAACCATCCAGAGTATCAAAACAAACTGCGTCACGGTATGGGGACCATTCTCAGCGAGTGCCTAGTGGTTATCTTGAATTATGAAGTTAGTATCCATGACTACCTTGCCTAGGGGGTAATATGCTACTACACGGTAATTAGCATCCACTGTGTTCAGCAGTCATATGGTTTGGGGGTAATCTGCTTTTGACATTGTACTCTAAGAATGCCACCTCCAGGCTCGACGGATTACGTCTTAATCTCAAGTTAGGTGTTCCAATTTTCACAATTTTATTCACCCCCTGCATCACCCGGCTGTAATCTGACTTATACATAACATAGGTTATATGTACGTGTATATCTGCTGTAATAATGTACAAGTGCCTCCATACAAATAGCGCTCGGTAGTGTAGCTTATTTGGACACGGGGTAGGACTCTATAGTTCAGGGTTACAGTTCTTTTTCAGACCGTCTTATCGTTGTTATTGTAGCAACGTCCTTCGAACCAGGCGCATCATGGACAGCTATCGCATCTCAAAGCGTTCGCACAACTTATGCATTAAAGTGTCAAATCGTATTCACATTAGGAGTATTAGAAGCTTAGGTACCCCACCAGTAATCACCGATCTACCCTTTCACCAGATCAGCTAGAGGTTTTCAAGAACTCGCTTTGTTCAAGTTTGCCTTGAGCTCTGTAGATACGTTTATAGTAGTCCCTCGTTTTCTAAGAGAGGTGCTGCGACTTCTTAGAATGTCCGTGGATCAGCCAACGGATCAGTTTCATTTGCCCTGCATGCTTCCTAGTGGTTGGGAAGTGTCTTAGCGGGTGTCTTATGGGATCGCCAGGACGTCCTGGATCATATGTACAAGTCCCTTAGGAGGTCGAGTACTGTGTTAGACGACTTTCCATGTGTCCTGGGCGCTCTAGGTCGTGCCATGGAAAGGAGGGATGGGTGCTAGTATGCTGGTAGCCTGGTTCTCAGGCTGACTTAGGTTGATTGTTATGCCACCACCACTACTGGGTAGGTGTGATGTCTCTCTCAACCGATAGATGGCAGCACAGTTGTCTGAAGTTGCAAGAGAAAAGTCGTCAAGACTACAACTCAAGTGTGTCCCCCTTGAGGATTAATTCAGAACTAAACCTTGAGTGAAATCAGTGAGACTAAGGAAAGAGCCAGATAACACAGACTTGTACCAAGTCTAGCATGCTGGTGACCTCGTGCCCGGGTACCCAGTGCCTGCGTACCCAGTCCTAGGGTGCTTGTTGTGACCCGGTGCCTGGGTACCCAGTCCTTGGGTTTCACTTGTTCCCAGAAGTTTCTCCTCCTCGACCTCCTCCTGTTCCTATCCCGGGTTATCACGTCCAGCATCTGACAGCCCCTGTCTGGATCGCACTCATGTGGAGCGTGCACACACACTTAGTAAATATTGCTAAAAGAAGGCACACATAGGCGTCATTTGTTACTTGGAATTTTGTTTTTCGTCACATTTATGCCAATTATGGCTAATTCGTGACTAGCCAGTTGTAAGTAGTGGAGGAAACCGGAGTACCCGGGGAAAACCACCGCCTGACCCCAAGTCACTGGCAACTTTCCCACATGCCCAGGCTGGGATACGAACCCAGGCAGAGGTGAGAGACAGCGTGCAATCAGTGGCGGCGCCTTAGACCACACGGCCGTCAGAGCAGGACCGTCATTTGTTACACACAGTCATCAACCTAAGAAAACTTTGAGTGGTGCATCAGATTGATAGATGAAGCCTAACGCATGTGAGGTATAGTCTGACGTTTAGAGACTAGAGCAACCTTAACAAGAGTTTTAACTAAACTCTTTGTTTTACTTTTGTTCGCGCAGTTGCAATTTTGGTTATTTTATGTTTATTTGGAACAATCGTGTACAACGTATGATTTTTTGTATTACTCGCACAGTCAATAAACATATGCCATCAAATGTACAATGCAATACAGTATACACATGCGGGCTGCCGGCACATCACCTAGCCTAGAGCACAGGTGTTTGGCACAGTCAGAAAAAAATAGAGGAAACACGTTTTAAAAGCGTATCTTGTCTGATTTTATATAAGGGATCGTAGGGGGTGTGATAAGAGATCAGACAAAATACGCTTTTAAAACGTTTTTCTTTTCTGACTGTGGCAAACACCTGTGCCTAGAGTATGCCCAATATCAGGGAAAAGGGACAGCTAAAGGACAGAACACCTGGTGCCCTCTATATGAAGTCGATGGTACTACTGTAACTAACAAATAGCAAGACAGCATGGAATCACGATTTTGGAGAAGTTGTCTTACTCTTTGAAAGGAATTTTAATTTCAACCCCATCGATCATAACAGCCTTTGTTATTAGCTTTGAAATTCATCTCCAGGTAATTGCCATATTGAATTATGCTGCGTCTGCGACCTGCTGTCTTATTTCACAACGGTAGTAAGGTGCATCGCCCAGCTAGCTGGAGCCTTCAGGAAGAATCTGTACAGACATAATGGCATAATGAACGATTTCTAAACACTTAATAACACCTAACGATGTCGATGAATATCTGCCTTAAGGTGGGTCCAGCACATAGGACATTAGCTATCGCTTATACTTCATGAAAATGAAGTTCACTTCATAAAAAAGACTGGATGAAATATAACAATGTTTTACTGTCTACGGAAATAACCGAAGAAAATTACTGATTGGCCCTTCAATTGCATGGACATATTAAATTTACATCATTTGGGTACGAAATTTCTTGTGTACGAAATCTCCAGCACCGGTACAGACGGCCGGGAAAGAGTTAATACAAGGAAACACCATGCGTCTAATGCCGCCTGGTTCACACCACGTGTATCTCTAGAGTCAAGCCCTTTTTCTGTCAGTCGGTGGTGAAAAGAGCCACGGCTTGGAAATATACGTGTACAGTAGTCACTTCCCAGGCTTGGTGTGGCTTTAATTGAAACCAGTGCTTCTCGGAAGTTTCCTACCCCGGCTCGTCGTAGGTCAATGTGTAGGAGGCGGCCAGAGGGATTATTAACCCCTATGCTGCTGGTGCCTACTATGGACATGATGCATACAGCCTGAAAAATGATATAAACCCTGGCACATGGGTACTCATCTTAGAGTACTCAGCAAGAGCTGCCCAACGAATACCAACATGGCAGAGTTTAGATGGTCTTCAAAAATCTTTGCGTCACTGTGCTTTGGATGAAAGTAGCCTCAGCATTGGTTGGGTTAAGGCGGATCATACAGCTCCATTCACCACCTGTTCTCTGACCCGTACACACTCATCAGGAAATGGGCACTATGGTCAGGGACGTTCATGGAGAAGATTGGCCATGTTAACCCTTTCAATGCTGAAAGTACTTTTGCCAAAGGCACAAGAATGCAATTTTCTTGAAGACTATCTAATCCCTGTCATGTTGGTATTCATTGGAAAGTCCTCGCTGAGCACTCGCAGATGAGTACCCATTTGCCATGGTTTCAGTCATTTCCAAGCATTTTAGCATCATGTTGTATTGACCCAATCAGCCACAGAAAAGGGGTTAAACCAAAGATGATAACTCGCTGTCTTAGTGGGACGTCAGATACCTTATCTCAGTCACATGTTGGAGTCGGCGACTGCACACTGCGAATACACATTGACCTTTACAAATATTACTAGGAATGTTTAGAATTTAGACCGAGACAGTTAGGAATTCAGAGGTATTTCGTACAATGAAGAGATTGTTCAGAATTGGTCAGGCTGGAAGGAAGATATTTGAAGGATTTTCCACTTGCCTACGTGTGGGCCCGAATTTTCCAGTGTATGTCGACTATCTCAGTGGTGATACTTGTTGTCAAATGAGATTATAGAGCTATGTCTATCTATCTATCTATCTATCTATCTATCTATCTATCTATATATATATATATATATGTATAATTGTATATATATATATATATATATATATATATATATATATATATATATATATATATATATATATATATATATATATATATATACACACACACATACACACACATATATATCTATCTATCTATATATATATATATATGTATATATATATATATATATATATATATATATATATATATATATATATAGATAGATAGATAGATAGATATACATATATACATACGTACATACATCCATACCTTGATTGTTTTTATTTATCTAACACACACACACACACATGCACAAGGTCCTTGGTTAGACTTACCAATACAACACTAACTTTTAAGATATTTGAGGAAGAGTTATGGGTAGAGTTTGAGGCCTCATTTCTTTTCCTTTCTTGACATCTCTCGACATGCAGCAGTCGTCGCGGTACGTGGGGGGAGGTTGGGGGCTGACGAGCTTTGTCTGATAGGAAATTGGGTACAGGTGACCTCTAATGAATACTGATGAGCCCTGGAAGATCTGGGAATGTAGATACGAGCGTGAGGAGAATAAGGAGGATGGTAAACATTCTACCCTCACACAGGGACCGCCCAAACAAGCAAACATCCACTTTTAATAAAAAGAGGGATGTGCCGACTGCCGACTAATCTACTACTTGGTGTCCATATGAGAGACATCGAGTGAGTCTTATGTTCTTCTTAGAGTCTATAAGAGATGAGGAAGGTTTGCTTGTTTTTTCCTTAGATGAATAAAAGAATGGATATGTAGCGAGAGACGAATTCCTTTAAGCGCTATATAGTGAAGGCCTGTCCATGCCAGGGGTCTCGACCCGGGCAAAGTGTGACGTCACTAGGAGACAAATACCAATGAGGGCTCTCGCATCGTTTACCTTGTAAAACAGACAAGCTTGCACCAACACGCGTAGAACACGACATTTTGGTCATTGTACTTGCCGCAGCCAGCTTGGTCAGGTTGACCGGCTGGTTTCATATCCGCTTGTTTTTCATTCATCTAAGTATTTTCGAGGCAGTCATGTCTGTGTGTTGTATGTGGGGGAGAAGGAGTTAGCATCTGCCCCAGTGCCCGTGTGGTGGGGAGCCAGTCTAGAAGGCCATCTGGCCGCATTGTTATGACATGCTCTGGTCTCCCCCGCACCGCCGCACTGTCAACACACAGCCAGGGCAGGCCTCTTCACTGAGGTAAACAATGCGCCGCAAGTGCGCGATAATGTGGCATAAGTGGCTGAGATCACCATTATTTATGGCGCCCTAAAGTGTGACTGTTGCTGGGACGGGCTACTTACCAACAGGATAGTGGGCGAGCAGATGCATTCTGACGCCTCGGTGTCGGTTAGTTAAAGGGCAAATGCACCATCAAAATGGTTTAGAATCAAAATGAGCTTATACATGTCATCTTCTTATTTCAAATAAGACCTCCCCCAAACCTGTCCTCTTCAGCACTCTTCAGTTATGGCTTACAGAAGTGAGTAAGTACCAGGCCTGAGACAGCCATACGGGGGCTTTTGCAAATGCATTTGCCCTTTTAACTCCTATATACTGTACACACTACACACTCGTACATACATAAACTCTCTCTCTCTCTCTCTCTCTCTCTCTCTCTCTCTCTCTCTCTCTCTCTCTATATATATATATATATATATATATATATATATATATATATATATATATATATATACATATATATATATATATATACATATGCATTCATGCGTTCAGCATGAAGCCTATATAATGTGATATATATGTACTCTGCAGTAGCATTACTCCTGATCATGCCACTTTCTGCTGCTGCCTCTGATGATGCTAATTTGAATATTTACCTGACTCAGGAATAGTACATCACCACCTGAACTGCATTGCAGGTGTTATGTAATAGATGCCTGAACGAACACCTTGGGAGGGGCGGGATGTAACCAGACACCGCATGCTCTCTTTATCTCGGGTTTTGGTTCACAGTGACTGCTGGTCGATAGGAAACGGGACTGCCTTGATTGCCGTGTGGTCTAAGGCGTTGCCACTGACCGCTATCTGTCTCTCACAACTGCTTGGGTTCGAATCAGGACCGGGGCATGTACGAATACCAATAACCTGGGATGAGGCGGTGGTTTTCGCCGGGTACTCCGGTTTCCTGGAAAGTCACGACTTAGCCGAAATATGGCAGAAAAAGACGGAAAACGAAATTCCATTGTCAGGCGATAGGAACCGCACCTTGTACATGTGAATGTCGGCTCCACGTGGGCTGAGCAAGTAGTATGACGTTGATGTGAATACCATTGCAAAACACTTATGGCCATTCCCTTACTCTATTTATTCATCCATGACCTGCCGGTACTTGAGAAAATGCTTAATCTAGAACCCTAGTCATCAGCTGTACTTGGGTTTTAGGAAACTACCTGTCCAAAAGACAGGTAGGACGGGTCCTGGCTAAGCCCCTGCAAGTTGTGTCGTCAGTCGTGGGTGACTCGAAACCTAACCTTGAAAGGCAAATACATCATATCAATGATGGGGGCACATCCCGGAGTGATATTTTTGGGTCAAATTATTTTGCGTTATATTTAAAACCACGCCCTCAATTGATTAATCCTGACCCTTCACCCATTGAAGAGTTTTCTTTTGAAAGATTTCGCCAAAATTGCCAGGCTGCCGTTGACAGCTTTGAGCACTAATTGGTTGAATAAAATAGTGATTCTACTTCATACTGATTATTTGAGACATTTCTTTGAAGGTTTAACATAGGTTTGCTTTATTTTTCCTTTAAGGTATGTTATTTTTATTTTTCGTGACTCCGATTCTGTAGGAATCTCTCAAAATAACGCAAATTCTTCGCACCTGCTCAGGTTGACCCTGAGCAGCTGAGACCTGGAGGTTCTCCTTATTCGACTAACTATCCTTGCTGCTCTCTGCGCAGAGGGAGAGCAGCTGAGAGAGATCTCCTTGCAGTAATCATCCTACCTCCTCACCAGGTATGTGCAGGCAAACAGTACCCTCTAACGGGGTTTTGCGTCAGCTAGGAAATACCTGCGCATCGGAGGGTAAGCGAAGGTATGATATTGAGATGAGAGAACATCTCCTTGAAGCAATCATCCTAGCTCATTGCCAGGTATGTGCAAGCAAACAGTACCCTGTAACAGGGGTTTGTGTCAGCTAGGGAATACAGGTGCTTCGGAAGGGTAGGCGTACTGGTCCCCTGTCATCACTTCATCATCAACATCATACTACATGTACTACACTAGTCTATGAGGACTACACTCGAGGCAACTTCTGAAGCAAATGCCTGTGTACGGAAGAGGAATGGGGGTATCAAAGGCAATATCTTCAATGTAAGTCAATATCCAGTCAATAAACATACACTACAATACAGGTGAACTTGGATATGACGGACCACTTTATGACGGATTTTTGCATATGACGGACGATATGCTTGGTCCCAGTCCGATGCATATCAAGTATTCGTCATATGTATACGACGGATTTTGCATATGACGGACCAATTTTCCTGGTCCCATTGAGTCCGTCATATACAAGTTCACCTGTACAATCGTGTGCCGCATCTTGGGTACACTTCAGTGTTCATGAATAAACTAAGGCGATAGTATCTCTTAGGGCAGATGCCAATCCTGTTGTTCAAACGTTTCCACATAAGCAGTGTTCCTATGTAGGCTGTTGGATTTGGTCTAATCTCAGGACACCAGCTGACATACAAGACGCGGCCTCAATATGCACCACATAAGCGAGAATTTATCTGAACTGAAGGGCTCAAAAATCATCTTTAAATATCTCTGCTCTCAGTGATGGTATTTTCAAACTCAGTCGTGGGCTCAGACTCAGACTCAGTCGTGGGCTACATGTACCTGTGACATCAATACGCACCGCATAGGCAAGGATTTATCCGAACTGAAGTGCTAAAAAATCAACTTTACGTATCTCTGCTCTTAGTGGTAGTATTTCCTGACTCCGGCCTGGGAGGCAGGTTACCTGTGGACATAGAACCATATATACATTGCCGCTGCTGCTATATCCGACTCTCGAAATCTTGATGGCATTCCTGCAAAAGAGATGATTCTTGCCGCCATATCAGCAGAGCTTTTCCACGCTGCTGCTGGTCCGTGGACCAAAAATCTCATCTAGCCAGCGGGCCGCTGGAGAGATATGTGATGAAATAGTAGTCTGGGCTCAGGAACCAGCGATACGAGACGAAACGCTTCTTCCTCCAGTAGAAATACCTTAGAAGACCAAACACATGGAATGGAAACCAGCCGGTCAACCTGAACATGCTAGCCTCAACCAGTGTCAACTAATAGTCGCTAATAGGTGCTCTGGGCACCCCCAGCAGGTGGTGGAGATAAGGTTTCTCTGTAATGTAATCGATGCAAGAGCCCTGATTGGTCCTTGTTCCCACGTGACCTCGCCCTGCTGCCTTATCTGGTAGTCCTGGCATGAGGCCAGCATGTAACTTTAGGGCATATAGTAATTGGTCTCTCGTTACATATCCATTCTTTTCTTAATCCAAGGAAATACCGCAACATTACTCCTGAGATGTTCACTAAGTGCATCGTCAGAACGTCCGTTGTTTCTTCATGTATTGCGCAGATAGTTACACCAGAAAACAAACACATACATGTCAGTTAAATTAAAGTCAAGACGTTCAGCATTTTCCTAACCATTCATTTCTAACATGATTTACCAAGGTTTGGAATCTACCTGTTCAGTGGAGCTTTTTGTCTCAAACTCGTAGACACCTAAACTCGATCATAACACATAACCTCTTTGAATATCAAGATATATATATATATATATATATATATATATATATATATATATATATATATATATATATATATATATATATATATATATATATATATATATATATATGTGTGTGTGTATATATGTATGTGTGTTCAGTAAATTGGATACAAATAATTCCCTGCCATCAGCTTCAGAGAGGGATACCTTTCCTCATCAGAGAAGTTCACCCTCTCCCACGACCTACGGCACACCACTTGCTACAGAGCGGCCGCCCTGATGAACAAGTGTCTGAGTGTGGGGACGATATTTCACTTTCTCGCCAGGGTTTTCCACAGGAACATCTGTGATCCATAACGTTTATCGTCTCGCTAACCAGATACTTTACTCTCCCCCTCAGTCATCCTGACAGAGGCACAGTGTGGGCCCAACAGTCTGAAACAGTTCCAGCTTTAACCCTTCCAATGCTGAGGCTACTTTCGTCCAGAGCACAAGAACGGAAAGTGTTTTGAAAACCATATAATCCCTGTCATGTTGGTATTCATTAGATAGCTCTTGCTGAGTACTCTCAGATGAGTACCCATGTGCCAGGGTTTCAGCCATTTTTCAGGATTTTGCATAATTTTTTATTGGCCAAATTAGCCATCAGCCGCATAAGGGTTAAGGCACCAGAACGTACTGCCGACATCACCAGTCTTCGCCCTTATTGCTCACATAGAGAATATGCGGCGCGCCGGGTCACATTTCATACGAGAGGGAAAAAAACCTTCCGACCATAAGTGGATATGAACAGGACGCACAGAAACAGTTGAATAACCACTAGTCATCTGTGACTCACCCTTTTGTTTCTCTTAACCCTTATGATGGTGGTGGCTTATTTGGCATACAAAATGATGCAAAAAACCTGAGAAATTACTGAAACTCTAGCACATGGATCCAATTAATACCAACATGACAAGGTTTAGGTTTTCAAAAATCGTTGCGTCCTTGTGCTTTGGACAAAGGTATCCTCAGCATTGTAAGGGTCATTCAACTCAGACACCCCTTCCAAAAATCACTGATGAATTCAAGACATCATGTTATACTTTACCAGCAAAGCTTTGATTTTGCATTCTGCTTCCATCACCGCAAACCAATATAATCCACACCTACGGACTCAATTACATTGTAAAGTGAATCCGCGGAGATGTGAACTCATTGGGACCGCGCAAAAGCACTCATATTAGAGGTTGCTCAGGTGTCAGAGGTCTTTTCTCGATGTAGAAGGTGCAAATGGGACCAAGAATATTGTATTCGCACAAAAAGATGTTCACAATTAGAGTTCTCACTGTATTATTGCTGCTGCTACTACTTCTGCTGCTGCTGCTACCACCACCACCCCCACTACTACTACATGTACTACTATTGCTGCTGCTGCCATTACTACTACTACTGCTACTGCTGCTGCTGCTGTTGCTACTACTACTACTACTACTACTACAACTACTACTACTACTACCGCTGCTGCTGGTCCTGCTGACGATAGACTGCTGCTACTGGTTTTCACTAACCACGTCATCACTCATTTCCTATTAACGAACCGTTCACGGGAGCGACGTTGTTTATTTTCAGTGCACACAGTTTTTCAGTCACAGGTCTGTGTGCTACTGTGAAGCAGGCGCACACCCCTCTCTGTGCCTCGCCCATTAATTTCTCTAATCCTCCTCGTCGACATCTCGTCTCTGGCGACCAGGGCGGGCTGGGGACGTGAGGTCACCTCCTGCCATTGTTGAAGACGTGACTGATGGAGAAGAAATCGATACACGCCTATGTAACACACCAGTCTCCATCCTAACCTGACTAGTATGAACATATAAACCTGAAAGGTTTATGCCATATTGCGGCTGAGTCGTGAAGAGCCAATTGTAACTGGTGGAGTACCCGGCGAAAACCACCGCCTAACCCCAAGTCACTGGCAACTTTCTCACCTGCCCCCGAAGGGATTCTAATTCGGACAGTGGTGAGAGACAGCTAGGAGTAAATGGCAACGCCTTAGACCACATGGCCATCAGGGCAGGTCCTGGTACCCTGACGGCCTGACGAATATGAACATCGATACCCGAAAAAGATATCCATGCGAGCTTAATTATTCATTAATTAATCGACTTAACGTTGTGGACATGAGTCTGTCTGCCAACCATTAGTGATATATAGGGTGGAACCCCTCTGATGTTGACACTTATGAGACCAGTCTTAGTGTCCACAATAAAGGGTGTCCATTATAGAGGGGCTACTACTTTGACCGTGAATTCAGAGCACTACCATTTTGGATTACCAACAGCTTACCTCCAGGCTGTATGGAATTGGAATATTGCAAATATGTATATGGCCTGAAGGTAGTTTGACCTACGATAGTATTTAGGTCACCAGTTGACCTACAGAGTTCTCAAAGATGTGGTAATTTAGGTCAGCTGGTGACCTAATAACCATTGTAGGTGAGGTAAACTTCAGAGGACGTGATAATATAGGTCAGCTGGTGACCTAATAACCAATGTAGGTCAAGCTACCTTTAGCGTCTATACATACATTATTGCAATAACCCAATTGGTTTGAGTGGCCTGAACTTTTCACGAAAGAGCCGCGGGTGCCTGCTGTTCCCACTGCCCTTCAGGAGGGGACACAGTATTCAACGGCTCTGAAACACATTTAGAGTTGTCATTTTATTTAATGATCCTTGGACATGATGGGGAATCGAACCAGCGCCCCTCTGTTTGGGAGTCGAAGTTCTAACCAATGGGGCATGACTGGTAGAAGAGATACCAGAGAAGGAAGGAAGGAATGGGTTTTCCTTTCAGCAGCTTAGGCCATATCGGGACGAGATAGAAACCGGGAAGAAATTACCTTATCTCCAAGAAGAATTCCAAGGGGTCTTTCAGTTGCAGAAGTACCATAAACATTTGGAACCAGGCATCGTAACCAAGTTGGGCCACTGCAGATCCCTCACCATGCACTAGACCACTCAGCCATGGGAATGGATCTCAACAGCAGGGTTCTAGTAGAGCTTACTATAAAACACCGGATAGGCATATAAGCATGTTGAGAACAAGTTGATCTGAGGTAGAAATGATATCTAGGAGTAGAACACATACACCTAGTTCAACAGTTCTAACATGTTGTGGTGGGAAGTATTGAGACTCAAGCATGTATGCAAAGGGGGCCGAACAGCAAAGCAGGCCAACTCGCAATGTGTTAACAACGCTTTTAGATCCTAATGAAGCATCGTCTATAAATTGCATTCTGTTTATGAGCGTATAAGTATGTAGATGCGATCAAATTTGGAAATGAATAGCTACATGCAAATCTACGTTAGGCCACTCCAATTTAATCACTTGTCTTACGAGCTTTTTTTGGAAAAAAAATCCTGTCAGACTCCAAAAAAAAAGAAAAAAAAAGTCACCTTTGGTGTCTTACGGACGAAAGTGGTTTTGAAATTTTCTGTCAGACTCCAAAAAAAAAAAAAGTGCAAGTTTTAAGAATATTCTTTGTGAGGGTGATTCAATCAACTACAGGAAGCTATCATTGCTGTAGTAGAGCCTCAGACTTGAGGAGGCATACCTCCCACCCTTCAGGTTACAGGGATTAATTGATTGATTGTTTTTATTTAGTTGAGAATAGGCTGGTAGAAACATATCGCTACCAGTCCTAGTCGGCAGACTCTAAAAAAAAAAAAATAATAAAAAAAGTCACATTTTTCAACTTTTTTTATATTCCAAAATGGCTCATTTCCTACCTCCTGAGCACGTAAGACAAGTAAATAAATTGGAGTGGCCTTACCTTTTGATAAATGGCTATTTATTTCTTTTAATTGTAGCCAATATAATTTCAATTTGATAATTTCTGTTCAGTAAACCCCACTGCAAGCTCTGACTGGGGATTATTGATACAATGCCACCATTTAATAGCTTTATAAAACCCTTATCATAGATAGTGGTATTGAAGGTGGATTGCTAATAGGTTTAAGCACCTGATGTAGCCTATTAAATGAAAGGATTCTGAATGGTGTGAACACTGCCGAGACCTCTAGGTGTTTATACACACTGCTATGCCCTCAGGCAGTTGCTAACCTCAACTAGGAGCATTCTTTGGGTCAAACAAAAAACCTTCCTTCTCTCAATCAACACACACATGCTTGAGGCAGAGTAGCAGGTGGTCATATGGGGAGTTTCATCCCACCCAACAGCAGCTTCATTGATGAACAGGGTCGCGGGGAAGCTCGTAAATCCTGTCGTCCTTAACCAGACAAGCTCCTCTAGTCTAGAGGATGTGGGAAGTCTCATCACAGCCGTGTCAGCTCTAATAGGGCCATTCATCGGTACTGAGGGGGTGGTGATGAAACAGACAGATGCCCCCAAGGCTCCAGGTCTAGACAGGCTATGTTAATTTTCTTAATGGGAACAGTAATGATAGGGGTGTAGCACAAACGATCCCAATGCTCGTTTGAATATATACATAATTTGATCTATTACTTTTTGTGTAAGCATTATTTTATATGACATTTACTTTGTTTGTACCCTTTAGTGTCAGGGATCTGCCTTGGCCCAGTGGTTACTAAATGTGTGGCGTTGCGGAGGGCTACCTATGATCCCTCTACAACATAAAGATCCCTTGGAACTATTCGTAAAGAGAAGGAATTTCTTCCTGGTTGCGGGTTTCTATGTGGTTGCGATATGACCTAAGCTGTTGAAAGCGACATAGAACCCCATGCCTTCCTTCCTTCTTCTAGTGCTGTGTGTCGACCACAACAAGCCTTGCAGGGTACTGGGATTCCACACCACCTTGTAGAGAACAACGTAAACTAGGTTGACTCTGCTATTCTTCATCTATTGTCGAAGTTGATCTCTAAGTTGCTCTCTCTCTGTCCAGTCTAAACCCTCTTCTCTTTTCCCTCCAAAACCTTCAAATTGTCTGTGTTTCCTCAACCATAGTTCACAGGAAAAACCTTCCTGACACCAGATTGGTCAAAATGGGCACAATGAACATGGTGCTGAATTCCTACTCCCATAATGCACCTGATACAGTGTTTGTGTTCACCATGACAACCTTCGGAAAATGGTAATATGTTGCTATCAATTTATGGTAAGTTGGTAGTGATCTGTGGGCACTTTGGTTTCTTCCTCCATCAACCAATCACTGGTCACAATTCAGCCGTACATGGCAGAAAAGGGATGGTGACGAAATAATTCCCTCCTGAAATAAACCCCTATATACTGCCAGGCCCTGATGCAGTAATGTCTGTATAATTGATTTACAGTTAATTACATCTCTCAATGGAGATAAATGGTGGTGTTGAGTGATGCTGTCCTGGACTGTATATACAAACAGGGGGATCAGCTGATAGGACTCGGTGGCCTGTCAGGACCATTGTCTGTGAGGCACTGGTACCATATTCCATGGTAAACACCCTCCGCCCTCCCCTCGCCTGCACCCTCCCTATCATCATCATCATCGCTGGGGCTGTAATAGAGATAGCAGATAGATGGGTGTAGCCTGGTTGATGTGTACCATAAGGTCAAAGGCTTATAAGCCTTTGATAATGTCTAATGGCCTATTCTATTCACATGTACCTACGCATACCCGCCATTATTTAGTACCAATGGAAGGGTCTACCGATAAGATCATGTAGCCTGTTAAGAATATTTCATATGGTCTGGCCCTGATTTTTTTATAAATGTACCTATGAATTTCCCATCATTTTGTAGCACCAATGATAGGGCTTACAGATTATATGATGTACCATATGGGCTGACTCTAATTCTATTCATGTACCTATGAATTACCCATCATTTTGTAGGACCAATGACAGGGCTTACAGATTATATGATGTACCATATGGTCTGACTCTCATTCTATTCATGTACCTATGGATTACCCATAATTATAAAGGACCAATGGTAGGGCTTGCAGATTATATGGTGTAGCCTGTTTAGCATGTACCATATGGTCTGACTCTGATGCCATATTCTATGAAAGCTGCCTCCCTGACACCTGACCAATCATTAAAGGTAAAGGTATTCGGTTTATAGTCTTGTATCTACCGAAGCGCTCACACAACCTTCCTCCCCTAGCAGGCACTGTACACACGGAAACCATTTCAATCCCCCGGGGGATATTCCAGAGCAACTGGCAGCATATAGCGCACACGCTCTAAGCACTGCCTTATTTATACTAGGTACCCATTTTGCTGCTGGGTAGACTGAAGCATTATGGAATAAACTGTCTTGCCCAAGGACAGACCAAAGTGCCCCGGCCGGGAATTGAACCAGCGACCCTCTGATTACTAGTCCAACACCTAACCAACTGAGCTACTTTGTCCCCTAAATGGCAGAGGATGGGCCTTGAACCTGTATGTGTGGTCTCATTGACAGTCTGGGAATACCATGCAATGGCAGCCATTCTACCTTAAGGTTCAGAAGAGAATTCCGTCAACAAGGATGACATCTTTTTATTGTGGTCCTATTATTTGTCTGTGGAAAGAAGTGACTAAGAAATAAGAACACCTGTATCAGACCATTGCTGTGCGAGTCAGATTGTCCTGCCTCACTGGTAGAGCGGTCTATGGTTCTATCCTCTCATCTTGTCCTGGTTAGGGCACAAGGCTCCAATGATGGCCTTGCGACTATCTTACTGTCAAGTTTGCATAGGGAAGGGGAAAAACCTTCAAATATTTTCTGACATAAGAAAAACACAACATAGTTTCAAAAGAAAATACTCAAATTAATAAAAGAGGATGGATCGATCATAACAGATATTTTAAAAGAACAAGAGAATTTTTATAAAGACCTACACATATTTGCTTCCAAAGGTATTCCAACGTTAGACAATGGCAGATATGAACACTACCTGAATAACTTGCCTACTGCCTAGACTGTCTGACACAAAACAAAAATCTCCAATAACTTACGACGCGACGAGCTAGAACATGCAAGGAATAAAATCAAAAGTTACTTAGCACCTGGGCCCAACAGATTTACTAATATTTTTTTTAAGATATTTATAAAAGAGACAAGTATTTGGGTACATTAAAGTGTAACTCCACCTTCAAAATTAAAAAAAGATATGTTGTAGAGCTCAATGTCACCTTTCTCAGGACACCTTGATTATAATTGTACTCCGCAAATTGACTGAGATATTCAAGTTTGTATCTTGCAAAATGCAGCAAATTCACTGCCTCAGCTGGTTCATGGAGGCACCATCTTGGAGCTTATCAGAGACAGGAAGTGACATCATACTGCTACATGCAGGCTGGAGCTCTGGAGCTCTCCAGAACTGAATACACTAGCACATGCTCTTATAAGTATATGATTTGCAAAGAGGAAAGTGGTGTATCAGACAACAAACAGAGGCACTGTGTCTCGGTGTGTACCTGTCTATTCTAGAGGTATACCAGGTTCTGTTTGGCAAAAGCAATGAGGGAAAGAGACCTGTAGTAAAAGGGTTATGGATGAGCTTTAGGGCTCAAGAAATTCTACCTGTTTATAAAATAGACTGGCATTTACTATTTTCTACAATGTTCAGACACTGTAATCTTATGATGAAAGTTTTCAATTTGTAAGCTGTGAGTGTATTGTCAGCGTTAGCCTCTAAGGAATTGACTGCAATACACATTATTCCCAAAGGCATTTAATGTACTCTGGTATCCTAAGCTTTATACCCAGGAGGTTAACTGCAATACACATCCTCTGGGCACAGCTACTACAAATTGCAGTCAGGCTAGCTACTGTAAGGAAACCGCAAGCAAATGAATTACAATTATGAAACCAGAAAGCCAAGAAACCACCTACTAATTGTACTGTAATATTGGTATTTTAATACTAATTCATAATAGCCATTAACTTGATTACTCATTTACAACAGGTAAAGGATTTTATTCATTTAAGCAGAGACATTCGTGGGGACAACATCTATTTGTGTGCCTCATTCTTAGTGGATTTACAGGCAGATATGGAAAACCTCCTTGGCAGTGGTCATTTACTGTGTCACACAAACACATACAATTATATCAATGGTATATTCAACTTATTTTACAAGATGCTAATGCTAATCTACATCTACTTCTAAACTAATGCCTACAGTTTACAGAGAAATACAGCAAATATAACACATTTTGAATTTTGCTATTGACCGTATATTGATCATGTTTCAATGGTACATGCGCTTATTTGGAGAATCATAGTTGCATCCAAAAGCTTGACAATTCACCATCTTTGCGCTCAAGTTGTGAGCTGTCCACAGTCTCAGGGTTCATCTTTCCAAGGGGCAATATGCCCCTAGATTTTGCTGTGGGCTCCTAGATTTTTCAAACTAGGGGCCCAAAATAGTATGTATATTAACCAGAAATCCTATTTTTGGCCAATAGTTTTTGTCAAAATACCTTTTCTGGCCCCTAGCCTGAAATCTAAGTGTCAGACCCTGGGCCCACTAGAGCTAGTCCCTAAGCTCCCTCACTAGGCAGGAAGTCACAGCATTACATCACACGCATCTAATTAACATCACTAATTAGGCTCCCTCTGAATAAACATGGCAGCCCCCATAAAGTTACCTTTAAATGGTATTATCTCAGTTTATCGGCAGAGTACAATTGTAATCAAGGTGTCCTATGAAAGGTGAGATGGAGCTCTACAACATATCTTTTTTAATTTTGAAGGTGGAGTTACACTTTAAGCAATATTAGATTTTGAAGACAATAAAACAATACCAGACTCAATAATCAATGGTACAAATTATTATATGCATAGCAAAGGCAGGCAAGTTAAGAAATACCCCTCACATTGCTAAACTCTGATGCCACTTTTCTTACAATGCACTGTTAAGTTGTGTTCAAACTGAGATTATTCCCCTCAGTGCTTGCTATTAGGTAGTGTTCAAACTGTGAACACTTCCCCCCGTGTGGAAACTTTAAAAGTAGTGTTTTAATTGTAAACACACCACAAGGAGTATTCTAGCTAGTATTTAAACATAACGTTTTGTCTGAAGTGTGCTCACAGTGTTCATGATAGAGGTAAGCTGACCTACCGGTGACATCTAGTGTTTAAACAGAGAACGCTTGGCCTGAAGTGTGCTCACAGTGTTCATGATAGAGTTAAGCTGACCTGCCAGTGACACTGCCTAGTCCATTAACGAGATGCACCTGACATGAAATGTAAACCTGATGGACCATCTGTACTCACTGCCTAGTGCCTGCCTGTCTGCATGGCAACAGCAGCAGCAGCAGCATCAGTAGCCTGGTTCTCAGGCTGAGTTACCCTAGTTCTAGGCCAAGAAAATTTATCACTTCTTTAATAACTTACCTAATGATTATATACCATGAGATGTCTACATATATATAGTTTTATATTGGCTCACCAGGTGGCCAGCATGGGTATATTTGGATGATTCTGACTGACCAGGGTGACCACCCTTGGCGCAACCTATCAGCAGCAACTAAATCTTACACCTAAATATTGAGCAAAAGATAGACCAGAACAGAGAAAAGCAAATTCCAAGTAAATCATAGACTAGGAGCTAGTCTAAGGCTGAGTTAGCTTTAAAATGCCATGCTGCCACCACTACAGGATAGGTGTGATGTGATGTCTTTCTCAATATATAGATGGCAGCACTGTCTTCAGAAGTTGCAGTTTGAAACTCACGTGTTACACACTACAGCTCATGTCTGTCCCCTTTAAGGATTTATTAAGAACTAAACCTGGAGTGAACTCAACTCAGGGTAGATCAGTGAAAGATTCAGTTAACACATACTTGCAGCAAGTCTACAGCAGCAGCAGGGAGAAGGTGGTCGGGTGAGCCACTCACTACGAGACGTTGTTTATGATGAGACTGCAGAAAACAAAACATCTCCGCGCTCTGAGAATGGGCAGAGGGAGATTATGGAGATGGGCTCTGTCTGGAGTGAATCACGGATAGAAGCAAGGTTCCAGGAATCCGGCGCCATTACTCCCAGCTCTACTGGCTGATGTGATTTATTTTGGAGGGAGAAGGACAGAAAGAGATTTTTGTGAGCGATCGCTAAAATTTCAAATAATATATTTTAATACTACTGTGAATATATATATATATATATATATATATATATATATATATATATATATATATATATATATATATATATATATAATATATATATATATATATATATATATATATATATATATATATATATATATATATATGTATATATATATATATATGTGTGTGTGTGTATATATATATATATATATATATATATATATATATATATATATATATATATATATATATATATATATATATATATATATATATATATATATATATATATATATATATATTTATTTCCATTTCAGATCTGTGAGTGGAAGCTAGCTGTGTGTGGCCAGGTATTTGTGGGTGTCAATAACAAGGAGGAATGTCTCATCATGTTGATAATGAGTCAGCTCACAATTTCTTCCACCGCATCTCGTTGAAGTCCTAACGGAGTGTGCTCAGTATAAGAATAGTACGTGTTTTGTCAGCTCGGAATGCCGAACGAATATACTGCATATCGTTGTGAAAAAATATATTACTCATTTCCCTTAAGTGAAAAATTCCCCAAGGATTATTTTCACTGATAGCCCATAAAATAAGTGTATTTTTCTATTCCTACCATACTTGAGATAAATTATTCTATAAATGGATATTCCGGTTGATACTTTCCTCTTAGTTACTGATATTCATGGATTTATAGCAGAGATGTCTAATGCCTTGCCATTGACTGCTCGATGTCTTTTACCACAGCCTGTGTTTGAATCCTGCTCTGGACGTATGTTGCCAGTGACTTGGGATTAGGCGGTGGTTTTTACCTGGAAATCCTGTCTCTTTTGTCACTTATATCTGACAATTCACGACAGCCTCAATTTATGGCAGAAAAGGTAACGATGAACAAATGCAGAGCAAGTAACATTGACCGCATAACTGGAGTGGTCAAGCGCAGCTGAAAGTTTCTGTATACTTACGACAGCTAGGACGTCAAATATTATTCTGTTTGAGTTTTCACACTTTCACATAATGACTCTGGACTTAAAGTGTGCCCTTCAGACGGGATACACCTGAACCTTTAAGACAACACAGTCTGTCCGTGGTTGCTCTCGCACTTAACCCTCCAACCCTTATGCTGCTGGTGGCTTATTTGTCCAATACGAAATGACGCGTAAACACTGAAAAATTACTGAAACCCTGGCGTATGGGTACTCATCTGAAAGTACCCAGTGAGGGTTATCCAATGAATACAAACACGACAGGGTTAACATGATATTTCAACAATCTTTCAATCGTTGTGTCCTTGTGCTTTGGACGTAAGCAGCCTCAGCATTGGAAGGGTTAAAGACAACACTGTCTTCTCCTGGTTGCTCTCGTACTTAACCCTTTAACCCTGGCCTCAGATAGGAATCTTGCATAAGCGGCATTACTGTTTGCACATGCTTATGGGTGACTGACGGGACAGATTCCTATCATACCATCTGACACCCTTTGTGAGAGAAAAAATGCGACAATCACACCCACTATCTTAGATGAGTAAAAACAAGTGGATAGGAAACCAACCTGTCAACCTGATCAACCTGGCTTCGGCGAATAACCCAAACGTCGCGTTTTGTGCTTGTTGGTGGGCACGTTTCTCTGTAATGAGAACGATACGATAGCCTTCATGGGTCTTTGTCTCCTAGTGACGTCGCGCTGAGGCCAGATTCGAGACACCTTGCATAGCTAGATCTTCACGATAGCGCATATAGTAATAAATCTCTCGGTACAGATCCATTCTTTTATTCATCTAAGCCACTATTTAGGGCTGTTACGGCAGATTACGTGGCACTAGGGGTTATTCCTGTCTTATCTCAGAGGCGGTCTATTGAGAGAACAAAGGTGTTGAGTGGTGGGTCTATATAGACACAGGAATCCCTCACGCCCCTCGGCCAAGTATGACGTCAACAATCTGGGCCTGTCATCGATACCACTCAATCCCTTCCGGGCGCCATCTGGTGGTGGAAATTTGAACAAACATCGAGCGACTTGCTGCTTAGTCACATTCCAGGACGACCTAATTTACCCTTCCAATGCTGAGGCTACTTTCGTCCGAACCACGAGGAATCAACGATTTTTGAAAAACATCCATACCCTGTCATGTTGGTATTCATGGAAAGCTCTCGCTGAGTGCCCTCAGATGAGTACCCATATGCCAGGGTTTCAGGCATTTTTCAGATTTCTGCATATTGTTGTATTGGTCAAATTAGCCACCTGCAGCATAAGGTTTAACCAGCAGCCGGAATGGTGAAGGAGATTGGAGCAGCCGTTGCGCAATGGTGAGACAGGGCGAGCTATATATGGTTTATTATTTTTAAATGGGTTAAATGAATTAACATCTCTGTTATATGTACTAACAATTTGCTTCAATGTCTCTCATGACTATTGAGAGTGGTCAGTATAATGAACACGCATATGGTTTACCCCTGTCTATAATATGTCTATCCATACTGAGTGAGACTTTTAATAAAGATTGTACATGTATTATAATAGTATCATTATATACTATGTGTATACTGTAAGTATGTGCAATGCATTACTTATACCGATCAGCCATGGAGGTAGCCCCCTCAGATAGCACCCACTTCCTACGAGTCATTACTGATTGCAGAATCACGACAGCGTCATGAATATCATGTTTCCCAAAATTCAAGGCTGGTTTTCCTGCTGAGTACAAGAGAGATGCATGATTTGGTAATTAGGGACCACATCAAATTAGATTAGAATGTCACTGCAAAGGATGTATGTCTGTTTACTCTTTTCCGGCGTGGCTCTATTTATTTTGGAGTAGCCAGTGTAGTATAGTTAATTGACTGTATTACAAGTATGATCACTATTTCTACTGTTGGAACAACACTCATTAGTACCGAGTCCTGGCGAGTTTATTAAGTAAATAACTACATACCAGATGCTGGCATGCAGGTGTTAGTATTGACGTATTCGCGAGAGCATAGTCTTAGACAGCAGGGCCTCTGTGTGTCTTTTCTGGTCACCCAAAACCTCATAAATCACCCCTTAAGACACCCATTTTTTGCGAGGAATTCCTTAAAATGTCCGTCCCAAGCATATAATTGAATATTTTTTTCTTCATAGTATAATTCCCATGACATTGTATACGTATTTTATGCCTTATTTTGTTATGTTTATACATGTGTATCGGTAAAATCTACGTATATTGTGGTCCCACTAGAAAAATTTGTTGCGCAAAATATTTACAATAGCCTATTTTGGCCACAAAGCTTATAAATCCTTGCCAAGGCCCAAATAGTCTAGGTGACCATATATAGTGTTCAATTTAGTTCAGCGGATTCAATTTGAGTATGACCTAAAACCTCCAGAGATAGGAGGATCAGGTAGTGCCATCTATCTACCATACCTGGTACTACACCACACTGCTTGATCAAAACAGAAGTGAATGTCAACATTTTAGGGATTAGGAGCCTAGTCTAGTGACAGGGTTGAACAGATGGTGGACTAATAACTATGTTTGAGAAATCTAAATCAATGATAGTCGGATGACCACGGACGGAAAATGTATTCCCCGGTCATAGTTTAGATGAAAAAACTAGTGGATATGAAACCAGCCGGTCAACCAGAACAGGCCTGCCTCGACGAATAGCCCAAATGTCGTGTTCGGCGCATGCTGGCATACATATTTCTCTGTAATGAAGACGGTACGAGAGCCCTGATTTGTCCTTATCATCTCGTGACGTCACACAGATGCCAGATCAGAGATCAGCCCTTCACCATAGCCCATATATATAGTAATTGGCCTCGCGCTACATACCATTCCATTGTTCATCTAAGGTCATAGGTCGAAACTCATCATCGCAATGTAGTAGGTTTCCTGTCAGGAAACAGGTCCTTAAGATGAGATTCATCTTAGCAAACAAAAGCTTCCTCTTCCCCTCTATGGGTAGATACGCCCACCTGGCCTCTTAAGCTATAGACTAGCGACAAGTCCCTGCAGTGTGTTCATAGTTATCCCTTATGCTGCTTTTGGCTGATATGGCCAATACTAAATGATGCAAAAAGAAACGGGAAATGATTGAAACCCTGGCATATAGGTACTCATCGGAGGGTACCCAGTGAGAGCTATCCAATGAATATCAAGATGACAGGGCGTTAGACTTAGATGATTTTCAGAAAGCCTCAGCATTGAAAGGGTTAAAACTAGCCATACGTTTTACCTTTAAGAATATTGCAATTAGGATTAAGTTGGGGGTGGCGGGCCTGGTTGATTTCGAGCCCTGTTCCGGTCACAAGTAACCGTGCCAAGGAATGGCATCAATAACGTCCATGAGCCCTTAACTGCATACTGTTTGACAGGGTGCGATATGATTTATCATCTGCCATATCCCACACCACATCACTGTACAAAGGGCAGCAATTTTAACGAGACAGATAGATCTAACACGTTGGCGAAATATGCTGCTTTCAGGAAAGAATATTTAGTAGCAGATTAATTTCAATTGCCGAATAATTCACTCAGCAGCGGAAGTAGCCTACAGGGGAATTTTTTTCAACCGTTCTAACTTTGAGGGCTGGAATCTCGTTCCTACTGATGTGTTTGTTCCCAGATTAGACTAGGCTGCTAGTACCTGTTGAAATTCCTTTCTGTGGTGACCAAGCAGTGTGTTGTAGTACCTGGTATAGTAGACAGATGGCACCACCTGGTCCTCATCTCTAGACTCGGTCCATAGTCACTAAAGAGTTAAAATCCCCTTCTGTGATGACCTAGCAGTGTGTCAGTGTGTTGTAGCACCAGGTTTGGTAGATATATGGCACCACCTGATCCTCCTAATTCTAGAGTTGTATACTCAAACCTCTATTCCCCTGATGAGATAAGTGTAAACTAAATTGACCACTATGGTCACCTTGTTGCCTGGTAATAGAAAAAAGACCGAAAATACATATGCCACCCTAGAAATCTAGGGTAGTTTGCTAAATTCCCAGAATTTGGAATTAGGATTTTTTTCGTCACTTATCTGCCATATTGCGGCAGTCGTGACTAGACAGTTGTAACTGGCGGAAAACCACCGCCTAACACCAAGTCACTGGCAACTCTCTTACTTAATCCGGCTAAATTCCCGGTGATGGGTTTTCGTAATTACATTTGTCCCCTAATCTTAACTCTCCCCTGCTGACAGCTTATGATGTATGTCACTATACATTATTAATGATTTTATAATGTTTTCATTTGCACTCAGTGGTAAGGGTCGTAGAGACAATTCATCATTATTCGTAGCTCATGACAGGCACTTATTTTACGTGGCGATGAGTAAGTAATAGGATAAGTGGAGGCTATTGTTTAATGGCCCTATACTCTGCCATAGCATTGTGTGTTTTCATTAGTGGTATCATATTATCTGTCTGGTAAGTGATATTGATACTCTGAGAGCTAGATACAGCTAGCTTCTCTCAACTAGCCTGTCCACAATGCCTTAATGGAGTATAACAGTGCTATATATACCCTGAAACGACCCTCCACTTACGGTTGGGCCCAACCCTAAAATCCCTTCTGCACGTAAGCGTCATTAGATGGAAGACATTCATTGTCATTCCTTCAATTCCCAACATTTCATTCTACCAGCGGGGGAGACGTTTGTATTTATACTGGCCATACTGTTGAACCTCGGACAACTTCAATTATTTCCTTAGATGAATAAAGACGTTTCATCTAAGATTCCTTCTCTATTGCCTGTATTGAGGACCTGTATATAATTGCTATGTCTAGTTTGAATAGGGGACCTGTATATACTAGTAGATGCCCCTGCCTCTATTAAGGATGGGACTATCGTTTTACAGTTCTTACACGTTATAACGTTCTTATTTTCACATGTCTAGCCTGTATGGAGGACCTGTATAAAGATGACTCTGCCTCTATAGAGGATGAGACTACCGTTTACTGTTCTTACACTTTATATAGATTCTCATCTTTCCCAGGTCTAGCTTGTATAGGGGACCTGTATGTACCCGTTTCTGTAAAATGTGGGACTATATTTCTACTGAATATACATGTTATGCCGTTGTCATATCCCCAGGTATAGTTTGTATAGAGGACCTGTATATAGATGCGCCTGCCTCTGTAAAATGTGGCACTATCGTTCTACTGTTCCTACAGGTTATACCCTTCTCATTTCCCTTGTCTAGCTTTTATGGAGGACCTGTACATAGATGCCCCTGCCTCTATAAAATGTGGTCCTACCGTTTTACTGTTCTAACACGTTATGCCGTTCTCATTTTCTTAGTTTCAGCCTGTATGGAGGACCGGTATATAAATGCCCTGCCTCTGTAAAATATGGTCCTACTGTTTTACTATTCTTACACGTTATACCATGCGCACCTCCCTAAGGATAACGTATAAGTCATCCTCGCATGCGTATCGATACCATTAGAGACAAGCGCATGGTGAAGTGTTCATACTCTGCCTGCGGGTTTATTTATGCGTGTTTTAGTTATTTATGTATATGAGAGATGTCTTGATGCTGATGCTGTTTAATATTTTCAGGCTTCAGTGCAAGCAAATAGACTCTGACCTTTCTGCTGGTCGTTTGTTTCTGCCTCGAGGCGAGACTTCCCCACAGACTCTCAGACAGTCTCTACTGGGGCGAGGGGTTTCCTTTCTGGAAACAGTGGGGGCTATAGCTTAAATTTCTAGGCTGTCATATGTATTTTTCTGTCATGTTTTTTATGTTGCCAGGCACCAAATAGTGTATGTGGCTCACTAGGGGAATAGAGGCTTTAGTTTGAGTATGACCTAAAATTCCAATCTAAGGGAGGAGCAGGTGGTGTCATCTATCTACATGTACCATACCTAGTTCTAGCAAATACCACTGTCTGATAGGGTCTGGTTATTGAGGTGGTCTTGTAAGCCAGGTGTACTGAGCACGCACAGGGAAGCCCCACCACTGTGTGTGTCTATTTGTGATATGGAGGTGGTCTTGTAGGAAGGCTGTACTGAGAACGCAGGGAAGCCTTGCACTGTGGGTGTCTATGTGTAATAGGGTCTGTTTTCCTTGGAAGAGAGAACGTTCGCGTCAGTCAGTGCTAGGCAAGTCCTATCCTGTCTGAAGTGTGTTTATTTTATATACTCAGTTTCATTTGCACTTATCACAAGTTCATCTCATTAGGTTGCTCCTATCTACCGCTTGTGTCAATTACGATCGTAAACACTTGCAGTAGAAAGTCTTTATCGGGCATTTAGTTGCCATATACTCATATATCTCTATAGCTTTTGACATGTCAGTGCGTGCTATCATCATATTGGCCGGGTTCGTATCGATATAAGCATGAGCTATGTATCTACTACTACTACTACTACTACTACTACTACTACTACTACAATAACAAAACTATTACTACTGCAACTATTTCTACTACTACAGCTACTACTACTTCTACTACTACTACTACTACTACTACTACTACTACTACTACTACTACTACTACTACTACTAAAGTCCAGCACTTAACTATACGGCATATAGTAATTGATCTCTCGCTACATATCCATTCTTTTCTTCATCCAAGCTATGGCCACCTAGACTATTTGGTGCCAGGTAACATAAAACATGACAAATGACAGCCTAGAAATCTAGGCTAATATGAGAGAGGCCAGAGGGGGTACACCTTTTCAAAAAGCGGGCCTTTTCACCGATGGCCTCCAGCCTGCCCTCCTGCTTAAACGATATTTATCAAAAACATCCATTTATCCTCATCAGAATTCATGACACGATATATGTGCTGCAAATTGAAGTTTGACATTGAGGAAGAAAAATGGATTCACTGGTAAATTGCCAACACGGGATAAATACATATGTCACAGAAAACTCACCCAGGGTCAGGACCTTAGATGAAGAAAAGAATGGATATGTAGCGAGAGACCAATTACTGTATGCGCTATAGTAAAGGGCTGGACACGACAGGGGTTTCGGATCTGATAACCAGCGTGAGGTCACGAGGGAACAATGAATCAGGACTCTCGTATCATTTACATCACAGGGAAACCTGTGCTCCAGCATCATCTGAGCATGTGCATAGCACGACCTTTAGGTTATTGGTTGAGGCCAGCCTGTTCAGGTTGACTGACTTGTTTCATATCCATTTGTTTTATTTATCAAAGCCAGATGGTACAGGCCTAGTAACAAGAACAGTTACAAGTACACACTACATTCCTCTACGGGAAATCAGCGTTTCCATTGTGAATGAGTTGCTGGCCGTGCTTTAAGTGATCTGGTTATAGTTTGCACGGAGACCTAACTCGCAAAATGAAGCTATATTTAGCAGGTAATTGAGTTGTTCCCATTTGGACCAGATCCACATAGCAAACGCATTGTATTGTGCCTCTGCTATATAATATCGATAAGTATGTTGCCCTACATACTTAAGGGTTATGGTAAATCACTTCGTACCATTCAAGGATAGACTCACATACTCTCTTTCTCTTTAGTTGGTACTTCAGTATTGACATGCTATGTGGCTATGTTACAGGAAACTGATCGTATGGCCATTCATAGCCTCTTCCCTCTAGCCCTGGTGGAGGGTATTATTGCTGAGCTCCGGACCCCAATCATGAGCATTACATATGGTAGACTTGCTACAAGTCTATGTTATCTGGCTCTTTCCCTAGTCTCACTGATCTTACTGAGTTGATTTCACTCTGGTTTAGTCTGACTTTCAAACTGCTACTTCTGAAAACTGTGCTGCCATCTATAGGTTGAGAGACATTACACCTATCATGTAGTGGTGGCGGCATGGCATTAAACCTAACTCAGCCTGAGAACCAGCCTATACATGAGGTAGCATAGGAGAGGTGGCATGCGGAAACTCAGAATCCTTTACCTCCTCATTTCCACACCAGAGGGCGTGTCATTCATTCAGAGCTATTTAACTGCTCATTTCCCCATCACAGCCCTTAATTCCTAACCTGCCCTCCAAAACTCCAAAAAGAGTGTCTCCCAGAAAACTTTACCTCCCATTCTTCACCATAGGACTCGTCTCAGAGAGCGCTTTGTGTTTTGAAGCCAGAGTTGATTTATCATAATGCCACATGTGGTGTAGTCCATGATGGATTATAGATGTGTCATATGTGTGATGTGGGTCCTACATGGATTGTGAGTATATATGACCACAGCTTGGCAGGTTGTCACAGTATGTCACAGTACCGAGCTGGAGCGGTTACAAGGTAGGTCTGTACCAGGGTATTTGATTTACAAGGAAAACAAGCGAGTGTTGCACACAGTGCTGACTGTCATGGTAGACTTGGCTTGTCAAACACTCGGGTCGAGCAACATGGAAAAAAGTGGCGGGTGGCGACGTTGCAAGGAACTTAATAACCTAGTTTATAGCTAGCAGTGAAATATCGCTCTAAAACATTACCATGATACCAGCCATTGCTCAAATCAATGTATAGACGGTAAAGATATAGATCGCTCAGATCCTTTTAAGAGATTCAATATTGCCAATTACGTAATTCCAATATTCTTAGTACTCAACGCATGTTGTAAGTGTCATGATTACTACAATTTACTTTGAAATCACATACAATCGCAAGGCTGCACTTTTTCTGTACAAGACATGTAATTTTCATGTTCTGGCCTGGGAGGCAATCTTGTGTATATTATCTGAGGGTGTGAACTGTGAAATAATGTGGGTCTTTAGTACATGTGTCTATATAAATTGGGTTTAGAAATGGTTAAGCAGTTTGACTCAAGTGAGCAGCTTCATCATTGGGGTGTTGTTTGTGCCATTTCGGCTGGGGCATGAACAGATGATATGCAGGGGTAGTTTATTTTGCACTGAGAGAACCCCTCCCCCCCCCCCCCGGGTCCCCCTCCCAGCCCCCAATGTATGATGTTCACCTGTATGTATTTGTCCATATACTAACCCCTATGCACATAGCTTATACTCCTTCATACTAACAGAAGATTTTAAGTCACAACTTATCAACGGTCAATGTTTCTAGATGTGTTTTTCCAAGAGCTGGTCTAGAATGCCTGTGACACGAGAGAACGTATTATTACTAGGCAGCCCTCCCTTGTCTGCCTCTTTCCCTCCTGAGACATGACATGGCTCAGAAACTCCCCAAACTTCCACTTCATAACATGCTTGTCTTCAGGCCAGATCAAATAGAGTGTTTATCAAAAGGAAATCAGGGCCTTACATCACGTACTAGCTACAGCAATGTGTCAGTCTGCAATACGTTTTGGGTACGTAGCCTGCAGTCCGCCTGATCAAACTCGTACTCTATCACAGGATGTACACTCATGCTTGGTCCATTAAAACAGGTCACGTCTAATGCCAACTACACCCTACAGGTGGCGCCGCCATAACCTTACTATCTTGCCTTAATTGCCTGATTCAGTTCCAGTGGCTCCCTCTTGTGATCATCTGTATAACTAAGTGTACCTTAATATTGAGAGGGCCAACAATACAGAAGTTGGGTCAGTCAAATCCACCTGACTCAGGTGGCCCCCTAGTGGATAAGCGGTGAACTAGGTTATGGTAATGCGGAGGATTGATTTGCGTGAAATACGGATAGGGGTGTTTAAATATCTTGTGTGGTAAGATTACATTTGTATACAGTTGCGAGGACCGACTGGTTTATTGGACAATATAAGTATTTGTACTACCAGTTGACGCATTTTGATTAAACGCAATCAATGCTATTAACTCCGTATACACACAGACCTACTTCTGATGTTCAGCATGATAAATGTATAAACACAACGTGATACAGTGTTGATTGTGCTTTGTAGTGTTATGTATGTCGATGCTCGCTTAGTTTGGCCTGATGTAGGCTGGCGTGTAGTGTAGTGGTGCTGTCAGGTTCCTGGGTCTGCTCGCTGGCTCATTGAGGCTTAGCGTTAGCACGGGAATCATATTAGGCACCTTGGTAAACCACCAATGGCTATTCTGGCTCTACGGACAAATTATGTATAGTAAGACTCGTCGATCAATATACTATCAAAGACACCTTTGTACGTGCGATGACTATGGGTATATATACTATAATATATGTATGTATGTGAGTATGTATGTATACAATGTAAATGTAATCTTTATTTTAAGTCGGTATATCAATTACAAGATATATATATATATATACATATATATATATATATATATATATATATATATATATATATATATATATATATATATATATATATAAATATATATATATATATATATATATATATATGTATATATATATATATATATATGCATATATATATATATATACACACACACACACATATATATATATATATATATATATATATATATATATATATATATATATATATATATATATATATGTATATATATATATATGTATATATATATATATATATATATATATATATATATGTATATATATATATATATGTATATATATATATATGCATTGTATATATATATATATATATATATATATATATATATGTATATATATATATATATATATATATATATATATATATATATATATATATATATATATATATATATATATATATATATATAACACGTATATATTTATATATGTATGTGTTGCATAAAATATTATGTTCATTGGAAAAAAAGGAAAAGATGTTTATATCGCTGTTGACGTCTGCGTATCTCCAGTACCAGGATGTCTAAGCGTCAGAGGAGATAAAGTACTCCCTACATATCTCAATATACAAACAGCTAAATGCCACTTCCCTACTACTACTGCTGCTGATGCTGCTGTATTAACCCTTCTACTGCTGAGGCTAATTTTGCCCAAAGCGCAAGGATGCAACGATCGTATCCCTGTCATGTTGGTATTCATTGGATTGCACTCGCTGAGTACTCTCCGATGAGTAGTTGAGTACCCATGTGCCTGGTTTTCAGTCATTTTCAGTTTTTTTGCATCATGTTGTATTGGCCAAATTAGCCACTAGCAGCATATGGGTTAAGTTCATGCGAGTGTTTTCTCTTTGATGCGTTATCCAATATTCCCTGAGCCTCATATAAATATGCGTGGTTCATCTCAGGATACGATAATTCACATGCTTACCAGACAGACCGTATTTGATCTACACCATGGCCTATCTTAGGGGCATGGGGTGGGATATAGGAGAAGGTGCATCTAGCAATGGGGAACACGCGACACGTGTTGGTGGCTGATAGTATGTGTCAGAATGTTTAGGACCAGTGGAACACGTATCGCTGACTGATAGTGTGTCTATGATATGTATGTTCAGGACCAGTTGAACACTAGAATCAGTTGAACATTAGGACCAGTTGAACATGTGTTGTGGCTGATAGTATGCCCGAACATTTAGGACCAATTGAACACGTGTTGCTAGCTGATAGTATGTGTCAGAATGTTTAGGACCAGTTGAACACGTATCACCTGCTATGATAGCATGTCTATGGTACGTATGTTCAAGACCAGTTGAACATTAGGACCACGTTTTTATGGCTGATACTATGTCTTAATGTTCAAGATTAGTTGAACACGTGTTTATGGCTGATACTATGTCTTAATGTTCAAGATTAGTTGAACACGTTTTTATGGCTGATACTATGTCTTAATGTTCAAGATTAGTTGAACACGTGTTTATGGCTGATACTATGTCTTAATGTTCAAGATTAGTTGAACACGTGTTTATGGCTGATACTATGTTTTAATGTTCAAGATTAGTTGAACACGTGTTTATGGCTGATACTATGTCTTAATGTTCAAGATTAGTTGAACACGTGTTTATGGCTGATACTATGTCTTAATGTTCAAGATTAGTTGAACACGTGTTTATGGCTGATAGTATGTTTCAATGTTCAGGACAAGTTGAACACACTATTGTTAAACTACTTTCACAGGATATGAAAAAAGATGCAGAATGTATGGGATTAATCAATCGAGAATACAGCTCTTTGAGAATATTTACAGATATTTGGTCGATGTACCAAAATAAACCGATTACCGATAATACTATCTTCAAAACATGTTATATTCAAAACATATACCCATCACAAGTATCACCATCATTCAACCAACCTTGCTGCTATAAATAAACAAACAATAACCTACATGGACTGGCACCCACGCCCAAATACCCGATTATCCTTTGTTTGTTGTAGCCATCGTAAGATATCTGCCATAACAATCATCGCATATGTATTTGTGGAATGTATTGGGTGTCTTGACCTGCTATGTAGCTGTGGCGCTGCCAGAGAGGTTCAGGTTACTTAGCCCAGTCCTCGGCCAAGATTTTTTTCCATCTCTATGTATTTGGCATGGAAACTATACCAACTCTTAGATGTGTCTACCCTGATTTAGTTCTGAAATTGCTCACCAGTTGGCACACATTGAGATTTTTTCTGTTATGATTCTGGCTGACCAGTGTGACCACACTTGGTGCCATCCATCACCAGCCACATTGAACTAACTCCTATACATTAAGCATAATATAGGGACCAGAGACAAAGAAAAGCATAATTTCATGAAATCATAGACTAGGAGCTAATCTACCGCCTACCCTGCTCAGTAGATCAGTCTTGCAACTGTAGAACACATACTTGTACACCCTAAACTAGAATCGATGCGAGTAGAACTAGTATACACAGCACTGTTTTGAGACACTACCATGCACATATCTTAAGCCGTCCAATGCTGAGGCTACTTTTAATAGTCCAAAGCAAGGATTTTCTAAAACCATCTAAACCCTGTCATGTTGGTATTCATTGGATAACTCTCGCTGAGTACTCTTAGATGAGTACCCATGTGCCAGCGATTCAGTCATTTTCAGGGTTTTGCATGATCTTGTATTGGCCACATTAGCCAGCAGCAGCATAAGGGTTAAGTCCTAGTATATACCCGTTCGTTTCTTTGATTTTCTTCCCGCAGGCGTGAACATTGGCCTTTGTATTTCCCTGGTTGTTGTTGTATCTATCACTCTCTCCCGGAACAATTCTAGCAAATCCAGGAAGCACTCACTAAGGACCTTCTCGCTCTATCTATCAAAGCTTCCGCTAATTGATGGTGGATATATTATTGTTATGATCATATGATACAATGCTATTATCATAACAATCGCCTCTAGTGGCTGCATGGGACTATTATTCACTGATGGCGGGTGGCAATTGCTTTATGATATCGCCTGAGCGAGTGGAGATTGGCTGTAAATAGCCCTCGGGTCTTGGCGGAGTGTGTGCAGAAACAGACCTGGTATCAATAATGACAGATATGAAACAATGGCTGTGTTATTCATAAATATATATATATATATATATATATATATATATATATATATATATATATATATATATATATATATATATATATATATATATATATATATATATATATATATATAATATATATATATATATATTGGTTATTTGTTAGTTGTGTTACTTCTATGAGATATTGCGATGGACGTGGATTGTTAATTTAAAACTTTCAAAATTATCTTGGAAGCTCTTCTAGCTATCATGGTATGAGAACAGGACACATATGTATCGTCTTCACCAAATGAATTTTAATTGAAAAAAAAAGATATTTATTTCATTGTTTCACATAAGATACGGATGAAGAAGTTGAAATGAAGAAAATGCTTATATTGAATAACACAGCCCTCTGGATTTCCAGTGCTGTGCTTGTGTATGTTGTCTCCTGGCTGGCTAGATGGAGCATGGCGCACAGATATGACCATGATAATATTGATTATCTGTCCAGTATTAACACAAACCATTAATCTCCCCCCACGGCCTCGACCTCCCTCAGTCGTCTGGTCACATGCTTACAGACTCTCCTTCCTTGTCGTCATCAGTAGCCAAGAGATAATGCACTTTGCTGTTTGTTCCATTTGACCTGTTTTGTATCCTTGCAATACTTTTGGCCATATACGACCATGTGCTGTGCGGTCACTTTTCTAATACATTTTCTATTTTGGTCATTCATAATCCCTCATTGATAGTTCTTAATGTTCCAATCCATTATTTAAAGGCTTTTAACTTCCAAATCTTCATGGAAATGCCTTAGGTTCCAAGATTTCATTGAAAAGCCATTGACAGGCCTTTCTGCCTCAATCTTTCAACCGATGAATTGCACCACAGAATGTCGCTGAGCGCCTACACAATTAAGTCTTGTCGCCTTCAAGCCCTCAATCCTCTCTTATAGAGGGTTACTACACACACGTGGTGCTATCTATCCCTATACAATTGGAATACGCTTATCTCTGTTTGTAATGGCTTAAAAGACGAACCGAATTAACCGACACATGAACAGATCTCTATAGGAATACCCCTTTCCTGGAGAGTGACTTACAGTGCCGACATTTATTTCCTGCACTAAATATGTGGGCAGCCAAGGTTTGGTACACGACCGCACGCCCGATTGCCACCCAGTTTCGAGGTATGACCCCACAACTGAACTTAGCTTTGATTCGCAAGCTACGTGGGTTATTGGTGTGCTTTAAGCACATGTTTTCCATGGGTATTCCTAAATCCAGGCCCTGACAGACGTCTGGACTATAGTATGCATGGTCTCCTCTACGTTCAATAGTGTACTTGGTGGGTAGCTGCTTGAGTCAAGCTGACATGCATCTGTTCTAACGACTGTTCTATTGTGTCATATGTACACACGTAGACTACAGTGGCGCCATGATCTGGTCTGTAACATACTTTTTTGTAAACTGTGTGTCAAATTGTGATTGAGTAATAGTCAATAAACGCATGCATGCCCACCAGACGATATCCTTAAGTTCAGGACTCAAGTAAATCCACTTTAAATATTACACGACGGCCCTCAGCTTCACCCATATGCTCAAGTCTTGATGTCTGTACATGTGACTTCATTCTGGTTTTCACCCTTCCAATGCTGCGTCAACCTCATTCCAAAGATTTCTAAGATTTTTGAAAACGATCCAAAGCCTATTATGTTGGTATTCATTGTATAGCTCTCGCTGAGTACTACCAGATGAGAACCCATGTGCCAGGGTTTCTGTCATTCTTCCGTTTTTTTTGCATCATTTGTATTGGCCAGATTAGTCACCAGCAGGATAACGTACAAGAACCATTGCCCTGGTCGAATCGTCACTGTATTAATAGGATTAAATGTGTATAAACGGATAAAGGGTGGCTTTTCGTCTTGACAAGGTTTCCTCCCCTCCTTGTCCCTGGTCTGCGGGCAATTTGTCATGACGTGTCTATGTTAGGCATTCACTTCGACTGTTCAACTAAGACAAAGACTCCATGTGAGAGTAATACTATCTTGCTGGTATTTCAGGGTCAGAGTTGTTGCCATTCTTCTTTTGCTTCGTACTTTGGTCACACCAGAGAGAGAGAGAGAGAGAGAGAGAGAGAGAGAGAGAGAGAGAGAGAGAGAGAGAGAGAGAGAGAGAGAGAGAGAGAGAGAGAGAGAGAGAGAGAGAGAGAGAGAGAGAGAGAGAGAGAGAGAGAGACGCTTATTCCGGCAGTACATGGATATGCCGTATGGTTTTCAGTTCTCATAGTATGATGTTTTTAGAATGAAATTCCAAGTGGAGGATTTAATGGTATTTTGGTTAAGACGAGGAGTACACATTGATACAAGCTTCTGTTATCTGTTCTCCTCGAGTACTCCAGCATCCTCTAACAGTAAATACTCGGTCATCATGACTTATTTTAGTATGGCAGAAAAAAGCGCCAAGAGCAAGGTTTCTTTCCTACTTGGGCGACTCCCCTTTGAAATCTCTACGTCCCTTCTTAGCATACCCTCCAGCCTAGCGTCGCGCACGCGCCGTGCCCCCGGGCACTGACGGGTAGATGTGATACCCACTGATGGTAACGCGCACACCCTGTTATGTTTACAGCATTCTTGTCCTCAGGCGAAATGAACAACAACAGCTTCTTTTAGGATCTGAAGTGGATCATATCGACCTATGATGAACTTGTCTGTGATAACAATGGATACTACTGTAGTGTGATCCAGATCCCCCATCCTTCCCTCGGCTACTGGCGTGCTAGCCTAGATTTCTAGACCAAGAAATCTATTTTATTTCTATATATTTGATATGAAAAGCTTACCAACTTGAAACTGTGTCTACCCGGATTTGGGTCACCATTACCACAGTAAGAACATTTTAGTTTGATTCTGACTGACCAGTGTGACCACCCTTGCCGCCACCTATCACCAGCCACAGGAACTAAACTCTAAGAAGAGACCCGACCAGAGAATAGCACTATCTAATGGAATCATAGACTAGGAGCTAGTCTACTTGCGTGCAAGCCTAGATTTCTAGGCTGTCATGTGTATGTTTGTCATGTCTTTTCTGATACCAGGCACCAAATAGTCTAGGTGGTCAAAGCGGTCAATTTAGTTTACGTTCTCATGAGGAAAACGAGCCTAGTTAGGGAGATGCATTTTCTTACCTCCCATAGTGGACATATGAAGAACCACTCTTATAACCTTGATCTCTCTAGCAGGTATTGAAAATGCGGACATGGAATAGTCCCCTAGTGGACATATGGAGAACTAATCTTCTCGGCCTCTCTAGCAGGTATGTGAAACTGCGGACGTGTACCACTCCCCTAGTGTACATATGGAGAACTATCGGAGAATATGGAGAACTTATCAATTATGGTATTACCAGAATTGTTTATCACATGTAGCAATTCTAGAATGTACCAGAATTTTGGAATGCCGATATGTACCAGAATTGTCTGACTATACAATTCTGGTACACGTTTTTATTGCAGAATTGTTCTGACAATTCTGTTGCGTTGTAGAATTGTTTGCAGGGAACACTTCTGGTACATACCCGAATTGCAAGATTATATGAACAATTCTGTTACTACCAGAATTGAGGTCGTAAAGTACAAGATGACCGAACTATCTTATAACCCTGGTTGTAGCAGGTCGAGTAACTGTAGACATGCACCTAAAGCAGGTATCTCAGTCTCGTGTCTGTACTGCAGCAGACAGGAACTGTTACAGACCGTCTTCCCGCTTGCCTGCCATTCCCTCATAATAAGGCTTACCTCAGTATCATGTCTGTACTGTAGCAGACAGGTACTATTGCAGTAATACTAGGCCGTCTTCCCGCTTGCCTGCCATTACCTCATAACTAAGCTTACCTCATCTTTGATGGCGCATTGCATCCGGGCTGGCCAGTAGATGCAGGCAGGATTCTGATTGAGTGGCTTGCAGTCAGCTATTATGGGGGTTATGTATGGCAGAGAGGCCGTTCAATTTGCACTCCTTGCCCTGACTACTCCAATAGCATAATCATATTTACATCGACCAGTCCTGAGGAAACGGTGAGAGTAAGAGAAGAACTCACACAGGCACACTGTACGTACAGGCACCAACATATGTTTAATAACGAACTTAGCATGCTGGACAAGTAGTTAATGATTTCACTTGCCCGACATAGTTTTTGGCTTACCCGAAATAAGCTATAACATATGCTCGAATGGCATGTATTGTTTTTCATGGACTTAATGGATTGAAAACGATTTTCTTTTAAACTTTGTTGCATTATTAGCATATTTCTGGGTATTTGTGACATTTTTTATTTTCTAGTGTTCAGGCAAACAGCTTGCCCTTTTGGGCAAGTGAGAACTAAAATCTACTTGACCGAAAGCCCCATTGCAAAAATTCACTTACCAGGGCGAGTTGTCAAGTCGATGCCTGTCTTTCTATGTCTGTTATATCTGGTACCACTCAAGGTGGGTCCAGCACTTATTTTAGTATCAGATGACCAACATGGGGTTTTGGCATTTCTAATCTATGTTATAAGTTT
>OZ012685.1:47085976-47118476 GCA_963942565.1 Maea johnstoni | reverse complement strand
CTGAAGCGCTGCGCTTAATGCTTATTATAGTATGTTTTTATTATCAGAAAATAAACAAAAGCCATGAAATACAATTCTGGTTCACTTCAAGTGGCAGGATTGTTCCAGCAATTCTGTTACGTACCAGAATTGTCTTAAAATTAACCTCTCTGCCTTCGGCGGTGTGATCGCTTCATGCGTGAAGATGAATGTCGCCTAATGCGAGTATCGACGGACGCAACTTGAGTATTTCATATACATGTGGCTGTATGCTAGAACTTTATTCAAATTATTTGAAATGTATTTTATTTTTCCTAGTCTAATTTAGAGTGACTTTGAAGGGAAAATGCAACAGTTGCCATGGTGAGGGGTACAACAAAGCCGGGATTCACACCCGGTATCCTCAGGACAACCGGGTGTGAATCCCGGTTGCCTGTATACTCTTCCGGCAACATAGTACTTATTTCATGTTGCACTATTACTATGGCAACATACTATAATATGCTTTAGATGAAAGTAGCCTTAGCATTGGAAGGGTTAAAGAAAGTAGCAATGCAATAGGCGATGACATGTGTCTTAGTCCTTATTTCCTTGCTTGGGCTGCTTTAAGTATAATGTATTCAAACTAGACGCGCTTTTAAAACAGTATTCGATCTATATCGTCTTCCAAGTCGTGGCAGTCATATGATACCATTATACCTATGAGAATTGGTGCACTTCTCTTTCTTCTAGATCTCTAATCAGGGAGCACTGAATGATCCAGGAAGGTATTCGTTCAGACTTTTGATAACCATGACGGGATCCTCATTGGTGTTCCTTGTTAGTCATTTAGTCGCGTATGCACAGTGACAATAAGAGGGCAGGCATGCAGAGAATTAGCCCCTCGTATCTACGTTCACCATCTCAGCTTCGTTATGAGTATGATCATAATGATAACAATAATAATGATTGATATATGTTACGTATTAACTAATACACTTTGGTTGTACGAAATGATACTTGCATATCAATACATACACATTTGTGGTATCAGGTTGATACAGGAAAAAATTATTGATACAAATAAGTTGTATCGGAATGATGAGGGTTCATTGAATACACCTTGGCTGTACTCCAGGATTGGTCTTAATAGTGAGAAGTAAGCTTGTTGTTTTGCCTTGATATTACTGGTGTTGAGGTTTCTTCTCAAGAATCCTAGAGTTCAATTTGCTTTGGCGATGATGTTGTCAACATTGCAGCCCCATCTTAGGTTGTGCGCGATGGATGTTCCGAGTTATTTGATTACCTGGATGTGCTCCAGTTCTTGGTTGTGCAGTGTGTACTGGTAATTGGTGGGATTTCTCTTTCTGATAATGCTGATGATCTTACATTTCTTGGGGTGGAACTCCATCACCCAGGTGCCCTCGCAGCTTTCCAGCTTATGGAGATCCTGCTGCAACAAATGAGCATCAGCGCTACTTTTGACTGCCAGGTAAATAATGGTGTCGTCTGCACTTATTAAGTGCATCCCTGCTGTTTTTTTTTCTAGAATTGCCATAAGTACAGAAAGAAGGGATTTCATAGCGTGATAATTGAAATGTACACACAGGCTGTTGGTTATTAGTTCTAGCTATGTACCTCGTAACACTATCCACCTATCGGTTTCCACTTGGAGAACGAAGGCAGCTGAAAAAACCTGAAGTCACTGTAGCATGACAGTTCTCCTGGATGTACGCGCTTGACTGACCTGGCAGGGTAGACGATTGAAACTTGGAGAGTATTATTTATTTTATAACAGGTAGATAGACTAGCTTAACAGTCCCTTTGGGAAATGGGAAGGATAACTCACAGTGGCCAAGGAACTCAGCATGTTAGACTAGCTGTACAGTCCCCTTTTGAAAGGTGAGGGATAACTCACCATGGCATAGGAACCCAGCATGTTAGACTAGCTGAGAAGTCCCCCTGCGAAAGGCTAGGCATAATTCACCGTACCCTAGCAAGCCAGCATGTTAGACTAGCTGCGCTCTCCCCCTGTGAAAGGCTAGTGATAAATCCCTGTGACCTAGGAAGCCAGTGTGCCAGAGTGTGCCATTAGGCTGAGGTAGTCTAAACACGGCAGAGATATGACGCTGATGAAAGACGTTTATGGCAGATTAGCGCCTCCAACTGGCCACTTAGGGAGGTCGTGGAGGATAAACCTTTCCTTGGCCTTGGCCACACAGCTTGGGTTACGTCTCGCCAATGGGAGAACCTGGTGGAAATACTTTTTTCTCTCAACATTCACAATAGTACGTTCAGTAGGGGTAAATATATGGTTTTCTAAGATTTTTAGAAATGTATGGATCTCTAAAACTTTTCATACCTATGGAAGCTTATAAGGTTGGGTTTGCCACCTCTTGCTATAAATTCAAGCGCCCTACCATATCTCAAAATGTCTATGTGAAGCTATTACAGGACGATCATTTACCCATCCTTATCTGATCTCACCTGGGTGTGAGATCTATGAGGAAATAATTGTGTATTAGCACATTTCTCTCTGTTCCAGCCCTGGGTATTAGTCTCTATTCCAAACATGAAAGTTTTTTGTTTGTTAGTCATGAGTAATTGCAACCCAATGAAGGGTTTTGAGAAAGGGTGTGTTTCTTAGCATATGGCATGGGCACATAATCCTAGTCAACTTTTGGGAGTGGGAGTGTTCCCAAATTATGAAGTTTTTTTTTTTCATATAACCATTGTTGTTTTGTTTTGCTTACAGTGATGGAAAGGGAACGTCCGAAACATGGGAAACATACACAAGCAACGGCAACGATGACAATGATGAAGACTACCTACTCATTGTCTACACTCCTGATCCTTCTGCTTCACACAATCTCTACCTACGCCCAGACAGGTACGTCAGGTGCTATATATTTCTTTAAGAAACACTCAACTTTATCTCAATGATGACCACAGCCAGGGCACCCTCTTGCAAATAACTGAAAATAAAAGATACTTTGCATCTGCACACCTTTTTTTGCATACACACCCACATTTAATATTACACTCGCCCTGGAAGGCGTCGTGTGGAGAATTAATTTATTTCGGAATCAGTGTTTTACAGGCAATTTACACTTCAACCATGTCCTAGAAGATGATTTGTTAGGAAATATTTTGTTATTACCGCCTAAATGTCAACATTTGAAAATTTTTCATTGAAACCTTTGTCTATCGAAAACTGCCTGTCCAAAAGCCAGCCTGGACGGATCCTGGCTAAATCCCTGCCCCGAATTCCTGGTCGGCCAAGCTGATTTAGTACACATCATGCTTCTAACCAAAGCCCAAGGAAGAACTCATGAGATACGTTTTGAGATGCCCTCATACTGTTTTGATTTTGATTCAATTATAAGAGTTAAATATGAATACGTTTGATTTAGTACTTTAATTTGGGAAAGCAGGCACCAAAATGAAATTAAATTGTAACATTTACAACCCCGAAAAAAGTATTTCTGAAGGCATTTTCTATTCTTCTTATTTTGGAGTGGGATTCAGTAGGTATGAGAATATGGTCGCGTATATAGATTTGTGTGAGAAGGTAATGGTTGTTTGCGTGGGTGTATATATGCCATTGATTTGATGGACATTGTTTCTCATTTTATTCCACAGAAACAGAAAATGTTGCGCTGGAGAATCTTGGCACATTTAGAAGCAACCAAACCACGTGGACTGTTGCATGGCGGGAACCAGCCACGCCCTCCATTTCCAAATATGGAGTATACTATCACATGACGTCTGATGCTGCTGATTCTGCAGTAAAAGTAGATGATATTGTCTCAAGAGGACCTAAATATTTCTATAAAGTGCCAATAAGTCATCTAGTTCCTAACACGAATTATACAGTGATCATACAGCCATGTGGGGAGACTTCCTGTTATGCAAATATTACATATAATGGACGAACCACACGTAAGTAGTAGTAGTAGTAGAAGTAGTGGTAATTATTTGACTTGTTTATTTTCTACTTTAATCATGAGTACACAATCATACTATGTACATGTATATTTCAAACATCGGAGAACATATAGAAATTGTATCTATATTAGTATACAAATAGATTATTAAGAAACAACCCATCTACAACATTATCAATGACATTTAGTAATCCACTGAGCTTACACCTCTGCATAGATAACACATATCATCTACAAGGCACACATTTATGTACAATTCTTAACTTTGAATCATTTAAACATTAACTTTCTGACTTAACTAAATCGTGTGTATCAAGAATATTGGAAATGTTCATCATGTCTTCATTGACGTTTGTCCTGAAGTTTCTCTGGAGATGAATGATGATAGTTTTTAATTATGCTTTGTCATTGTTATTAAACATTGACAAAGGGCCACTTTTTGGTAATATTGTATGGCACTAAATGACCTTTGTGTGTCGATGTGCCTTTAAACACTCATTCATTAATTGCTGTGTTAATGTTTTGCTGTTGTTCTGTTACAGCTTGCTGTGGGAGGTCTCAGTTGCAGGTTCACATCACTTACCCTGGGATGAGCTGCGCCCAGCAGGGCATCCTCCAAACCAAGATACGCAGCCACATAGCCTATCCTCTACAGGCCAGGTGGCGCCAGGGGTTCTGTGGACGTAGCTGTGACCAAACCAATAGGCTTCTCCTCAACAGGTGTCCAATCAATGCAGTCCTAGCAAACATCACATTCCCTTATGCCAGGTACAGTACAGACATTTAATTCTTACACCAGTCGACTGTAAGTCTGCCAGTTCCTGGTTGCACAAACAACCACAGATAACATGTCGTAACATTGAGCCAAGCACATCAGTGTCCCACGTAGCTTGAAAATCAAAGCTACATTCAGTTGTGAGTTCATCCATGCATCCATGCCTAGGAAACTGGATGGCAATCGGATGTATGGTCCATATTATGCCCGGGTATTTAGTGCATGAATCAAAAGTTAGCACTGCAGGTCATTACCTGAGAGTGTAGCTCATCACATTCTGATGCCAGTAACCCTTTAAGTGAACTTGGTTTATCTGGTATTACTGGCATTGACACAGGTTCACTTTTCGACAGGTGAATGGGATGCTCACTCATTTGCAGGGAGAAAAGTTCCTTTTCCACTTGAGAATAGTTTCTTTCTGTGACTGTCATGGCACAAGATGCATATAGCATTGGCTAATTTTCTTGCATTAAACAAGCCATACTGTGAACTGCACCTGAAGTTTACATCATACAGTTCTAGCACTGGTCTAGTCGAAATGGGGTCTTTCAATGTTTCAATTGTTTTATCATGTTCATGCTGCCACTGGAATGTTACATCTTCTTCCAGCAGACTTGAAAGTGGTGGTATGATGGAGGGCTCATTTGGAATGAAATGAGACACGTACTTGACCATACTAAGCAAACTTCACAATTCTTGCTTGTTTTCTGATACTGATTTCTCTGCCAGAATTTATAGCATTCAAAAACAATGATGTTTCTATAGGCTGACAGTAAGAGTTGTACTTGACCAATACAGTATCAACAGTGTTCTTATTCCCATCCTCTTCAAAAGTGAAAGTGTTGTATATCCTAAGTGCCTCTGCACCTGCATAATGAAGGAAAATAGCCACATGTGATACTGGAGGATTCTGGCTAACTTCTGCAGCTCTCATATAGACTGCGAAATGTTGCTCTTAACATGTCCAATTATCAGCCATCACATTTATTATGACTAGGATACCTTTGGTGCTCCATTATTCTACTTAATGAGTGTTTGCTGCTTACACTATGAAACAGTTATCAATAACACCTGGTCAGCTTGAGGTCTAGTGTGGGAGTGACCACACAAGTTTAATCACATGATTTAGAGTACAGAAATGATCTGAACAACTGGTTTGGTAAAGCCGACTCCCTTGATAAATTCCCATAAGTCAGTAATAAGTACACAGTCCAGACTTATAGTCCACACATTTCATTCCTCTGATAAATTCATTTAAATACGTATACTATCATATATTACTGATGTGGCAATCATGAGCCCTGTTTGTTTGGTTTGGCAAGTTTGTTCATTATGTTAACATGTTTGCGTTTCAGGGAAGAGTTTCAGCTTTACGACCCAGCCTCTGGTGGCGCAAGTGCCAAAATGTCTTCCATTGATGCAATAAGATACGACTTGGTCAAAAACAAAGCCTTTGACTTCAGTGTAAGTACCTCTTTCAAGCTATGTAGATTCCTGGAAACTTATGATATTTTACCATGCCATTATCTTGGTATCAGGAATTGGTTATTAGAGGAAACCATTCCTGGTGTTGGGTAAACCTCAATTGAAGAATTCTCACAAAAAATAGCAAATGGTTGCATTTGTCTTTTGAGTAACTTATCATCTTTTTATCCATTGCATCCCATTTTTGGCTGCTTTTTTTTTACTGTTAATTTTCTTTAATATTCTTTATATTGTTTATTGATGTTCTACTAAATTTCCATTAGATAAGGCAGCTAATAACCCATGTAACTTTTTAATGGCAGTAAACCCTTCAATTGAGATTACATGTACACAATCCAGTGGGTTAGTTTGAGGAGAAATGAATTACAAAGATAATGCATATTTACATCCATTTTAATCATCTTATAATCAGTGGTGAATTTATGTCATTTTCTGCACATGGATGAAGTTAAGACACGCTAGGCAACCTGATCCTTGTAGGTATGGGAAGCTTATTTATTGATCCTTTCATTATGCCATTGGCCAGAAAAACTATAATGTCATTAAGGCAGTGCAGATTTGAAAAATGTGAGTATGGAAAACGTTAATCAGAACCCACCTTCTGCACTTTGATTCATACTTGTGAGTTTATACTTATTTATCAGGTTATTTGTATAAGGTCATACATCCCAGCAGACTTCTGGTGTGAAAGGGTTAACAATAACTCACTCTCTGTGGTGCTAACAATTGTCAAGGATTGGTTACTGGTAACTGACATGCATGTTGTTGTGTTATCATGTTTCGAAGACTCCTGTAAAATACCATTTATATAACTATATACAATATAGAATATATTTCTACATGATATCAATATACATGACGACTGAATGCTCTCTGCACAAACATTTTGTAACTGCACTCATTGACACATTGAAAATGCATAAAAAAGTTATAAAAATATAAAATGTTATTGTGTTCCTTTTACAGAGTGACAGCACCCTAATCGGTGGTAAGCCAGACATTGACAATGTGATCATCATGAAGACCTACACCGGCTGTGGCGCCACAGCCCCCATGATGGACACCTGCAGTGAGTATCACGCTCCAGACAGCATTTCATCTTATTTACATGAGATTGGTCTGTTTTACAGATAGTGACACATTTTACGAATTTTGAGTCTTTTTTGAAACAACCTTATATGCACTGCTTATAATCTGAAATTGCTCATTATTTTGTGGTGTTCAGCTTATAAGGATAAAAAAGTGTTCAATCTGACTTATTGAATGTATATCAAACTGCCAAACATTTATTCGAGTCATTGAATTTTTTTTCCCAAGAATTTTTAAAGTTTTTCAGAGTACATTGGCATTAAGAATTGTGGCTCTCGAGTGTGGCTGCACAGAAATGGGCAACCTATAATGGTGGCTGTACCTCATAGAAGGTTAGGATGTTAGCTTGTAATAAAGGTTCTTGGTTTAAGAGTGATATGTATGTGTTTTTTGTTCTCAGTTGGCTGTGGTCCCGGGTACTACGTAGTGGGGGCACCCCATAAGAGGTTGGGATGCCTGGCTTGCGAAAAAGGTAGCTACCAACCAGAAAACCACAAGCGTCATTGTATCCCGTGCCCAGCTGATGCCAAGGGGAGATTAGCTACCACCCTACACACGGCTAGCAAGCAAGAGACCCAGTGCTTCTTTGTAAGTAAATAAGGGATTGTTTGATTCATTTACTTTACCAGCCCTCCCCCATTCATCTATCTGAATGAAAAGTTATAGTTATACAGTGGAACCTATCTACATTGAACACTCACGGGAAATGAAAAAGTGTTCAATGTACGCAGGTGTTCAATGTATCCAGGTTCTGAGTAATTGGAGGTCGAGTGAAATAGAAACAAAATCAAGGGTAATTAGAGAAATATGATCATTTCACTGCAAAATCTACCTCACTTTCTTCATATAGTTAAAAACTTAACATGTTCAGCATTTGAAAAATATCACTTAACAAAACAGTTAATTTTATGTATCGCATTTGTCCTCATTTTCAGTGAAAATTTCAAATCAGGGCAGAATGTTCAAAGTAGACAGGTTAAATTTGGCTTGTGGGAACAAATTTGGTGTTCAAAGTTCAAGGTAGACAGGTGTTCAATGTATCCAGGTAGCCTCTCATTGATTTTCAATGGGAGTGTGCCAGGACATGAAAAATTGTTCAATGTACGCAGGTGTTCAATGTACACAGGTGTTCAATTTGACAGGTTCCACTGTATTTCCAATTTCATTTGTTATTAATAGAAATGTCTTATTGGTGGGAAGACAGCACGGTTTGTAATATTTGTAGTAATATAGTAATATTTCCAATTTCATTTGATATTAACATAAATGTCTCATTTATGTAAAGACAGCACAGTTTGTGATATATATCACATAAAGTTAACATGCTAAACCTTTCTTGGCTTAATTTTCTTTCATACTAAGTTTGAAACGTTAGTCAAAATTGAAGAGGATTATAAGAAGCCTAGATTGTATAGTTCCAGGGATTAGAAAGTCTGAGGCTATTTGATAGATGGCAACATGTTGTAGGACCAAATATATCGATCAACGCAAACTTTTCTGAGGCTGTAAACGTTAGTACTCAGCCAATAGGATGCGGGCATCCAGAACTGAACGCCTAAGGTGTTCTGTGTTTCATGCGAATTGGCATGAGTGGGAGTTCTCCAGTAATCGTGTCTATAGATACAAGGTAGACAGGTAAAGTTGAGGAAATAGTTATTTTGGCGGACACTTTTCTATATACATGTCAGCAGAATGTTTCTCCTGAACTAAGAAAGTAAGAACAAAACAGTTTCAGCATTGTGACTTGCATTGCAAATTGCTGAGCCCAATCACACTGAAGAATGAGATCACAAGCCTATTTTAGAGTGTTTTGGAATAAAAATGTTAATTATTTCTCTATGTTGATTACTATTTTCTATTTTTTATTGTTTTGTAGTCAGCAGCTGTAGATGGTATTTCACCTGCTTACGGCCCTAAAGCTGGGGGAACAGTTGTCAAGATAGCCATGGTCTACTTCAAGGCTGATCAACTGAAGAGTGTCACTGTCGCAGGTAGTCCCTGTGCTGTTATACCTGGCAGGTGAGTCTATCGGTAGGGTGCTAATAATCCATTTTGCCTGGCAGGTGAGTCTATCGGTAGGGTGCTAATAATCCATTTTGCCTGGCAGGTGAGTCTATCGGTAGGGTGCTATTAATCTATTTTACCTGGAAGGTGAGTCTACCCTGCAGTTTCATGTTCCACTGAGGAAGGGAGATCCTTTGAAATAAAAAGTTAGCCTCAGCTATTATATACAGTTTCTTCTGAATTACTGTTGTGTGTGATTAGGTTGATAATTTCATGCTGTCGTATTTAAACAAAAACAATTTCTAACTTATACTCATGTGTGCAGTGCTGAGTTTCATGAATTATTCATTACTCATCCCCTCATTCATCTAAACCAAAAGAGATTGTAGATAAAACCAATAGATTAACGTAATTCAATGATGTTGGAAATTGTTAAGGTAACCCCGCATTCATTTGCCACAGATGGCAATGTTGCAGAAATCTGATAATAGATGGCACCAGTAAAGTGGCTGCAGACAGTAGCCAAGTTGCAGATTTCTGACAAAAGATGGCGTCAATAAAATGGCTGCCAACGGTGACACTTTTTTCAAAAATAAACTAAATGCACAAATTTGGAAAACTAAAATCTTTGGGGCCACCTTTTGACCACAATGGAACAGTCTATGGGAGCAGCAGAACTACATAGGTACTAGGATCGTTGGAATCCTTGACCAAAGGCCCCCAAAACTTTGTATTAATACATAGAACGTCTGTCTGACAGGGCAAAATGCAAATACCCTGTTCCTCTTTTATTGGTAAGATACTAATTCATTGTTATCTGTAAAACGATGGTCTTACTTCACAAGCAAGATAACGAATGATTTTTTAGAATGTTTCAAGTTGAGCAGAATTGAAGTCAGCAGTTGAGTCAAGTTTGGATAGTTTATCATTCATGGAACTATCCTAATATAAGCTTTAAGGGGAGAAATGTCATTTTTAATGAAATTAATGTAAGAAAAACTGTTGTTGTTTTTTCAGTGTGAGTGATTTGGGTCTGGATTGCAAGACATCTGCAGTAAACCGGCTGAGCAGTGGTCCTGTTATCGTCGACTTGGGCGAAACTCAGGTGGCTAGTGACACTGTCTTCCACTACAAGAACAATCCTGACATAGACTCTGTGGATTTCCTCAACACTTTCATTTCGTAAGTACTGCATCATTACTATATATATCGTACCTTTTGACCTAGGGTTGTGTAGTTAGCTATTAATGTAGTGATTCATCCTTATGCTGCTGGCGGCTAATTTGGCCAATACGAAACGATGCAAACAACAAAAAAAAATGGCTGAAACCCTGGAACATGGGTACTCATCTGATAGCACTCAGTGAGAGGTTTTCCAATGAATACCAACAAGACAGGGTTTAGATGTTTTTTAAAGATCTTTCCATCCTTGTGCTTTGGACGAAAGTAGCCGCCTCAGCATTGGAAGGGTTAAAGACGATTTATTGCCCTGGATTCACTTCGATTTATATCATTCCGAAAGGCCTGCATTCATACTATAGTGTACTGTTTCAGAGGTGGAGTCGTGCTGACTGTGCATGGCAGTTTTATGGATGCAGTGGCTGAACCCATTATGCAAATTACCAGGAAGATAAAAGAGCACAAAGAAATCTATTCAGTGGTAAGTTCCAATCAATCTACACTAACACTTTGATTATAGGCTACAAGAATTTTCATGTAGAATGTCACTCACCTAATAAGTTTTCAATAGCGTAGACTTGACCTATTCATATGCCAAACAAGGGGATCCACTGTGGCCTAGTTATTACAATGTCTGGCTCCCAAGCGTGAGTTTGCAGGTTTGAGACTCTGCTGGATCACCATACGTGGGTTGGTCTGGTCGTCATATAAATATGTGGCATTGTGGAGGGCTGTCTATGGTCCTTCTGCAACTGAAAAACCCTTTGAACTATTCGTGAATAGAAGGGAATTTTCTCCCGCTTCCGGGTTTTTACCCCACACAGCAGTTACTGGCTGAATGAACCCCCCCCCCCCCCCCCCCCCCCCCCCAGTGCATTTTAGACTGTGACATGGCCTTGGCCAGTAGGGTATCTGTGCGTTCCAAGGACACCCACCAGTGAATTTAAGATAGTGACAGGATCCTGGCCTGCTGAGTGTTTGTGTATTTATTGGACACCCAACTACTCATGGAATCATACACCAGGACACTCAAATCTTTCAAATAGGCGTTCCTTAACATCTTAAATGTAACTCAGGCCGCACACAAGATCTGCGCGCTTCCAGTCAATTCTGATATTTCTGTAAGACAATAAGCACCATATCCATTATAACAAGACATTCTAATGAGAAACATGAACAGAAACTCTCAACGTACTTGTACATAAATATAATGAATCACATGACTTACTGGATTCTCAGTGCTGCCTGTTCACCACTACATTTTCTATTTTATCTTTCTTTTTTTCTTAGGTATGTGTGGTGAATGATGAATTCTCATTCAGCTGTGAAACACCAAATATGACTCAAGGCTTTGAGAATCTCTCCGATATTAAGCTTCCTTCGGCAGACTCTGCGCGTAACCGCACACGTAAATCCCGCAGCCTGCACACTTACAGCGAGCCTAACAATGCACACGACCTCACCAGAAGGTCTCAGGTCACCAATGTGAACTTTACTCAGTCTCTTGATAAGCTAGATCCGAGAATAAAGTTTGCAATAAGTGGATTTGTTCTGGATGGAGTGAGCACTTACAGTAACTTTACAGCTGTGAAGGCACAGTACAGTCGACTTGCCGTCTATGCTGATCCAATCATCTATAAGTTTCCAGGAGAGCAGTATCTGCGTGTCTTCAAAACAGGAAGACAAGACTTGTTACAGATAGAGGTAAGATACCAGCATTAATTAGAACCCAATTAGTATTCTGAAACTACATTGCAGGTAGGCGAGTAATCTATAGCTCAGCCATGCTTAATCTTTATGCTCCTGGGGCTAATTTGGCTAATGATGCAAAAAAGCTGAAAAATGATGGAAACCCTGGCACATGGGCACTCACCTGGGAGAACTCAGCGAGAGCTTTTCAATGAATAGCAACAAGACAGGGTTTAGATGATTTTCAAATTTTGCTTTGTTCTTGTGCTTTGAATGAAAGTAGTCTCAGTACTGGAAGGGTTAAAGCTACCCTTGACGAGTAGCTACTATGCAGTCAATCACTTACTATAAAGATTAATCTTATTTGAATAACTAAATCACTTGATGGTATCTTATTATATACTAAAAATTATTTTACTTTTTTTTAAGGGAGAGCGCCTCAATCTTGGATGCAGGCCAGAGGATTATCGTGTCCAGATTGGTCTTGCTAATTGCACGGTGTCCGTGCTGACCACAAGGTTGCTAGGCTGTAAGCCACCATTTGAGAAGCCGGAGTCCGATCCCTCTGTTTACTGGCAGGATTACCCACATGTACAGGTAAGATTGTGCTAGTAATATCTCTGGCCCCCAATAGAGGGCTCTGAGTCTGATCCCTCAGTTTACTGGCAGGATTAACCACATGTACAGGTAAGATTGTGCTAGTCATTTCATAAGTGCCATACCCAAGGGGAAATTAACCCTGAGCTGAGCTGAAACACCTTTTAGCTCCGAAGTGGTACTAGAGTAGTTATGGAATTGCTCTAGTCCATTTCATATGCAAATGAGTGAGCTGCACTAAATTGCTATACCACTGTATGCATGTGCTGTAAGAATTAAAGTACTAAATAAGCTGCGCCATAGATTTGTTGCAGCAATAAATTGACCACCAGTGGCTGTTAGTGTATTGCAAATTGGACTCATTATAGATGCAACAGAAATTCTCTGATTGCTAATAGTTGCACAAGAATTTAAGCATCAACTCGGTGTCCAAAAGGGTTCTTATGCCAATAGATTATTGGCAGGACTTCCCAAGGTAGTGTTCTTTTGGGATGACGTTTAACTTCCTCCGGTCCTCGACTCTCCAGTTTGTAATCTAAAATCTTCTTCACCAGCGTCTGTTCATGGTGTATGTGTTTGGTAAGAATCTGATAAAGCTGTCATACTGAAGACCATTGTAAGACAGAGTGAGGACGAAGACGAGTTTCGTGACACACTCATGGCAATACGCATCTCAAAAGCAACACCAAATCATGCAGAATGGCCTCAACAATATCAATGGGATGACTTGAAACTTGGTCACGGACCTGAGCTTTTGCAACACGTCTTCTAAAGGTTTTTTGTCTTTCCCACACATGCAGAGGTCGGGAACCATAACAAAGCAAAGTTACTGGAGAGTAACGAATCATTTCCAATAGCAAGATTGAATGCCATTCCACTGCAACTATAACCCTGAATGCTGCACTATAGCAGGTCTTGTCATTAATAGAGAACGGCTGTGGAATTCAATGCAACTTAATTGCATCTCCAGAGCCACACCTTTTGAAAGTGCAAGTTATACTGAGAGGTTTGGGATAGATTACCCACGTGTACAGGAAAGACTGAGCTAGTAAGGTTGCTGATTCTTGATAGAGTGCTCTGAGTCTATTCCCTCTGTTTACTGGCAGGGTTACACACTTGTAAAGGCGAGTAATGTCTCTGACCCCCAATAGAGGGCTCTGAGTCTGATCCCACTGTTTACTGGTAGGAACACCCACATGTTCAGGTAAGCTTGTGCCAGTAATAACTCTGAGCCCTAATAGAGGGCTCTGAGTTCCTTCAGTTAGCTTGCTGGATTACTCACATGATCAGTCATCAATTTAACAGTGTCACCTTCCCTTCCACTTATATTAATTGACACACAACATGTTGTAACACATTTAGAAAGGCCTTTTCCCCTTGGTCCAACTCCACAACGTGCATGTGTACCTTATGGTGTAAGTAGGAGTTGACTCCCCCCAGGAGAACCCTAAGCTGGTGGGCACCCTGCTAGCCTTATAAAAGAAGGGGGATGCGTGGATCTGTCTATAGATACCCTACATCTAAAATATCCCTTGATCCTCTTTGGATCTGAAGGCTCTGCTCTAACTCTCCCTTTTTCTCTTCTCTCACCTATAATAATCATGCTTTGTCGTTGTTCTTCAACAATGACAAAGGACCACTCTTGATGGCACTAAATGACCCTTTTGTGCCAATGTGCCTTTAAACACTCATTCATACATTCATTCATTCCCATGGTTCATGTTCCTGCAGCTTAAGTTGTTGATGTTTTTGTCTTTCAGGTTCAGGTTGGGAGGCTGTCTTTCCTGGCTGGCTACGTGGAGTACCAGCTCATCACCTGTAAGCTGGGAGTGTTCTGTGATATCAAAGTGGCCGGAGCTGTCATAGGACTCGCCGCCCTGTTCCTAACCATAGTGGCTGTCGCCTGTGTGTGTACTCTCAAGCGCCGGCGGCGACCGCGCAGCAGACCAAAGCGGGACAACTCGCAGCCACCAGCACTTGGTACTGGGGAGGTGCACTATCGCCCAGATACCCTGCCCAAGGACCGAGGTAAAGTGAATAGCAGTGGTGCGGGCAATCGCATTACCCGCTATAGTCGTATCTCAGAGGAGGAGGAGGAGAGCAGAGCTAATAGGGACTCAGAGCTCATGAAGCGAGGCTCCAGAATATCTGTTGGAAGCAACAGAAATTCCTTGGTTGAAAACAGTGGTCGCCCTGTTACTAGAGCCCGGGCACCAAGTGCCACTGAAGACTTTACCATCACCCTCCCCAGGGATGCCACGCCCCCTAGTGATACAAACCCCCAACAGGCTCAACCACAGCCACAACAGGGCCGCAGAAAGAGTAGTCTTGTTCAAAAATTACCTGCCATAGAACAAAAAGATACCCCACCTTTAGCCACAAAATTACCCAAGCGCAACTCGCAAGACGAGGGTGCCCCCGTAGTGAAAAGAAAGGAGAAACATAAGCGTAAAGATAAGCGAGAATCGAAAGCCAAGTCAGAATCTCAGAATGATAGAGCAGGGGGGGCCAGGGACCCACAAAACATTCCAGTCTCAGGGAATATCGACCTTGCCTCAGTGTTCCCAAAAGCCAAGCAGTCTCCCACCCTTCCTGCGAAATCTCACCCCGATATGCAAACTAACCTGCGTCGCAACAAGAAGCGGCCCGAGTCGGAGGCTAAGAGGTGATTAGGAGGGGCTGGGTAAAGGATTGGCGTTGCCCATTCTCATCTGGACCGCACACATTTTCTGACAAATGCACTGAAATCTTGGCAAGATACGCCATCTTGAAAGCACTTGATGGTAATTTGGTATACCTGTGATTCATACTATCTCACTTCAAATGTTTTGTCATCTGAAGGCCTGAGATGAAAACTGTCAGAGCGTGTGTGCAATCCGGAGGAAAATGAGTGGAAAGGGATCGCCTCTTATTGTCTGTGATCAATGTCTTTATACTCTTTTAGAATGAAACGAAGGAGTTTTTGTACATAGTTTTGAAAGCATTATGGCGACTCGTCATTTTGAGCTTAGGTTTTTTGGCAACAAATATGTATTGTGTGTGAACCATCCTTTATGTGACTGTTATTTTTAAATGCTGAGCATATAGTTTTAATGCAACATTTTTTTCTTGGTTTATATTGAAGTACTTCTTAGTTTGCTGGTGCTACTATCTTATGCAAATCAACCAAGTTTTATAGAAACAAATGTCACAATGATTTGCAGTTCATTGTTTTTGAAACAAATACGGTATCACATGGCTTTCCTTCTTGTGCAATATTTTGCAGGCATGGTGGCATTATGTTATTTCTGCCATTGGTTGCCTGGCTCTGCGTACTTAGGAAAGATTTAGGTCACACGCAATTGTACTTTAAACTTGTAGGCAATGTTGCTGCACTTTATCCAGCATGCAGAAATCTATACAAATACGTCTTGGGCTTGGTTTTCATAATTTGTATAGGTTGAGGGGGGTGGGGGGGGTGTTTGTTCTCTTGGAGGGCAGAATTAAAGAAGGAATGACCTACCACCAGTGACCTATCACCAGTTGGATAGCACAGATGGGTTGTTTATTGAGAATGTGGGATTCATTTTCAGTGAAAAGGCTAGAATATCAAAGTTATTACAATCAAAAGGTTAAGTTATTAGTGAAGGTTAATTGAAACTGTAATCCTCTTGCTGAGATATTTAATAACAGCTTTATAGATAAAACCAAAAAGGTTTACTGCCACATATACCACTGTAGGTGTTATGATAACCATAAGGCTAGTGGGAACATGTGTGTATATAAGAAGAGGCATGCCCACCCATCTCAGAGCTACACTACAATAGAGGACCCAACATGGTTCCTGATTCCAACAATACTCCTGTGGTGACTGATATACATACGCATGAAGGAGTACTTTTAATAACAGCATGGATACTTGGGTGCACCAATGTGGCATTTAGAACGTATGAGTTATGTCCCAACCAAATTCAGCAATACAAAACAAATTTCTTGTGTTTACTATATCTTCCCTGGAATTAGGACAATAAGTATCATTTGTAACATTACTAGCACTCAAGTGATGTCAAAAGACTCTGCCCTTACCGCTGTATATGTGCTACATAACGGTGCTCAATATAGGCATATAAACCGTAGTTGCCCTTTAATCAACAAAACCTCAACTACTGGCAGTCTTAGAATGATAATCATAATTACTAAGACAATGATGATGATGATGATGGCAGTGTTTATATGAGATATAAGGGTAATGATAATGAACTAAATAATCCTAATCACACAGTTCCTGTTTCTGGCAGGTATCAAAATGATGGTGAAAGATGACAATGGCTTGAACAACTGTCTATGTTGTTATTAACAAGCATGTGATGTGATAAAAAAATCACAGTCACAGCACTTGTCATGAGCAGAGTATGGTATTAGTATCAGCATTTATGATGTTTATGTGGACGAAAGGGGAAGCTGATGATGTAAAGTATAATGATAATGCCAGAAGTAGTGACTTACCCTTGATACCACATCGTGATATGTACATTGGGGCGTCAATAGATCATTAATAGGTCCTCATGCAAATCATGTTCTGATGTTCTCATGATCTTTTGACAATATCGCTGCATCAGCAGTCAGGAAGACATCACGTGAACATTGCAGGTTGGTGTGAAAGGGGCTTTAGAATCTCAATTACTAAACTACACTGAAGAGGATTATGGAAATGTTATCCTTAATAAAGGTAGTAGAGGCTGAAGCTCCTGGCCAAGTGAGATATCTTCCCTCATCAATCAAAGCGCTCATTTGTAATTACAGATAACTTCCTACAAAGTATTCCATGGATATTTGTAAAGATGCGAAGGGACGGGAGAGAGGGGACCATAATTGAGAGAGTACTTAATTAGCTTCTTATGACATTTTATTTCACCCTCTTACTTCTTGCTGGCATATCACTATATCTGCTGGGGATACCATTTCTCAGAGGAGCCTAAGACGAAGCACTCCTAGATAGATAGGTAGATAGATAGTATCAGTAAAGACCACACTCGCATCTTTTTTAAGATTTTATAATGAATTAGATGAAATACCAACAAGAACATGAATGTTGCCTATTTAATGGGTTAGCAGGTTACATTTGGTTAGGTGCTAAAGCTATGTTACACTCAGGTGCCAGGGCTGACATATAGTCGTGGGACATATTGCCAACATTTCCCTCTACTTACAATATCAGGGAAAAGATCTCAAAAGATGATTTTTGCCAAATTGGATGTTGGAAAAGCAAACCTAAAAAGAAAATCATATGGTAGTTGATACAAAAAAAGACTGTATCCAATAGAATCTGTATCCAATGACAATGAGATGTCCTAAGAAATGTTGGTATTTTCTATGTATTATCCCAGGAATTCCCAATGGATACATGTGGTCTGCGCGCCACCTGGTGACTAATCATTTAACAAACAGCCCTCTAGCATCTCTGATCAAATGTTGCTAGGACTTCCTTGTGAATCCTGCCATTTTACTTGCAGCATCCTGGCAATTCTAGGTAATTTCTTTGAAGTGTAGGTGGTAGGATTTCCATTAGAACTTGCATTTGGGATTTAATTGTATATAATTGCGTGTTCTCATAGGCTATAATGAAGCAGGAATTAAAGATCCAAAGGTGATCTTCCGAGTGCATCATTTGTAAATTTTGATTTTCCTTGATATTTTATAGCTGTTGTCTTTGGCAACAAGTGTATTGTTAACTCCTAAACAATCATTTTTAGGTGGTTAAGCTGACAACAGACAACTTTCAGGGATCTAAACATGTAGTTGGTATTTTTACAATACTGTAAATCACTCAAATATGGCGTGAGCATTTTATAGCGCAGTTACGGTATTGCCCTGGATAGCGTGATCTAAGTATAGCGCTGAACGGAAACAGCAGCAGGAAGTTCAATTAAGACGGGGATTTTAAAATAGCGCACATGGGCAGAGCACTATTATCGCTATCTTATTGTTCCCGCTATTATTAAGTGATTTACAGTATTAAACGTCTTTACTTTACTATAAGCTGTATTTAGACAAGTATGTGGGGAAGATAATCTTGGGAAATTAGATCAGTGAGAATAATTTGTACAGGCAGAAGTCTATGGCATCAGCATGATAATCAACAAGTATCACCAATTGTGGTAGACGATATCTGTATCCCTGTAGAATCTAATTGTGAATCATATTCCTCTAGGAACCGACTGCCATATCTACGTTTCTGTGGTAGCCCATTGAGATATCCGTATTTCTGTAGGATCTTACTGAGATATCCTTGTTTCTGTGGGGTCCTATTGCGATATCCATATTTCTGTAGGATCCTCTTTTGATATCCGTATTCCTATAGGATCTTATTGTGATATCCATATTTCTCTAGAATCCTATTGTGATTTCCATATTTCTGTAGGATCTTATTGTAATATATGTATCATTGTAGAGCCTTATTTTGATATCCATATTAATCTAGGTTCTTATTGTGATATCCATATTCCTGTAGGATCCTATAATGATATCCATTATTCTGTAGGGTCTTATTGTGATTCCCATTTTCCTTGTATTTGTAGATGGTCTAAGTGGATGATTTAAAGCGTTAAAATGCGCTTTCATTAGGAGGCATTTAGCATGTAACATACAAGTTTTCAATTGACAATCATCAAATACCTGCCATCATTTCCTTTATCACATTTATAAAGATGGTGAAGTTGAAATCTACAATTATATTTATTATTTGTGTTTTAAACACTAATTTTTAGTGCTGTTCTTTTACAAATGAACCATTTTTAATGTTTGTCAAAGGCAGTTTATGTTTGAAGTTTCTAGCGAAGGTTTTAATACATAGTGAGTTGAGTTCAGAATGTCTATGTTAGCAGTTATTGATAATCAAACTGTTCATATTTTATCATTATTCTCGTAAGCAACGATTGCTATGAGATTGTCATCGAAGGAAACTGAATGAAACCTTTCCTGCCTTGAGTTCTCCTGAAATGTGTTGCCAAGATAGTATGCTACTTTCGATGAGAAATATTCCTTAAAGAGAGGTTTCAAAAAGATGAAGAGAGAAGCAGCACAACATTTTTGGAGGGCCATCATTTGCGGGAACTATGAATTTATTTTTTCAAAACATTTTATTTTATTCTAAACATCTTCAAATTTCTCCCTAGAGTATATTTAAGTATGAATGAAAATAATCAACCATTTCAGTCGTGCTGCAGGTATTGGAAGGGTAGAGTATGATTTAAAAGAACTTAACATTTACCCAAACTGGTTGTATGTATTATATTTGTGTACTGTGAATTTACTGACAGCAATCCTTTCTTATGAATCCCTTATTTTGTGGTGCTAATATGTACTCTTTCATCTTTTTTGCATTAGACAATTATACTTTTCGACTTCCTCTTCTCTTGTCCTCTGATACTGGAGAAAAGAGGCAGTAATATATATATATATATATATATATATATATATATATATATATATATATATATATATATATATATATATATATATATATATAATATATATATTTATATACATATATATATTTATATATATATATATTTATATATATATATACATATATATATATATATATATATATATATATATATAAATGTATATATATATATATATATATATATATATATATATATATATATATTTTTTTTTTTTTTTTATTTTTTTTTATTTACATATATATATATATATATATATATATATATATATATATATATATATATATATATATATATATATATATATATATATATATACATACATATATATACATACATATATATATATATATATATATATATATATATATATATATATATATATATATATATATATATATATATATATATATATATATATACATATATATATAATCATATATATAGTGGCCATGGCTTTGCTGGTACTAACTCTCCTTAACAACCCTCAGTAGCCTAATACTGCTACACCACGTGTACACATAGATATCTTACTGACCAGTCATGCTGTAGGTTTGAAATGCAAGGTTTCTTTGTTCGGTCCGGCCTATAGCTATACCCTTTTAGATGGTGGATGAAACATTTGGCTTTTTCGATGTTAATTTTAGAAATATCTTTCTAGTAATAACTACAAATACAAATTGCAGATATTCAAAGCTGGAAAGTAAGGTTCCCTTCTTGCCCGGCTGTTAATATCCTATTGTGGTGAATTGGCCTATTGTTTATTTACTCTCAATGCAAGTAATATCAGCTCTCCCTTTCAGGAGAGTAAAATATTGGTAACGTAGACTTGTATTATAGACTTTAAGCTCCAAAATCCTGCTGAAATTGCAATATTAAATCAATCGTTTATTATCAGATGTGCTAAACAACCACTGACTGATCCATACTGTAGCTTTCACTTTAAGGATCGTGTTCAACTAGATTGTATTTGATCAATTACCTTTTGTAAAGAGAACTTCAGTTCCAATAATTTTGCCATATTTTTTAAGGTATCGTAGTCTCCATCACTTTTCTGTTCAAGAGTATCATTTTCATCCTCCATGCTAGCCTCAACAAGTTCAACACTAAATGCCTTAATATGATATCCCATTGTGTAAAGCCTGCATTGTTCTGGTGGTCAGATGTCTGTGTATTGTCTTATGGATAAGGTTGTGGACTACCTGCTATGTAAATCATTTCAATGACTGGAATCTCTGTAAGCACTTGCCTAATAAACGTTCATATAACAAATCACCAATCTTTTGCGTACTTACTATACAGTTTCATCAATAAAATTCTGGATTGGGTTTGATATTGTCAGCTTTTCACTTGAGAAATTGCTTTTGAAATTAAGTGATTGGTCGGAATATATTCTTCCTATCGGATATTTATCAATTAATATGTAAGTTGTACCAGCTGACAAATGTTCACTAAACAATCCAAGATTTTATTTTGTTACTGTATTTGCAACTTTCTTTAGCATTGACACTGCAAGATTTTTAGGACAGGGTGATTGGGAGCAGATCTAACTCGCTACATCTATCAAGGTCACACACACATACACATAAACAGAAACAGAAAGAATTATTCTGCACAGATTTAACACTCATTTTATCAAAAAGGAAAAATAACTTTCTTCCTTCATTGAGATATCCAAAGCACTCTTTCTATGATTTTTTTCCTAAACTTAGGGAAGCTTACAGGGTTAATTTATTTAACTGTTTTCCTCTACTCTGCTATAGTTTAACAATTCTGCCTACACAAAGTACATATTGCCGGGAAGGTCTTCTGGGGAGGAATAAATCAATTTAAGTATCACAAAAGTACCCTCCAGCAGGGTGTATTATTGTTTGGGTTTTGGAAAACCACTGAAAAACATGCACAGTGTTTTCAAACAGAGTTCCTATCCGTGATTATGGACCAGGGAACATTATATTCCATAAATGTGGAGGAAAGGTTAATACTGAGAGCTGTGTACCACGTTTGAAAGGAACCCAATACTCCGTTCAAACTTTATAACCATTTCTTTCGGACGTTTTATTGAAAATGAGATAAAAGTGCATTTTTCAGCTTTCAGATTCCAAATCTTTTGAAGGAAGTCAAAATTGGAGAAAGTGTGATATCCTTCCCTCCGAAATGCTCTCAAGCTATACCTACGCCAAATTCCAAGCAAATTGATAGCAAAAACAAAAATTCGTGTTTGAAGTGGCCATGTTTTGGTGGTATTTGAAATAAAGAAAAGTGAACACCCCTTAGCTAGTGGGGGTGAGGTTGGCATTGACCCTCACACTATTGTAGCTTCTATTCAGTAAAATAACACCCATTGCCCTCTTCTGCATAGCCTTAAGAGCATCGGTCTGTCCTTAGGTCAGCCCACTATGCCACACCTGGCAAACAAGTTCCATAACAGGTCTCACAATAGTAATATAGAAGGTGGTTAAGTCCTCTGTAGACAGCTCACCATGTCTTAGCTGCTTCCGCACTAAAGCTCGTCTTCTCACATCATTTTCCCATTCTGAACCTAGGTCATTCTTATGATGGACTTGCCCTTTAGGACTAGGTAATCATTAGATATCTTCGAATCATCACCTCTCCCCAAAACGAGTTTGTCTATTTTGGTCTAAATATTGCCATGTTGATAATCCCGACTCCATTTACAATTGATTAGCAGACATTCTACAGAATAAAGATATCACCGCCAATGATATTTTCCTTCATGTGTCCAGCCCATTGTTTCGACATGACATTCGAATAAATGTCGCTCTGCAATTTGGCTAACACGTGCAAACATGGCAAGATTTCTCTAATAAGGAATAGCTTTTGCCGCTAGCTGTTTCTCAGCAGCGACATCTAGTGGGCAAAGTGAGAGTAGAAACAAAATGACAGGTATGCAATGATACAGCCATAGACTACCCTGATGAGAATTAAACATGAATAGGAGACATGCCAATATCATTCAAAGCGTCTTTAATGATATAGATTGACAATACTAATACATAATGTTTATCTGCTGTTGTTGCAGTAAACCCATCTTTCTAGAATGTTAAACATGGCGGGACTTAAACATCAGTTTCTGCACATTTTCACAATGAAAATCAGATTACTCTCCAACGTGTATACAAAATACACACATTCGAACACACATACACACACAAATATATACATGCATATGTGAGCGATGGGTAGAAGAGACAAACTCTAGATGATTTAGGAAAAAGCCCTGTAAGAAAACAATATACAGTTATAGACAAATCGCAATCTTGAATACAGGTACATTACAACACTTAGTTACCTCTATCCTCAAATCAGTGTTGAAAAGTACTGACGTGCATGTTTCATCAGTAGAAGTTATATGATGATGTCAAATGACCGAGTGTGATGCTTTTGAACAAGTCCGAAAGAATACTATGATAGCATAATGTACTTGCAGATAGTTTACAAGAAGTGTCCAATGTCCTATAACATTAAGTAAATTGCCCCAACTTAACAATGTCATAGTTATACAAATCTCGATAAGACAATACAATAAACAAATACAAATCCCCGTAAAACACTCTCCCCTATAGCAAAGGAGGCTTTAACCCGAAGATGCCATGTGACATGTGACTGCACATGGAAACATACACACAAAGAATATGGGGCTCAAAAACTTGTCAAAAGTTTGTCATATTGACAAGTTTTGGGTCGTCATTTCGATGGTGCCCAAAACGACGAGTTTACGTTTGTCAAGACGAGTTTCTGTGGCAAAACTTGTCAAAAGGTCGTCAAGTAGAACATTAGAGCCTCGTTCTGAGTTGAGCAGTGCATTATGGGATACGTACTTGACGACCTTTTGACTAGTTTTTGACAACCCACTTTGCAGGGTTGTCAAAAACTCGTCAGCGTACTTGGCAAGCCTTAACTTGTCAATATGACAAGGTTTTGACAAGAAAAAACCTGTCACATTTTTTGTGTGTATATGAGCATCTGCAAATAAGAGAAATACAAAATACTAAAAGACTAAGTTTAGAACCAAGGAAAACAATGAATAACTCTTATCAACATTAAGCACTAAGGAAGCTATTTACTTTATCCATTACAGGAGACAAAAGTGTGATGGTAACTAACAGTAATGTTACACCAAGCATTTAAATAAATCAGCATGACTGTAAACATCTAAGATGGCTTCCAGTCAAGATGGCTGCATGACATTACAATTTTTTCCAAAGTGTGCAAATACTAGCCTTCAAATCTAAGTTAAATCTACCCTAAGTATAGAACAATTAAAAAGCAGAAAATCTAGACAAATATTAAAGTGTATTTACCAACAAGAGTGGCTTGTGTTACTGTATTCCAGACTGCTTACTTTGGAAATTAGATTCCCTTTTATAAAGCAGTCTTTGACAGACTAGAACACAAGCTGATCATTGATGATTGGTCATGGATTAGTCAAACCCAGCTACAGTCATACAAACCAGAGAGGATTATAGGAAATGACAATTTTCCCTAACATAAACAAATTATACTTCTTTATTGGATCAGGGAAGTATGCAAAGGGAATTTCACCCCTATACTTCGTACCTGGGTACAAAAAAGTACCCTTCTTTTATAAATCGTGGACATGCGGAGGTCTAAAGTGAGACCCGTTCTTCCGCGAAATATTTAACATGGGTACGGCCACCCTCTGTAACTGACAGCCCTCCCTGGCAAAACAGGCTAACATAGGTATCTCAACAAGGTGCGCACACACAAAGCCCACAGATACTTAAAATGACACTCCTACTGACCACAAGTACTGCCGGTGCAACACCTGTGATGCTGCTCCAGTACTACCAGTAGACATCATCTTCTGACCCCACTGCAGTGTCTAAAAGTAGAACACACACTGACCACAGGTACTACTAGAGCATTACCAGTGGTGTTACTCTAGTACAACCAGCAGACAACTTCTATAGCCACGGCAGTTAACAATGGCTATAATAGATTACAACCTGTCACACATGCATGCATGTATACATACATACATACATGCACACACACATACGTACCTACATGCACATACATACATACAAAATGCATACATACAAAGATTTCTTACAACTAATTGAAGGAGGACAGCACTCACGGATGAGGGTATGGTAAGCTGTTATTGTCTGAGAGTGTTGGATAATGGTTTAATGAGCTCATGTTTTGCAGACAACAACTACTCACCGCTGAGGACAAGGAGAGACAAAGGCCGTCTCCTGGTGCTGAAGGCAATAGCACTTCTTCACCTGTTCCTGCCAATAGCTGCCGGCGCAGGTAGGTGCTCAAAGCTTAAAGGACAATTCTACCATGAATAAAACATAGACCCAAATAGCTCCTTAGGGTATCTCTACTTAAACCCATGTTTCCACCACTACAGCCATTAGCAGCTACCTTACTGCTTATGAAATATATGTACCAACAGCCAGAGATAAGTGTATCAACACCCAGGGAGAGGCTATTGATAGAGTGAAATGGCCGCCCCCAGTCGCTTGATATATTGTACATGAGGATGTGTTTGAACAGCAATATACTTCTTGTATGAAGGTTGGAAGTGGTGGAAAACTAAGGAGAGAATACCCTAAGAAACTATTTGGGCCACATGTTATTCATGGTGGAATCGTTCCTTAACCCTTATGCTGCTGTTGGCTAATTTTACCAATGCAAATTGATGCAAAAAAACATGACAAAATGACTGAAACATGGGTACTCATCTGAGACTACTTGGCAAGAGCTTTTTAATGAATACCAACTTGGTGGGATTTGGATGATTATCAAAAGTCTCTGCATCCGTGTGCTTTGGACGAAAGTAGCCCCAGCATTGGTAGGGTCACAACTCCTTCTGCTATGCTAGCTTCACCTATATGTGCGCAGCAAAGGGAAGAGTATGCAGTCAATGAACTAGCATTTAATAAGCAATTTATTCCCATCGAAATGTGTGGGTTACGGCTTATAGTGGATTTGTTTTTTATTTTGTTCCCCTTTGTATCAGACCACTTAATCGTGTTTAAAGCAACTATGTTGGCTGTTGGGTGAACTAAATAAAGGAAGAAACACATTATCTTTTCTGAAACTGCTGAAGAGGGTCAGTGACGTACACTGCAATATTATTCAAAACTTTCAAAATTGACCGTAACGTTTTGGCTTTCCGTCACTATGGGCTTCAATATTTCATCTGCAAACTATTCAAAGATTTCTGTTTAAATTTTCTAAAATTTGAAGATACCAAAATATAAAATGTATGCCAACGTCATTCTCGTTTAATTCTTTCGAAACCCTGATCCTCTCAAAGTTCATGGATATCTCTTAGCCAATCTAGAAATGCACTGTTCTGAGACGCCAACAAGTTGCAAGTGACTTTTAAATGAAGGTTTTAGTTCATGAGAAAGTGTCTGAAAAGTAGTTTATTTTATCTTATTTTTCAAACCAAATGATCATGTTGATGAAAAGAGAACTTTAGCCTGCATGCAATATGGCCATCCCCAGCTATTGGGCTCATGGATTTACTAACAGGCAAACCTGCTGGAGAGACTACCTGCCTGATACGACCAGCCCAGGTAGAGTACAGATATTTAATCCCTGCACCAGTCAACCAGACGTCTACCAGTGCCTGGTTTTACAATCACCCATGGACAACATGTCAAAAAAGGCCAAGCTCACGAATGACTCACGTAGCTTGCGAATCAATGTTACGTTCAGTTGTGAGGTCTTTCATGCATCCATGCCCAGGAAACTGTGAGGAAATCGGGCATGCGGTAATGCATTCTGCTCCGGTTGCCCGCATATTCAGTGCAGGAATTAAATGTCGCCACTGTACATTACTCCAACTGATACATATTAACCCTTAATGCTGCTGATGGCTAATTTGGCCAAAACAAAATTATGCAAAAATTCTGAAAAATGACTGAAACCCTGGCAAATGGGTACTCATCTGAGAGTACTCAGCGAGAGCTTTCTAATGAATACCAATATGGCAGGGTTTAGATGGTTTACAACTTTTTTGGATCCTTGTTCTTTGGACGAAAGTAGCCTCAGCATTAAAAAGGGTTAAGGTCTCTCAGCATGTTTGTCTGTGCTGCTGGCTGCTGCATGTCGATTGCTGATGCTACTACTAATTGCCTCCATTTCTCCCCAGCCACTAACTACTGTTACTCAGAGCCATGCAAACAGGGAGGAACCTGTACACCGACGGAAGCTGGCTCCGGTGGCTTCTTCTGCGCATGTCCGCCACAAACGACAGGTGTCGTATGTGACATTAGTAAGTTTTCCTAGCAAGATGATTACATACGTCATCAGGTGACCAAAGATAGCGGTGATAACTAATGCTGCTCGAACATATATATATATATATATATATATATATATATATATATATATATATATATATATATATATATATATATATATATATATATATATATATATATATATATATATATATACATATATATATATATATTTATATATATATATACGTATATATATACTTATATATACTATATACATATATATATATATATATACATATATATGTGTATATATATATATATATATATATATATATATATATATATATACTAGTATGTATATATATATATATATATATATATATATATATACATACTAGTATATATATATATATATATATATATATATATATATATATATATATATATATATATATATATACATATACACATATATATGTATATATATATATATATATATATAGTATTTATATTATATATATGACATTATAAAAATATATTTTTATACAGATATAATGGCTAAATACAGAAAATGCATTCGTTTGAAAATCGACTTCCAAACGCGCATTCATAGCATAGACAAACAACGGTAATGAAAGTAAAAACGCCATTCATTGGCGTTCCTGTATAGAACACAGCTTGCCTTGCGGTATTATGAGACCTCATTATTGACAACAGAAATCTAATTAACCTTGCCAGCAACTATTTTCTTTTTGGCCTTGCGTTTTGTAGCTACGTAGCCATCAATTATATATATATATATATATATATATATATATATATATATATATATATATATATATATATATATATATATATATATATATATATATATCTATATATATATAACTATATATATATATATATATATATATATATATATATATATATATATATATATATATATATATATATATATATATATATATATATATATATATATATACGCATATTTTCTCTTTCTAGCCATTACTTGCGCCTCCTCGCCATGTAAGAATGGTGCCTCGTGTGTAGAAGATTTTAAAGGCGGTGGATTCCGCTGTAGCTGTTTGCCCGGCTACACGGGAAGGCTGTGTGAGATCAGTAAGTCAGTCTACTTATACCCATCCGTAAAATATAAGGCCAAAGCTACCATATGGCCAGATATACGGGCTTAGTTTATATTTCCGAATTTAAAATTCCATAAGCAGTTCTGCGTCAATTATTTCAAACTCATCATCGGTTATATACGCTAGGACATCACGTTTAGACGTGTAGGGAAAATCTCTGAAACGCCCACTTTTTCTCGCCACACGCATTTAGGTGAGTGTCTGTGGCTTTACTGGATTGACCCCTTAAATTAATTTTGATGAAGCAAGGACTTGGGCATAACAAGGATCATACCCCGAGGTAAAGTTGAAATTTGCCATTTTATGCACAGATGATACTAGTAATCAATTATGGGTCTAACGAAAGTGATACTATCATAAACATGCTAATATCAACAGACTGTTAAGTTTCCAGCACTTTGCGGAGATTTGTAAAGCTACATTTGTTATAGCGCAAACTATGATATGCCAGTGGGCCCGAGTACAAAGTACGATGTGTTCACCCTTGTGAGCTGTCAGGTCCAGCAAAAGCATTAGATAGTAAGTACGATGAGTTTACAGTTGTGTACTGTCACGTCCAGTAAAAGGCATTAGATAGTAAGTACGGTGAGTTCACCCTCGTGTACTGTCAGGTCCAGCAAAAGCATTAGATAGTAAGTACGATGAGTTTACAGCTGTGTACTGTCACGTCCAGTAAAAGGCATTAGATAGTAAGTATTGTGAGTTCACCCTCGTGTACCCACTGTCAGGTCCAGCAAAAGCGTTAGATAGTAAGTACGGTGAGTTTACAGTTGTGTACTGTCACGGCCAGTAAAAGGCATTAGATAGTGACCTACACGTGTGTCAATTATATTCTGTCAATTGTACAATTTTTTTCTCATGCAAAATCCAATTAAAAAACAATGTTTTGGCATAGCTGCTTTGGTACTTGAAAAACTTTCCATGCTTTTTCAGAGTTAACTCCTATTTTAAGAAATGTGTTAACCACTAGCATCAACCAGACCGCTTGGACTTTTTCATGGAATGAGCCGTCCACGCCGGCGTTGAGCAGGTACTGGTACACTGTGGCCAAGCAGGTCACTGGTGGCGGGACGACGCAGGTGGTACCACGGAGAGAGTTTGCATCGAAAGGACCCGGGACCTTCGTGCAGATCATGGTAGTTGGTCTCCGTCCGCGCAATACGTACACGGTCACCATTATTCCCTGTTCTGACTCACTGTGTTATATCCCCAGTACGCTAACCGCTACTACACTAGGTACGTTAAAACACCTTTCATATGTTCAATTTATTTTTGGGTTTATTTTTGAGGAGTTCTACTCTACCAGTATATTTGTATTTGATTGCTAGTTTGTTATGTAAATTTTTGCGTAAAGTACATGTATATGTGCGACTTTGTAAATTTGATATTTACAGCAAATAAACGTACTACTACTACTACTCGGTAGAAAAAACAATCAGTGGGTAAAAAATAGTATTCACATACGGCCTACACGTATTCCTGAAAAAGGGGGGACACACTCCTAAAAGATCACTATGGGTGGGGTTGAAGCCTTTAAAAAATGATTGCGAGTGGGGTGTTTTACAAAATAAAATAAAAATGGGGGTTAGGGCTAACTTTAAATCTTCTAAACATAATAAACATGTGGGGTGGGGTCGAAATGGCTTTGCCCTGTTGAGCAAATACTGATAATAAATAGTGGTAAGGGTCGTCTTGAAAAGAAAAATCATAGCATGGGAGGTGTAGAATATTGGTACGTTTCTATCACACCTGGGGAACAGGGAGAATGTCTTGTGCTGAGCATAACAAAACAGAACTGATATCCCAAGTTATAACCTGCTCTGCTGTAATTTCCTATGCTGATTGGTCAATAGGTGTTGGAGCCGTTCTAAAACTTTGTAGATTCAATATTGAACCGCAGAATTCAATATCGAACGGCATACTTCAATATTACCACTTGGCCACCAGCCTCGTTCTGACCTTCAAAGTTATTTTTAAATTGCATGAGATGTATTTGTAATTTTTTCTTAGCATAAGAGAGCAGATGATAAATTCGTTATGCCCTGTTGGAAAGTGCAATCCGGCCTGCTATCCCACTCGGCTCCGCCTCGTGGGATCTGGATGATTTCGGTTGGATATCAGGCCGGATTGCACTTTCCAATAAGACGTAACTAATAATATCATTCTGAATCTGTGTTTTAACGTGACTTGAACAACAGTACTATTACTGTTTTACAGCTGCGTGTGGCCTAGGACGCTTCAGTAATATAACATCCGGGTCGTGCCAGGCGTGTCCACGTGGCTTCTACCAGTCAGACAAAGATGAGGTGAAGACCAGTTGCAGTGTGTGCCCATCGGACAACAAGGCTCGGAGGGGCACAACACTCACTACTGCCTCAAACAGCATAAAGGATTGTTACTTCGTAAGTGCTCCTTCTAGACGAATAGAACCCTGAGATTGAGCAGTTGGTCGGATCAGTTCATCAGTTTAACGCCTAATACTAAGTTCCTCTCTCTCTCTCTCTCTCTCTCTCTCTCTCTCTCTCTCTCTCTCTCTCTCTCTCTCTCTCTCTCTCTCTCTCTCTCTCTATATATATATATATATATATATATATATATATATATATATATATATATATATATATATACATATATATACACACACACACACACACACACATATATATATATATATATATATATATATATATATATATATATATATATATATATATATATATATATATATATATATATATCAACTGTACATGAATTTAATTGCTTATAACTGACGTCACGAGCGTGTAGCCCTATGTATAACCAGGCTTCCGAGTATGCGGTCGTGTACAATGTCCAGTTTGCCCGCATATTAAGTTTATGAAATAGAGGTTCCATCACGAGTGGATGGAAAGAGGAGGAATCTTGCACGAGTGAGTGATTTTGTGTCTTGGGACGAGGCTTGCCGAGTCCCAAGACACAAAATCACTCACGAGTGCAAGATTCCTCCTCTTTCCATCCACGAGTGATAGAACCTGTTTCTCCCACGATAAAAAGGAGAAATTTACACGTTTTACCGTGAAGTTAGCTAGCTAAACTAGGTCAGCCAAAGGTCACCCGCGCACTAGTTCAACAATGGTAATACGAGTTTGTTGTGACGTGCACCGTTTGTTTCCCCAGAAACTGGCGCCAGATCACGTACGTGACGCTTGTTCAAATCCACGCGCGCTATTGTTGGGTCTACCTTTGACCCAGCAGCAGTGACCCATTGATTGAAATTGAGGGATCTGATTGGACAATTACACCAGTTTGACCTTCAACCCCATTGAAGAACACCCATTGAGGACGACAAATCCTTAACTGTAAAACACACCCCAGAGTGGGAGAAATAGAGGTTCCATCACGAGTGGATGGAAAGAGGAGGAATCTTGCACGAGTGAGTGATTTTGTGTCTTGGGACGAGGCTTGCCGAGTCCCAAGACACAAAATCACTCACGAGTGCAAGATTCCTCCTCTTTCCATCCACGAGTGATAGAACCTGTTTCTCCCACGATAAAAAGGAGAAACTTACACGTTTTACCGTGAAGTTAGCTAGCTAAACTAGGTCAGCCAAAGGTCACCCGCGCACTAGTTCAACAATGGTAATACGCGTTTGTTGTGACGTCCACCGTTTGTTTCCCCAGAAACTGGCGCCAGATCACGTACGTGACGCTTGTTCAAATCCACGCGCGCTATTGTTGGGTCTACCTTTGACCCAGCAGCAGTGACCCATTGATTGAAATTGAGGGATCTGATTGGACAATTACACCAGTTTGACCTTTAACCCCATTGAAGAACACCCATTGAGGACGACAAATCCTTAACTGTAAAATACACCTCAGAGTGGGAGAAATAACTATCTTTACTGTAGTTCCATTTGTGTTGCACGTTCTCTTCAGGCCCCATCAGTAGATGT
>OZ012685.1:47078476-47080976 GCA_963942565.1 Maea johnstoni | reverse complement strand
TCCTGTTATATTTGGTGTTAACGCAAAATTTAACACAAAGTTTTGGGTCAAAGCAAACATCCTACTGGGATTTCAAGTCCTGCATTAACGCCCATTTTAACACTGACCCTGACATTACATTTTGTGTTAACGCGGTACTTGACCTCGCATACTGTCTAGCCAACAAAGTCTCTGTATATTGCACAGCTAACCATGTCCCTTTACAATGTCAAGCCAGATATATCCTTGTACACAGTTCAGTACTTTAAGGACTACACAATTATACGTTAATTTATAGGGATCTGCCGTGGCCTGGTGGTTACGATGCCTGGCTCCCAAGCGTGAGTTCGCAGGTTCGAGTCTCCGGTGGATCCCCAAGTGGGTTGGCCTGGTCGCCATATATATATGAATATAAATGTTCGGCGTTATGGAGGGCTGTCTATGGTCCTTCTGCAACTGAAAGACCCCTTGGAACTATTCGTGAAGAGAAGGGAATTTCTTCCCGGTTCCGGGTTTCTATCTCGTCTCGATATGACCTAAGCTGTTGAAAGCGACGTTAAACCCAACTCCTTCCTTCCTTCCTTTACCTTAAATTATATCGCTGTATATCCTGCCCAGCACTGTGTGTGAAAGCCTACATTGATTGGTCTTTTTTAGGTAAAGGTTGGCTTCCTGAGGTACTCTGTTGGTTTCCTGAGATACCCTGTTGATACTTGCACATTGGGCGTCTTCTGTGATACTCTGGTGATAGTGGGGGTGGCTTTGCTGGGGGTCTTCTTCCTGCTCGTCATCACTGTGGCATGGTGTTGCTCTGCCAGGAGACGGCGCAAGAGACGCGAACGTAAGCGCGAGGAGCGTGCGCAGGAACTCAGGCGCATATCCCAGAATCTCAACAAGGGTAAGTGATCCGCTAGTAGGTACAAAACATGAGCGCCAAGAGCGTACACAGGAGCTCTGGCGCATATCCCAGAATCTCAACATGGGTAAGTGATCCGCTAGTAGGTACAACACATGAGTGCCAAGAGCGTACACAGGAGCTCAGGCGCATATCCCAGAATCTCAACATGGGTAAGTGATCCGTTAGTCGGTACAAAACATGAGCGCCAAGAGCGTACACAGGAGCTCAGGCGCATATCCCAGAATCTCAACAAGGGTAAGTGATCCCCTAGTAGGTACAAAACATGAGTGGCAAGAGCGTACACAGGAGCTCAGGCGCACATCCCAGAATCTCAACAAGGGTAAGTGATCCCCTAGTAGGTACAAAACATGAGCGCCAAGAGCGTACACAGGAGCTCAGGCGCATATCCCAGAATCTCAACAAGGGTAAGTGATCCCCTAGTAGGTACAAAACATGAGCGCCAAGAGCGTACACAGGAGCTCAGGCGCACATCCCAGAATCTCAACAAGAGTAAGTGATCTGCTAGTAGGTACAAAACATGAGCGCCAAGAGCGTACACAGGAGCTCAGGCGCACATCCCAGAATCTCAACAAGGGTAAGTGATCCGCTAGTAGGTACAAAACATGAGTGCCAAGAGCGTACACAGGAGCTCAGGCGCATATCCCAGAATCTCAACAAGGGTAAGTGATCCGCTAGTAGGTACAAAACATGAGCGCCAAGAGCGTACGCAGGAGCTCAGGCGCATATCCCAGAATCTCAACAAGGGTAAGTGATCTGCTAGTAGGTACAAAACATGAGCGCCAAGAGCGTACACAGGAGCTCAGGCGCATATCCCAGAATCTCAACAAGGGTAAGTGATCCGCTAGTAGGTACAAAACATGAGCGCCAAGAGCGTACGCAGAAACTCAGGCTCACATCCCAGAATCTCAACAAGGGTAAGTGATCCGCTAGTAGGTACAAAACATGAGCGCCAAGAGCGTACGCAGGAGCTCAGGCGCACATCCCAGAATCTCAACAAGGGTAAGTGATCCCCTAGTAGGTACAAAACATGAGTGCCAAGAGCGTACGCAGGAGCTCAGGCACATATCCCAGAATCTCAACAAGGGTAAGTGATCCGTTAGTCGGTACAAAACATGAGCGCCAAGAGCGTACACAGGAGCTCAGGCGCATATCCCAGAATCTCAACAAGGGTAAGTGATCCGTGAGTAGGTACAAAACATGAGTGCCAAGAGCGTACACAGGAGCTCAGGCTCACATCCCAGAATCTTAACAAGGGTAAGTGATCCCCTAGTAGGTACAAAACATGAGTGGCAAGAGCGTACACAGGAGCTCAGGCGCATATCCCAGAATCTCAACAAGGGTAAGTGATCCGCTAGTAGGTACAAAACATGAGCGCCAAGAGCGTACACAGGAGCTCAGGCGCATATCCCAGCATCTCAACAAGGGTAAGTGATCCGCTAGTAGGTACAAAACATGAGTGCCAAGAGCGTGCGCAGGAACTCAGGCGCATATCCCAGAATCTCAACAAGGGTAAGTGATCCCCTAGTAGGTACAAAACATGAGCGCTAAGAGCGTGCGCAGGAACTCAGGCGCATATCCCAGAATCTCAACAAGGGTAAGTGA